>CM036551.1:3192267-3637267 GCA_020745685.1 Tautogolabrus adspersus | reverse complement strand
ATTCAAATCTCCCAATGTTTTCTGTTTAACTGACACCATAACCAATCAATAGTGCAACAAATTAACTTTACCGCAAGTGACTTTTAATTTGTTTTCCTCAAGACAAACCGAATCACAAACCTCTCGGACCTCAGAGTGAGAAAGGAAGAGGAGGAGGAGAAAGGATGCAGCCAGAGTGTGATGGGGCTGGATATCACAGACGTACGGCTTCAACCAGGTTCTGGTCCCTTTTTCTTCTTAGCACCAGGATCGGAGAAAAGTGGAAAGCAGGCCACAACAGAAGAAGTATGAGGAGCAGAGGAGTGGAACGAATAAGCTGCTGAGGTCATTTTAACACTGCGTAATAAACAACAGAAATTAATTTAGAGCAGCAACAATTAGCTAAGAAACTGATAAGGACATGAAAGGAAAACAACCTGCACACTATTTCCATAATTAAATAATTTAAGAACATATTTGAAGCTTCTAAAATTTAACCTTTGGTGGTTCCCACTGATGAATGAGGGAATTTGCTGCACTGAAAAAAATCAATTAGTCATGTGCCGGTTTCACATGCACTCTGCAAAACATCTAGATAAATTCAGGAAGACTGCTCCGGAGATTCTCCTGACCCGGCTGTTAACATATGCACAGACTATCTCTGTCAGACTGGAGGGGGGGCGGGTGTCTCCTGAGGTAAGACGCGATGTAAAAAAACAACGAGGAAGTAGCGGATGAAGCAACAGAGTTCGCTACACAACGCTATAATGACAATATTTGCTTTCATATCAATGCTACGTGTAGTCCAACGGAATGACAACATCAACAAAAGAGCGGAGAACAACATACTGATGAACAGAAAACAAAATGCAGCCGTTTGTTTACGTGCACGGAGATCGTAGTGGTCACGTGCAGACACTCTATGCACCGTGCAGCAGTCACAGTATATAAACGTCACTCCCGCTCCTATTGGCTCGAGGTGAATTCTCCGGAGAATATCCTGCGCCGTTCTCACATCAGCTCACTCGGACTTGCTGCGGAAAAAATACCAGGGGTCTATCAGGAGAAACTCAAGGTGAAGTCCGAGCAAAAAATGTGGCTGTTTACGTCCACATATACAGCTCCTCCTGGAAATATCCTGAGCTTTTCAGGAGATTTCCGTATGTGTGAAAAGCCCTAATGGTAACTTAAATTTAGCTGGTAGTCAGTGTACATTTTTGTGATGAAAATTGCAGCCCAAAATCTCTTGTGAAAAATACTGTGAAGGAGAAAAGTTTATACACAAACAGATTGTGTGTCCCTAACAGGTCACGTCAGGTCTTAAACTAACTCCATAATAACCCACAGTCCACAGTCTGCACTGCTTTAATGACTTCCTCAGGAAATGAGAACATTTGTGTGAAATTGTTAAATGCCTCAGTATGGATAGTTGTTTTTTTTTTAAAGCAGATAATTCCAGTGTGCGGCTCTTCCTGCTCGCCCATGGATCATATTATAGGCCGACTGTTCTCAGCGGCATGCATGGAATTTCAAACTGTTTATTCTTCTTTCATCTTCACTTCCAGTCATTAGGAAACATCCCACACAAATCCGATTAATGAACAACCCGGCCTCACATCGGCACTCTGACGAGAGAGCGTTTATTTCCTGCTGTAAGAATGACACCATTATTGTTCTCACAAAGACAGGAGGAGAATTTTAATTTGGGTTTTCCCACATTTTATCTCATAACCTCCCACTAGAGTACAAAAAAAACCCTGCAAGACTTTCAGTTTTATTCAAAATTTACATTCTGAAGTTATTGAATATGTGTGGGATTTTTTTTTCAGTCTTTTGAAGTTCTGGTTCTTTGACAGCTTTGACATTTTCCATGATGTCAGCTCATCTGGTCGACCCCGCAGTAACCCTTCTGATGCCTCAGATAATGAAGATACATCTGATTTATCTAAATGTCACAATGTATGTCTTGTACTTTTTGTGCCTCGAGGCTGAACATGCAGAGGAAGAAGCAGAGACAGTCGAGGCATGTACAGTAAAGATACCAAAGTGACATATGAGAAATTAACCTCCAAATGATGAGAAATGTTATTTACATATTAAAAAACTGTATCAACACCTCTGTGTGCCCAAATTAAACATATAGAGAACAAATATCCTAAAATATGTTGTGTTCAGTGAGTATGCGTTGTTTTTTTTCGGTAAAAATGAGGAAGTCACATTGCGTCACATTAACTGTTCTTCTCGTGCAGCTCCTTTAAAATAGTCATGACCTTTCTGATCGGAGCGTCTGGATACCAGTCTGTGTTTTCCAGCGCGGCAGCGACCATGCTCATGCCAAAAAAATGACCTCTCACCTTTCCACCATGTTTTTTCACCCTGCATCTAGACCCTTGTACCCCATCCTCGGTCATGTCCCAGCATGCCTTTCCTTTCGAGGAACAACCAATGACCAAACCGGCTCTTTATAACCGGGGTGTCTAAATTAGAGGCACATAAATCTAGTAGGAAACTCGAGAGAGATGTGAAACAGGAAGCTTCTGTGTCCTACATTAAAGACAGGTTTTTGATTTATTGCTGCCCCTACACAATAAAAGCAGAGGCTTAGCTGTGAAGTTTTTTCTTTGTGCAAGTTTAATTCAGCGACTTTTATCTGGATCAGAAGAAAGAGCATTTCTCTCGCCGCCTTTGAACTCTCTCAAACACGCCAGGCTAAATATTTACATGTCCGCCCCTTGCTTGTTTAATGTAAAAGACACACTTACACACACAGGAGTGAATGAATGAAAAAAAACTTGTAGACAAAACACCTCCAGCAGCTGATGAGTACCAGGACACTTTGCAGCGCAGGTCCCTCACGGTTCAACCTCCTTTTCAGGGCATGGGAGACAGTGACCCGGGGGTCTGCTCGGGGGGCTCAGAGAGAAGCACAGCCATGCTGACACTGCTGTCTCTGTGAAAAGAGGCGATCTGTGCATTTAGAGTTGGCCCAGGCCCAAAGAGATTAAACGGAGGTGGGCTGGTTTACCATGTGAAGCATACACAAAGACAACGAGCCGTCTGATCAGCTGCGAGCATGCCATTCAGCAACGTGTGAGAGTGGGATTTAAAAAGACATGTAATGGCAGGTTTTTAAAGAAACCACTCTCTTAACCCCTCCCCCGACTAATGACAGTCCAATCAAAGCTTATCAACATTAAAGAGGACATATTATCCCCCTTTTCCACCTTTTCAAACAGTCTCCTGTGGTCTAAATGAAACATCTGTGCTGTGCTTTGGTCCAAATATAACATGAATCAAGCACCAGAGGAGGTTTGTGACCCTGTATAAACCAGCTCTCTCAGAACGCTCCGTTTTAGTGTGTGTGTCGCTTTAAATGCAATGAGCCCCCCTGAGTTTTTTTGGTCGACATCAATCCTTCGCTAGTGAGAATAAAAATGGCGGACCATGTGCAAAAGTTTTGTTCTAGGCTGGGGGTGGAGTCCATGGGTGGAGCTATCAGGGGAGAGGAGGGTATTTTTTTTTTTTTACCAGAATCCCACTGTGACATCACAAGGAGAGCAAATTTGAAACTGGGCATTTTTCTCTGTGTTGTAAGACTTATGCAGACCACAAACAAAGGACTGGATGGGTTTATTTCACATGTTGTGGGTCGGTAGACACTCAGGTTACCCAAATAAATGTTCAGAAAAACTGTAAAAGTGGATTTTTATCCATATGTCCCCTTTAACATGTAAGCCATGTAAGATAGGGACAGTGAAGGCACCCAGTCTCTTGCATATTTATTTTGGGGGCTTTCCTGTGCTGAAATGTTTTTGAACCCCTGATATAAAGGGTATATAATAGTCTTAGATTAAGATAGGATAGATTGATATAATATTAATCATAATTAATTATGGCAGCACAAAAGTGTCCTATTTAGTGAGTAGACGGTGATTTTGTACACAGCCAGCCACAGAGTTAGCTTAATTTGCCAACTACCTAAATCAATTAGTCCTGTATTTAGTAAATGCCAAAAGGTTGTACTGGAGGTGTGAAAAACTGTTAAGTCTAAGACTTTAAGCTGCTTCCTTCTGTAGTAACGCACCCAAGTTTACCAGTGTGACATTTTTAACTGGGTCCCCCTGGCAGTTTAAACCCTAACTGAGCCAAAAAGAGGTGCAAAGAGTTATTTTTGGCCAAACTTCAGGCGTGCTCTGCAGGAAAGAGGAGAAACAGGACTGGAAAGAACGAAAAGCGACTAAGCAGTGGAGGGAAAAAGAGCTGTGGGAGCAGGATTGACTCCACTCTCTTACTCCTAATCCTTAATCAGTTTACATTTGGAGATCTCGCTAATTCTCCCAAATGGAGCATCTGTTTTACTCCATGCTAAGTAGAAAAAAAAGGCATGGGTCAGTCACAGTTCAACTCTAAGGGGAAACAATCATGGGGAAGAGAGCGTTCACTAAATGTGAGCTGTTGTCAGGGTTCTGCTAAATCTGTCACGAATGCTTTGGACAAGGCCGAGTGTTAATGTAAAGACCAGCTTTAAGACATCAAAGAGTATCTTCTATACAGTCAAACAGCCACATAACAATGGCATGCACTGTGGGATATGGCATATATGAAATGTAACTGAATGAAACTGAGCAATCTCATGCTTGGAGGACACAATTTAATCTGTGGTGAATCAGCAGCAACTGAAAAAGTCCCGTCCTGCTGCTGCTGCTTCCTGATAGTGAAAAGAACAACAGCCATCAGCAGGAAGAGGAAACAATGTCCAATGTCACGGTGGAGGAAAGAGGAGGATAAGACATGTTCAATTCTCCTAAATCTGACGCTGAAACAAAAGGATTCCATTTGTGACAATTACCAACCAGTCTTAAAACTTGTCTTCTCCATCTAAAAATGTAGAATTCATCACGAGTGTTTCCGACAGACAAAGACAATCTGCTGTGTGAATAAAGCGCTCACGAAACATGGCAGAGCACAGACGCTTCTGGGACGAGGCGTTGTTTCCCAGTCTGGTGCTACATTTGTCTCATTTGGCAGATTAGATTTACAAGAACAAGTGCATCATTTTATTCAGACAAAAAAAAAAAAAAGAATCTGGCACACAAACACAGCATGGCTAAAAGCAGAAAATGTTTAATTGGCTGTTTTTACTCCTACTTCTTCAGTGTTTGGATCACTACATGTGCCGCTCAAATAAGAAGGAAAATCTGGATGCTAAACTGTTTCTGTCTGAGATGCTCCTGAAATGTAATCCTCTGAGGAGGTGTCAGTCACTGGATTAAATATATTTCATTTACAGAAGTGGTGGAGGAAGTATTCACATCGTGGTCTACAGTAAAGGTACTAGAGATGGGTACTCGAGTACACGTTGTTGATGTCATTACTAGAGCGATGTTTCCCTCCTTGCAGCACGCATTGTTTGCTGATTATTTCCTCCACTGAATGATTGTTTGGGTTTTAAATCTTCAAATTAAAAGATGGAAAGAAATTCAAGTCATAGCTGTGATGCACAAAAAGTAAAGCCCGACCGATTAATCAGCCAGCCGATAACATCGGCCGATATTAGCATATCCAGTGGCTATCGCTATTGGCTAATTTTATGGCAGATATGCGCCGATATTACTCGATTTATTCACCTGTCAAATAGCATTTCAAATGAGTTTCATTGTATTACACTAGCAGTTCTCTTTCACCAGCAGAGGGCGCTGTATGGATTACAACAAACATCATCACTCTCCAGAGTGTCGAGCGGTGATGCACGTACATGCGCAGTTACTTTCTAGTTGAGTCACCATCTTGTCTTCGTTATAAATCTTTTCCACAAGAGTTTGATAACTGCATTTGAGAAATCAACACATTAAATGTGTATATCTAAATCTATCTCTACAGATCTAAGAAAGATGTTGGACAATATATTGGTATCAGACTTATTCTCCCGCTAATATCAGTATCGGCCCCAAAAATCCCACATCAGTCGGACCCTAAATAAAGATAAGCTGAGACTTAGTTAAATAGCTGACCTGTTAACTTTAAAGCTTAGAAACTGCTTTTAATTTGAAAATAATTTTAGATCAACCCTTTATTATGTGGCAGCAGCTTTTGATTAGTACTAATCAATCTGTGTATGATTTTTAAATGTAGTAAGTATAACAACATATGAACAATTTTAAGCAATGTCTTTCAATTCCACACCTCTTTATCATAAAAAGACAAACAACAACAACAAATCCCTACAAACTGGAACCACAGAGTGCGATATTCATTTTCCTTCTTTAACCAATGAAACCAAGAAGACAGTAAAAATTGGAAAGAGGGTCCATCAAACTGTTTCCAGAACCCAAAGATGACCAATCCACAGTCATAGAACAACGTGAAAGGTGTAAGGAATTCTCTCAATAATCTGCAGTCCAGGTTTGTTCCAGTCGCCCTCGACATAAAAAGAGAATCTGATATTATGGACTCTTGATAATCATTATATATCATCATATAGCAGCATAAATAGAACCTCCACACAAACATACAGGAAACATCACAAGTCCTTTACAACACCAATACGCACTAGAAGAAAATGAGTCCACTAGATCCTGAACAACCTGCAGACCACACCTGACCGTGTATTAAGAGTAATGAGCCGTCGTCGTCTTTAGAGTAACTGGTAACTTCGTGAAGGTGGACAGTCACAGAGGTCACCTGTAGGTCAGGTGGCTGTGCTCAGGAACCTGTTCACTGATGAAGACGAAGGATGCTGAGCACAGAAGGCAGGGGAGTTGCAAACGAGCCGGGGGCCCCGGGGGGCCCATCTGTTGTGGGCAAATAAACGCAGGCTTTGGTAAATGTGAAAACAGCCCCGCTCTTCCCCTGCGAGGCCCCGCCGACAGCTCCATTAATCAGGACCAGTATGAGCCTGCTGGGCCCACAGTGACAACCCCCCCCCCCCCCCAACCGTCCTCACACTGTATCTCCATTAGAGGCTGGAGGTGTCATCTGGCTGTGGCTTCTGTTCCTCTGTTGTCACTCTCAATGTTTTCACAACTGTCCTCCAAGAATAACTGAAATAGGTGACACGGGAGGAGCAGGGACATCATTTATGATCTGCTGAGAATCCCACCAATAAATAAACATTTGTTCAAGGAGTGAGTTTAGTGCTGACTGACCAAACACCTACAACTTCACGCCATTTTCTGAAACAGATAACCCTGAACGTACAACACTCCATGTCTTTTTTTAAAAGGGCTCACAATCTGTCCTTCAAAGAGTTTTGTTTATCCAGCTGACTCTGAATATTGGCGTCTGCAAAAAAACCCCTCTAAATCAGACCGACGTGAACGCTTTGCCTCCATTGTTTACAGTGATAGTCAAGAGGAATGGTTGCATCGATCAGGCTATACTTCATGTCCACGTTACGTAATTGTGCTTGTGCTTGAGATACTTTACCGTGCTGAAGCACACGTCTTCCAACCGTGCCAGGGCCAAGGAAGTGTACCATGCTTGAGCACAGTATGGGAGCACTCACACTAGTCAAACAAGCTGGACTTTGGGGGTCAAACGTGCTGGGGGGGGGACTTGTGAGTGCACTCTAAGGCTAATTACCAAGTTAGCTTTGACAAACAAGGACTTAGCCTTTGCATGTTGGTATATTGGCACTTCTCTTAATAATAAGTGTTGACCCAATAAGTAAAAAAAAAACAAAAAAGAACAGGTCAGCATAAATGACTCTTAAAGAACGATGACACTGCATCCATACACTGAATTATTGAGATACACTTGTACAATCCTGCAGAGTTACATGTCTTGTCGTACTTTAACCCTCTATAGAGAGTTCTGGCATCTTACGTCGAGTTATATTCAAAATGAACCCCACTGTTCATATGTCATCCTCTCTCACCGATGCACTCATGTAGAGCTATTTTCAGTCTGAACACGGCCTTAGCCCCAATTGGCAAACACGTCTCTGCATCTCTGGCAGTAAGATAAGACCCTCAGCCTGGGTTCAGAGAGAGACGGGGGAGGGAGGGGAGGGAAGGGGTGAGAGGGTGCAGGCAGGCAGGCAGGCAGGCAGGCAGCAGAGACAGAGGAAAGGAAAGATGGAGGAGCTCTTTAATAGTATGATTCAGCAGAGGTATCAATTCCCACAGATGGCAGACCGGCTCCTATTGACTTACATAGGAGGGGAGTAAAAGAGGCAATCAAAACCCCCCGGGGACAGACAGTCAGCACATCAAAAGGAAGCGGGATCAGTGTGCTTAAAGCTCCCCAACAAGAAAGGAAGAAGGCTGAGCTCTGTGAAGTGTGAATGTACTTTAAATGCCCCAAAATCGAACCAATCTTGAGATTTTATTTGAAGAAAGCGCTCAAGAAAACCTTTAAATGTCTCTTTAAAACACACAAACCTCCATATTTTACTTCTACCTCTGTCTGACAATATACATTACTTTCCCTGGTGCATTGTGGGTCATCTTTCAGCCGACTTGTCATAAAGACAAAACACCTGGAGCTCAACCCAAGGCTGTCTGAGGCTGTATTTAGGTGTCAGAGGACATCCCGTCAACACACTTTCTGACTTCACACTGTCTCACTAGCTACTTTGAATAACACAACAAAAGGAGGACACAACAAAGGAAAAGGTGAGAAAGACACTTCCACCTTTCAATAACAAAAGGAATGACCTGGCTGGTGAGCACACAAGCTGCATGAATCTTTTGCAGGTTTTAATCAGCCTGATGAATTCAGGCAGACAGCAGCCTGACCTCAGACCCCCGACAAACGACTGATGGAGAGAGTCTGCGCTGTCAAGACGCCTTTAATATTTCATCAGCGCTGCTTTAATGATCATTAACCTGCACAGTGAGCCCTGCTGGTAACATGTGATCCTGTGTTGTACTCTGCTTCTCTGTGTCTCATAAATTAAGATGATTAGCCTGTAATTATAAGCAAGAAAGAACTGGTGCTGGCACTGAGAATGTTGTTATTTCAAGGTACAATGTTGGATCAACCTTTAAATATGCATTTTCATTCATTTTTCCACAAGCAGTACTCTGCAAAAACTGACATTGTGCAGAGAGATAAGACACAGCATCAGCTTCAGAGAGAGAGAGAGAGAGAAAGGTCAACTGTCCGTACATCGCTCTAGGAAATGCACCAAGAGGTGACTAACTCCATTCAAAACTGAAGCTTCTCATGACTTTGTTTGAATAATGTTAATGTGCAGCTGCTTGCTGCTAATGCTGTGCTGAACTCCAATAAATAATGGAGCTTCGAGTGGAACTTTTCAAAACACAAGGTGTACTCCTGGTGTATGTGTCTGCGCGTGGATAAGTTGAGCAGATTATAGTCGTTTGTTGCAAAAATGAAATTAATTTAGAGGGAAAAAACACTTTTGATATAAATACAAACCTAATTTTAAAATATACCCTAAGATAAGAGTAAAAAAAAAAAAAAATGTCGATCCCCCACCCCCAGCTGCAAACTGCCCCGCCCAGGTATCTCATCTTTCTGTGACAAACAATGTGTTTTATTACTTCAAATTATTTCTTGTTGAGGTTGCTTTGTTGTGTGCAAAAGAATAGAAGCATGTTGAACGTCCCTTATACTGCTTTCCATCGCTCTTTTCACACATGCCCTCCTGAAATGTCTAAATCTGCCCAAGTTGCTTATTAAAGCATCTCCCTCACAGTTTGAAGTTTTCCCCCTCGTACTGACGGAATAAAGTCAGGATTGTGCCGCTCTTCACTTCAGTTCCAGTTGGGTACGACCATGACACAGATTGAACGCGGTGCACACAGATGCTGTGGGGTCTCAGGTTCAGAAGATGTTACATCTCCAACCAGGAACACAACGGTGAGCTTCAACAACAGACCTCTTTAAAACGTGGGATAAGACATACTGGGGGAGCCGGTAGTCGAGTGGTTAGTGCGCGTGACCCATTTACGGAGGCTGTAGTCCTCCAGGCGGGCGGTCCGGGATTGAATCCGACCTGTGGCTCTTTCCCGCATGTCATTCTCTCTCTCTCTCTCTCTCTGATTTCCGACTCTATCCACTGTCCTATCTCTACAATAAAGGCGCAAAATGCTGGGAACAAGTGGGAAACAGCCGTTATAGAATCTTTATAGGATTGCCCAAAAAGCCACCAATGTCTCGATGTGTGAAAAGGGTTTATGTTGCAGTACTGGTGCCACATGTCAGATTAGTCATCGTGTTTGCACTGAGCTGGCATGCAGCAGCATCATTGAAAGCATGTGGGCTTTACCTTTCACTGCTTCACACAAACAATAAAGTGCGTATCCGTCTTGCGCTCCTCCTCTGCCCTGTCAGCTTGACAATGGATTTCTCAAACCTGCTTATTAAACATGTGGGTTTGTTTCCATTCAAACTCAAGTCCTTCCACTGGCTCAACGGCGGGACACGTAAACACAGTATGTAGGTCAGTCGAACTGTTTGTGTCTGTTCTCTCCCTCCACGCCTGAGGTGAACTGACAGCAAAATCAAACACATTGTTTGCCATGAGTGACTCATCTCAGCCGGAGAACCTGGGAATAGAGCAGGGCCTCGCCTCCTCCTTCATGTTGCCCTCCACTATACGGCGAGTGTGTGTTTGTGCCAAGATCGACATGCTAAACTGTTTGACAGCAGCCGAGCATCGCGTTTCCTCTTTTATGACTGATGCCACCAAGATCAGAACTAAATGTTTATAGCTGTCAGTCTGTTGGCAACATGTTAGTGCTCCAGTTATCCAATATGGCAGCTTTGTCAGGTCAAAATATGATGCTTCAGGTATGCAGGGCTACATGGTCAAAATATTTTTTTCATATACTTTATTAATCCCTGAGGGAAATTCTGGTTTTACACTCCGTTATTAAAAGACATGCTTCCCACACAAAAAGGCCGGAATTGCACACGTGCACAAACAGGACCTTTAGACATGCATTAGTGCAGAGATGTCAAAGTGGGGCTGCTACACACTGCTAGACAGGGAGCGCACCAGAGCGATTGGTGCCTTGCTCAAGGGCACCTCGGCTGAACTCGGGACGTGCCCTGGCACCTCTCCAGCTACCAGACCAACTTCCATACTATGGTCTGCATCCGGACTTGAACTGGCGACCCTCCGGTTCTCATCTTAAGTCTGTATGGACTGAGCTACTGCCGCCCCCAAATGAATGAACGAGTGACATTTTTTTTACTGGCGTTCGGAATAGAGTGAAGCAGCTTAATCACATGCAGGAAGATCGTACCGGTCACTTGATATTACGTCGTCGCATCTGCCCACTCAGAAATTTCACCAGGGGCATGCAGGAAAAGGTCCGAAAATAAATGTTTCCATATCAATTGCTGTGAATCTATTGAGTCTTGACTGGATGCAGAGAAAGGAGCCTATGTATGGAGTAACTGGAGGCCAAACAAGAGTGTGACTGATTTAAAACTGCAGTTTGTAATCCCTGTGCTGGGTGGAGATGTTAATGTGCACGAACACAGATGAGTGAGTCTTTGGATAGTTTCTCTCTTCAACATGAACAAACGTCTACTCTCACACTTTGGGACTTTACACTCAGCACTACTCTTTAACTTGAGTTGTAAACATGAGAAACAGAGACAGCCTGACATGTTTAATCCCAAAATGAAGGTGGTATTTTCAGTGTGCAATAAGTCACCAGTATGCGGCCAGTGCTGTCCATCAAAACTATAACTACACACCAGAAAGAATGTATTAACAGAGCAGTCAAGATGGTTTGTCCTTTGGTAAAAGTGTGCATGCTGGGGCTAAAACTACTGCTTGTCCGTATTATTTGTAAATTATTTGGTGTATAAAACGTCAGAATAATGGAAAAGTCCCCTCAAAATGTTCCTAAAGGGGCGGCTGTGGCTCAGAGTCAGTCATCTCTCAATGGGAAGGTCGGGGTTCGATCCCCAGCTCCTGCAACCACATGTCTGTTGTGTCCTTGAGCAAGACACTTAACCCCAAGTTGCTCCTGCTGCTTATTCAGTTGAGTATAAATGTGCATGAATGGGATTAATTACTTCTCATGGTCACTTTACAGCAGCCTCTACCATCAGTGTGTGAATGTGGAGGTGTGACCTGCGGTGTAAAAGCACTTTGAGTAGTCAGAAGACTAGAAAAGAACTACAAGCTCAAACCCATTTAGCATTTAGAGCACAAGGTGGCAACTCAAAGACTTAAACTTGTTCATTTTACCTGAGCAGTCTAATGCCAAAAGAGTTTCTTTATAGCAATGTATAAAAAGGGATAAAATGAATTCTTCACATTTAAAAGCTGGGACAAATGTTAAGCATGCCAATAAGTTGTCAATCATGTTTCTGTCAATTGACTAATTAATCATTTCCACTCCACATATCTCCACTACGTCAAACTCTTGAGACACAAGTTATAACCTGGTTAAAGTAATTTATCATTATGCATTATGATTCAACACCTCGCTGAGGACTCAAAAATACTGACTCTGTCATGAGACAAACTTTAAAAATGGTCCTCACGAGAGTAAAGTTAGTTTCAGCTCAAAGTTTAAGATCATTTTTTCCACATTGGATTTCATTCGATAAACAACCCTGACTACAGTCCACTGTGACCTGAAACGTTCCTCTCCTTGGCCTCCTGTGTGGACGTGTGCTCACACCAGGCTGAGGGGAAAATGCCTGTGTGAGAATGAGCTTTAATCCAGCTGGTCCACCCTGCTTTGATGAGGATCGTGGTAACAATACAGCACATGACAATGATCCTCTTTGCACCGACATCGCCTGCATACAGATAGAAAAGGAGGGCTGACCAGCTTCAGTATTCGGCACCTTTTTTCCTCCGAGGCTCCATCTGAATGCGGATGGAGCAGCAGCTTGACAAGTTGACAAAAAACAGCTTGTCAGAAAAACTTTTCTAAGAGATTACGAGGGTTGAAAGTGAACAGTTTATCTTTCAAACTAAACCTGCAATCTTGGAAAAGTCATCAAGGAAATAGGAAAAGAAACATTTTGTCAAGTGCATAGATGTCTTTATCGTATTGTGTATTCTAAAAGCATATGAGGTTAGTCAATTACATCATTCACCAGAGGGACCAAGGCTGTTACATAACAGCCAGACATCGCTCTGAGCGCCCAACGGCACAGCTCCAAATGATCCCTCTCTGAGGCGCCACACAGTTTATCAGCCTACTCACTTATTTAAATCACAGAAAACAACACTAAAGCTATATGGAAAACATGACGAATAATCCATACCACAAACAAGATAGTTTGTAGCCTTAACTACTAAGAGAGTGAGGATTGTTGCTGGTGTGCAATCAGAATCTCAATCAACTTAACTGCTCATGCAGGTCCATGTAAAGTCGCTTGTTAAAAATAGTTTTACAGTAAATTAGAATCAGACTTACAAATAAAAAGCTGAATAAAGACAAGAGAACATGGACAATAACTTTTTATATTCTGTAGAGGAAGATGTCTTAGATGAGGAGGTACCATAGACTGTGACTATTAATGGACGAAGCCTGAGTGACGTCACCCATCTGTTCCTGCAGGGGGTGCTGGAGTCCCATCGATGGCGGTCTCCATGCTGGAAATGCTGTCTCACCCTAACTTTCAGACAACCTAACGACAGGCTGAGAGCTGGAGCTGAGGCGGGTTTCAAGCCTCCTGACAAACCGTTACATCGTGCCCACCTGTCAATCAGGTCAGCTAAGTGCCTTATTGTGGATAACTCTTATCCTTCATCAAATCAAAACAGTTGAGTTGTCAAAAAATCCCCTGTACAGTGTGTGCCGATCGAGACATGAGCTAATCAGACTCTTATCGTTTTTTGAAGCAGGCTGTAAACATGTTAATTTCTGCTGTAAGAACAGGTTTTTTGAATGGGTGTGTATGTGACTTTTTTGCTTTTGCAGCCAGCCTCAAGTGGACACTCGAGGAACTGCAGGATTTTGCACTTCAGCATCGGCATCATATTCAACACCGGAGGTGGATATACGTTGAGTATGTGTATGAACAAACATCTATAAAACTGCTGAACTTCTATTCGTCAAGACCTTTTTCCTTTTACATGGAACTGAAATTGAAATCAGTGTTTACTTTGAAATGTTTTCTCAGTGTTTGTTGACTTGTTTGGTCAAAATACGATTTTTTAAATGTTTATGTATGGAGGTTGGGGATATCGACATTGCTGTCAATTTTCAGTCCAGCCATGTGTAGTTCAAAAGTGACGGCTAAAAGAGAAGCTAATGCCAACGTTAGCTAAACGCTCCTCTTTCGTACTAACTTGGATGACAGCTCACAACTTTTGAGCCTTTGATAAAGAACTAAAACAAACAAACAAAAAAGTCAAGTTTAGGAGGGAGTCAGAGTTAGCAAGCACAAGCTAGGCTAACTAGCTACCGCTCAGAAATGGAGACTGTAAAAGGCCAGCTTGTTTTCATTCCTGATGAGAAGCTAGTCAGCCCATCTCGCTAACTCCCACTTTTTCAGTGGAATAGAACAGTAAAAACAGTATTTTACTAGTGCAATGCATGTTTTTTAAAGGTTTTCTAAACACCACATAAGGGCCGTGTTGAGACATTGCCGCTATAGGGCTCCACAGAACTACGTGTAATGCAGCGTCCCTAATGTCAGTCAACTGTTGCCATGGAAAATGCTCAAACAGCGGCCTGAAGGTACTCGCTATTTCCACACTAATGTCAAATACCAGTCGTCTTATAGCTTTATATCAAGTTGTATTGGTTTTGCATTAAAGAGCACATAACCAATAGCTAACCAACATATTCCCTGACAGTCATGTGCTGTAGTTAATTGTCTTACACTGAGGAAACTGTAAGGCAAGACGCTGGCTGACACAGAGGTCGTCAGTGCCTGTAATAACACACTGACAGCTCTGGGACAGAAACAGAGCATGCAAATGAGGCAGCATATTCCCAAAGAGGAAAGTGATGTCATTTGATAATAATGGCGCTGTAAACTGAGACGCAGCCAGAGAGAAAAGTCTGAACAGGCTGACTGGCTGCAGTTTGAACTTCAATTTGTATGAGCCTCTTTAATCTATTCCAGCTTCCAGCTCTGCAAACACACATTACATAAGAGCGGACCTCCATGTATTCCTGGGCCTCTAACGTATCTGAGAAGTATGTGTTCAGCCGATGTGGAGAGGCAGCGAAGTCTGGCACACAGATCTCAAAGATACCCTCTAACATACAAACATTCACAGTAAAACCACTCAACAAGGAGCCTCAGATTCAGAACAAGCCAAGAGCTGACGTAACGCAGAAAATATGAGTTCCATGGCTTACACGAGGAAAAGTTAATTAATGTGATTCAACAGAATTCATAAGTTTAATATGAGTCCAACATCTGTCTATGTATCTCTATCACTGTCAACTTGATTTCATGTTTCAAATTATGCCTTTTAAATGACGGATGTATAAAATTTAGAGCACAAACTGACTCTAAATAAAATTTATTTTTTTGTGAAAATGTGCTTCTTTATTAGTTGGACGTCACTCAGAGCTTCATTGAATATCTATCTATCTGAAAATCTACCGTATGGGGCCGATCAAACAGAGATGAAGCCGCCCCAAAAACGCCTCTGCGCATCTAGTGGGAAAGACAGCTGACGGTGCCTGCGGAGCCGGGCGGAGTGCGCATACAGGCGACCAAATAAAATGAGTAGGAAAAATTTGAGCAATTTGAGCAAACATAGAGCTCCAGCCGTTGCTTTGCTCCTAGACGAGGAGGGGGAAAAATGTCATAAAAAGTGGAGGTTAAGCCTCCTACTTCATTTGATTAACTGCTTCGGCCAAAGTGACAATGAAGAGAGTTGTGACTCTGCGACTTTAAGCTGAAAAGTTGAAAAAAATGTTTAAGGGCTTAAAATGGTCTTATTTTTTATCCATATTCTGACATCTTACACATAGACTGTAAATATTAATGGACGAAGCCTGGGTTGACGTGACGCAGGGGGCTCCGGAGGATCATCGTCAGCCGCCGCCATGTTGGAAATGCTGTCTCACCCTAACTTTCAGTCAACCTAACGACAGGCTGAGAGCTGGAGCTGAGGTGGGTTTTAAGCCTCTTGATGAACCATTACATCGCGCCCACCTGTCAATCATGTCAGCTACACGCCTAACTATGGATAACACGTATTGTTCATAAAATCAAAACAGAGCCGTTTAAAAAAAATCACCCCTCGTACAGTGTGTGCACATGATGACAATAACTAATCAGACCTATTTGTTTTTTTGTACCAGGCTGTAAACATGTTAATTTATTCTGTGAAAACGGCTTTTATGCCAGTCATGTGTATGTGACTTCTGGTGTTCCTGGAGCCAGCCTCAAGCGGACACTCACAAACTGCAGGATTTTGCACTTCCACATTGGCTTCATTTTTCAAGACTGGAGGTTGACGCTCGATTTTACAGCCTGGTTAATTCATTATAAAACAATCGTTCGTTCCAGCCTTCAGTCGAGATCTATGCTTTGCATTAGAAAAAAAGATAAAGAAAGTTAAATGTTTGATTCTAGATCAAAGTTTCCATTTAACGATGGTTGCTTGTGGCTGGTTTAACAGAGTTAAATAAGTTAGTCATTCTTTTATTGTGCAGGATAGACTATTTTTCATCTGAAGGGTAAGTAAGTGTTTGAGGAATACGTCTAGAATACTGATTAGCACAGTTAAACTACATTATGGGTGTGTAGTTTTATTATCTTGAGAATAAACAGACGCTGAGCTCGGTGACTCAGATTTATGAAAGACACAAACTGTGGCTAGTTTCAGCCCTACTCACCTCTACAGGTCAGGTACAGTACAGTTCTTGATGCTGAGCCAGTCTGGACTCAACTATGTTTTTAGGTATGAAATATTAAAAAGGAGCTTTCTGATTTGCAAGTAAAAATACTTATAATTACGCAGACACATGCAGCCACAGAAATGGGGTTTGAAACAGTAGTTATTGTAACCAACACCTGCAAGAAAATCATCACTTTCCACCCAAATCAAGCCTCATTTTAACTTTGAATGTTTCTCTGTGTATTTTGACTTGTTAATGATAAAAACACAATCATTGACTATTGATTGCACCTCAGAACTTTCTCCACACAGGTGTTTTAATGAACAAACTTCAGCAGGGTGGATACAAGTGTCCTCAGGGAGGCTTGTACTACACTCACCCAGTTACATCACACTTTCACCTCTCACAACACATGGATAAAGTCCACACAATGAATCCACACTAATCCCATGTCTCAGACATGCCCCCTGAACATCTCTGCATGGCTGCCTTTATTTGTATCCACAGGCCAATAAATACAAAAACATAACCTGGAAATATTCCTCATTTGGCTGCACACAGACAAACTCCACATATTGCATGAAATAGCCAAGAGTAAGCACTATACCTGATGCTATCATAGACGCCCTTTATCATCTTTTGTTATGATCCAAACCACACTGACAGCAGAGGCAAAACACTGCTCCTGGCAGCCATTTCTACTTTGTAGTCCCAGGAGTATACAGGCTTGGAAAGTCCACATTTTGGGAATCAAATAGCACAAAATAAACCATCCAAACCAACCCAGCACGCGCTGCAAACATCTCCAGCTTTGCAGTGTGCACAGGAGTTGGACAGACAATAGAGAAGGCAGACGCAGATAACACTTGTCCTGAGAACAATAGTTTCAGACATGTTGTATCACGAGACGGTTTATATTCAAGTCACATTCAACTTCAACAAGTTCGTTTTCATCCCCTCAGTTTCTACTCCTCCTATAAATGAAGTTTCCCCAGCTACATAGAAAGATAAAGAGATGTTTGACTTCACCTTCATATCAGAGCTCTTCATCAGTGTAATTAAATCATTAGTTTTAAAAACATGCTATCGATAGAAGACAACATAAGCAGCTCTTACCGCGCTGTTCGTGCTGATCCTGCTGCTTCTTTCCTGCTTTATAATCCCTTTTTTCTCTGATGATCAGTCGCGCGTCTCACAGACACAAATCTCGACCTCACTTCCATGTGCTCGCGACCAGGACCACGCGCTCAGGGGAGCGCTCGGGATACGGCGCGTGACGTCACGACGAGAGAGAGAAAAGCAAGTCGGAAAATCGGTGCAAAATTAATAATTAAACATTCATAATAAGACTACATATGACTCAATATGTAATGAACTCAACTGAGATGCTATTTGAAGTGTTATGATTGATATCTTTTCAATAATTCCCCACAAAGATTTTAACTATTTGTTTTATTAAAGCCTATATTCTCTCTCTTGAAAAAGAGATTTTTAATCTCAATGAGTTTTCCTTTCCTGGTTAAATAAAGGTTAAATAAAATAAAATAATATTACAGCCTCTTACGACAATAACAGCAAAAACACACACACATTTGGACCGTGCAAATACAAAATATAAGCATATAAATGTGTGTGTGTTTTCATTTATGCCCAACATTGAATTCTAATCTCTCTAATTGAGACGCTGAAAGTAATTTATTATATGAGCAAACTCACAATCAGCCTCATTGCCCAGCGTATGTTTAACCATTCAAGGACTTTAAAGTAGCTGGAACTGTACTTAAAAGCACTTTCAAGGGCACAACATCATATTTTAAATTGATTTTATGTGCTTAAAGGGATGTCTTAAGCGCTTCTAGAGCAAAACAGCTCTGATTCATGTCCCTGAATTTCCTATTTCATCCAGAAAAGATGCTACATGGAGTCATGAGAGCACTTATGAAAGAAACTGGTTCACTTGACTTTGAAATTTGTAATTGTTGAAAGGAGAGCATCTCATTCTGAAACTTGTCCTTCAAAATGAGAGGCTTCCTCTGACGACTTAAGCATCAGTTATTTTGGAATGGCCTCAATAACAAGCTCCTTAGGTTAAATGTGCCTCAATGCTCTATTTACCATGCTTACCTGTTTAAGATCTGTGCACTCCGAAAGCTTGAAAATATCCAACGTCAGATGAAAATATTACACCTTTGAATCCATACCTGTACTTCTTCTGAGGTAAACGAGCGCCTTATCTGGACTAGTATCACGCCTAAACATAATCTCCTTCCCAGACTTTGTTTCAGTGAAGTAATCATAAATATGTGGCTGCACCTTGAGACCCCCCCTCCTCTGGTACTTATTTCAATGTGTATCTACAGCTGGACTGTGATGAAATGTGTGTGTTTGTTCATTGAAGGAACAAGGACTCAAAGTCAAGAAGAAACATTGTTTTTATATTTCAAAAAGAATCTAGGAACATAATGGAAAAAAACAAACACTGGGTCTGAACATCCAGACAATTGAGATCCAAAAATACATTTTCTTAGGAAATATTAATTATATACAAAACATAAAAATTTATATTTTAGTTTGGGCCCTCAACAAGGTAACCCCATTTTAATATTTTATTAATAAAAATAAACTTTTAAATATTTAATCCACCCATAACTTCAATTGAGGCAGTTTTAACATTGAAATCAAACAAGATTCCAAACAACTTAATCCGCTTTGCATTTGCATGCAACAACAACTGTACACCCTAAGTCTTGAACTTGCATAAAAAACAAAAGGCAGGAAAAAAAGTCTCTGGTTCAAACTTTAAGCACGAGAGCCCTGCAGCTGCGACAGTCTCTGCTTTAAAAGTTCACTTCTCCTCCTCAGCTGCTCTTTGACTGAGAGGAGTCTCTGTTCGTCTGACTGCATGCTGTAGATGCACTCTGTCGCCTTCTTCAGGATCACCACCTTGGCTGCCTTCTCGTTGTTGGCCACCTCGGGAATCTCGTCCCGTAGTGCAAAGAAGCTCAACTTGAGCTCGTTCCTCCTCTGACGCTCCAGAACGTTATGAGTCCTTCTCTTGTCGTAGTCCTCCGTGTCGGACGTCCGGGGGCTCGAACACTTGCGGTTGCTGCTGATCTGTTTGAGGACCCTGCTGTGGCTGCTGCTGCTGCTGCCGCCTCCTCCTCCACCGCCGCCTCCTCCTCCACTGTTACTGCTGCTCTCCAGCTTCAGCCTCTTGACAGAAGGCTGCTCGTGGTGCCTCATGGATGGATGGGCGGCGTAGTTGTGTTGGTGGGTGGAGACATGGCACCTCTTCAGCACGAGCGGGCTGGGGTGCCTGGTTTCGCTCGGGCTAGGGTCACACCGCTTCACCGCCTGCCTCTTTTCCACAGTGACAACATCAATCTCCTCTTCCTCCTCCTCCTCCTCCTCCTGGTCCTCCTCTTCTTCCTCCTCCTCATCATCGTCATCATCGTCTTCTGTAACCCAAGACAGAAAGCAAAAGCATTACATTCATGCTGCATGCAGGAGTACAATCTCCTCTTCCACATGACTTAACATTGCAGCCATGCCCTCTAGCTAATCTCACAGAAGCAGGACAGCATGTCTACTGCCTGCAAATCGCATGAATTAAAGCAACCATTGACCTCCTTTTATTCTAAATAGTCATTGCACATTCAACAGAGAGACATCAATTGCAAAAAGGGGTGTGACGCTTACCTGAGTCACTACAACTGCTGCTACTGCTGCCGCTGTTGGGCGGCGTGTCCAGCCCCAAATCTTTACTAGGCGGTGTCCCTGCGCTCTGTTTGGGTGTCTCTGCCACCGGGTACGGGAAAACCACAGATGGATCAATGCACTCTGCCGCAGTTGTGTTCAGATCTTGCAGGTAGCTGCTGTTTAACCTCCATGCTGCTGCACCGGCCGGCTCCGCACACTCACCAATCGCGGACTCCTTCCGCGCGGCGTGCAGGGAGGCAAGCCGTTCGGAGACAACCTTCTCCAGCTTGGCCGCCGCGGAGAAGCCGCTCCACATGCAGTCCTGGATGATGATGGACTTGAGGAAGGTCTGGGAGTAGTCGGCGTCGCAGATGATGCTCTGATTGACCGCGTCATCGCCCAGGAACTCTGTCACCATTTCCAGCTGATCCGCCGTGGAGGGGAAGAGGCTTGACAGGGACGGCCGGCGGCTTGGAGAGAGGGGAGGGGTCGGCAGTAGCTCGAATTTCTTCCAGATGTCTTCGCTCGGGGCCGGCGGCTGAAGCTGCTGAGGGTAGAAATCTTCCTCCTCGTTGTCGAAGTAGAAATACGGTTGGAGGGAGTCGTAGTCGTAGTCATAGTTTTTACTCGCTAAACTTGAAGTCAGCGGCATGATGTCTCTGCTGCTTGTGTCCTTATAGTGAAGCTGAGTCAAGAAATAAAACAAAAAATTAGATGCTGAAGGCTTGCAGGATCAAAGCTACATTACTCCTAAGAGTAAGCAACATCACATGGTCACTCCAAAACATCAGCCTGTGTGCACGCCTTGCATGCATGCACTAGTGCTGCAGCAGCAGGTGCTCAACTGGGAAATTAGGTGCAAGAGGGGAAACCCCATCTTCAATAAACTGCTTCTGACGTTAAACTGACACACTTACATATTTTTAGAATAACTAGTGTAGGAAGGTGACATGCAATCTCCAGAAACCCACTCCCTCCCTTACCTTTTCAAATATAAACTGACGTCCGCAGAAAAAGGGGCGAAATCAACCCAAAACACACAAAAAAGGGCAGGAAACTTATTCCAACACGAAAGAAACATTAAATCCTTCCACGGGGGTGTTGCAGTCGGTTTCAGTGCGGCTGTGCGAAGCATGCATGAAGGGCTGAAAGGCTGCACAGGCTAGCCGGTGAGGACGACGTGCAGTCTGTCATCAGCAGCGTGAGAATCACAGCTGAGCGCTCTGCAAGCGGCAATAAAAACCGCCGCAGCACTCTCCCCTCCTCACCACTCCTCCGCTGTATCCCTCCGCGGGTTTTTTCCCGCGAAACACTCGCCGG
Source organism: Tautogolabrus adspersus (assembly GCA_020745685.1). Taxonomy (NCBI): domain Eukaryota; kingdom Metazoa; phylum Chordata; class Actinopteri; order Labriformes; family Labridae; genus Tautogolabrus; species Tautogolabrus adspersus. The sequence goes on along the minus strand of CM036551.1, from coordinate 3,615,509 downwards.
CCTTGAAACTCTCTCAAGCGACAGATTACATTTTAGCTCTTAACAACGAAAATAATCTGTTATCAACATTTGGGACGTTTGTTGAACTAGAAACACTTGATTTCATCGGTATGATATGTCACAAATGATGTTGTTTCTCTTTCGGGGGGATCTATTTCGGTGAAGGAGAAGTGGGAGGGGTCATAGTAGAGTAGAGCGCCCATTGACGGGAGGCATGCACGAAATACTAATCCAAGTAGTAGTAGTAGTAGTAGTAGATAATTAGCGTTGGTTATTTCACTTCTATCCCGCCTAAAATGTCACAGAGCATCCCAAACTATCTTGTCAGAGCTGTTTGGCATCGTTGTAGAATTTTCTTTTATTGCAATTCATCAATATGTGAGATTTAGTAGCCCACTTAAAAGTCGAGTATTTCATGCAAAGTGCATTATGCTTTAAAATCACAAGTTTGACATATCACCGTGCATGGACACGCACTGAGTGACGCCTGTTATCAAGTTTGCATAATTTTTGAGGCAATACAGCGAAATGGTTTGACAGGTGCAGCAGCAGCTTACCTTGATCTGTCTGCAGCAAACTGGCTGGAACAGGTGACTTCGACGTGTTGTGGTAAATAACTGCTGTTGTTTATGTATTTATTTATTTCTTAGCAGTAAGTGTTCTTGTGCTAACTGACCATGCACTGCTCGGTTTTTTAGGTTGGGCAGATTGGCACCAATTAACTCCAGGAAGGAAGTAATTAGAGGAATCAGATGGTAGCCGCAGTTGGATCACAGAGACTGTGCCCTCCTCGGCTGTGGCAGAGAGGAGGTAGAGGCGGACATTCAGCGGGCTCGTAGCGCCCTCTGCTGGTCAAAAAAAGGGCTGCAAGGTTTGGACTGCAGCCAGGTAGGTGCAGGGTCAAACACAGATCAAGGTGAATGTGACCTCCATGAAACATTTAGTGAGACAGGGATTATTGATTGACAGTAGATTGAATCAACAGAGACTTTAGATTTGAAGTGTGTAACAGTTTAAATGCTCCGTAGAAACAGGGCTGTGGATTGGAGGGTAAGTGGGGCTGTTTATTGGGGTTACTGGGTCACTTCATGAAAACGTGTATTTAGAGGCATTCAGTGGTTGAATACAACTTAGCATGCAGCTTTTTGATAAAGTGGATAGTGTTTTTTATTTGTATATTCAATCTTGCAATAGGCCTATGCAGTCTTGAAAAATCAAAACATGTATCAGAATCAGAAATACTTGATTATTCTTTATGTGTAGGCCTCAATATGGACATGTTGGTGACCGGTGACCAGGCAGATTACACAGTTACAGTAAACATAGCACAATACACAAAACAAGAGAAGTTTCCAGTTATTATGGTTAAATAAGTCCAGGAAAAAAATAGTAGACTCAGTTCCTGAAACGGAGGAGTTATAGAGTCTGATGGTCACCGGCAGGAATGACCTTCTGTGGCGTTGTGTGGTGCATCGTGGGGAAATGTTGCACTGAAAGTGCTCCTGTGTTTTGCCAGCAGGTCATGTATGAGATAGAGAAGATTACATATTCTTCATGTCAGACTTAAAACAAGCAGACAGGAATATGGATCCATTAGAAAGCCACAGAAGTCACTGGGCTCAGTTGCATTTCAAGGAACCAATTAAAAGTGGCAATAAAATATGAAAACAAATGATTAAAACTGTTTACAATGCAATAACTTAATATTATTATTTCAAAAAACGGCAATAGGAAGGACAGCCCCACAATCAAGACTGCAAACACTGCAAATCAGTGTTGTGACTCAAACACGTAGTGCATTAATTTTACTTACACAAACTCCTGAAGTCATTTTAAAATGTTTATTTATTTCATAGAAAAAAATTAAAGCTTCAGATTTTGATTTTCAAAATATAATTCAGTGGACTCCTTCCCTCAGACAGGATCCAAAGAACTAAAGTACTGGAGCACACGAATCACTCAAGGCAAATTAAATAAACTTTCCCTAAGTGATTCATGTGCTCCAGTACTTTTTTTTCCTGAGAGAAGGAGTCCACTGAATTATATTTTGATTGCTAAGGTCCTTCTCTGAGAGCATCGACCTCTATTTGCGGCTGAAGTGCAGGAGTTTCCTTCTACTTAAGATTTTTACATTTACTTTTGCAGAAATGTTCAACATCTTGAAAATCAGAGATTTTCAAAAACAGGACTTCCTTCATGATAAGTGAGATAGTTTGAATGTTGCTCAGCGCTGTGCTCATGATGGATTAAAGTTGGGTCTTTGTAGATAATATAACAATGAGTACAAGGCCTTTTACCTGCATTTGTTATGAACTGCCGCTGTATAAATAAAGATTGACTGATTGAAAGAATGAGGGACGTAAGCTCGCTGAAGTTTGTGAATTTGTTTAAGAATGATCGTGGGTAAATATTCTGCAAATATCCACTTCTGGAGGCTTTGGAGGCCAAGGTGATAGAAACATTTCTTTTGTCATTGGATGCAGCAGAAGTGAATAAGGAACACCTCTACACTCTTCGTCGTCTCCTGTCCTTCTCTGCTTTCCTCACCCTGGGATGCTTTAAGGAGGAGAACCAGCATATCTACAGTCTCTTGTTTTGTGGTCATTTTGTTTATCCGCTCCAAATGTTTCTTGTGTTTCAGTTTCTTTCTTTATCTTTTTTTTTAGTCCAGAGCTTCCGGAGACACAGAGGGGAGCTTTGAGAGAGGCTGGCATCATTTCCTCTGATAGCTGGAGCCCGGCAGAGGTCAGGTAGGGTTATGAAACTGGTTCTTCCACCTTCGATTGACACCATGTATTGGGATGGATAGATAGATAGTAGTGTTGTAGTCAAGACCGCACTAACCGAGACAAAGACATACACGTACCAGAGTGCTCTGAGACAAGACCAAGACATGACATTTAGGGATCGAGACCGAGTCAAGAGACCAAGGCAGGGTGAGAACACGACCATATCTCTGAAAAACCATCATCTTGTGTGCAGCGGGCGTGTCACTCACTTAGACTGTAACACCGGGAAGGTTGCAGCTGTAACCGAGGATAAAAATTGAATTATGAATGAATCAAAGTTAATTGTTCTATTAGAAAACAGTGTTTAACAGTGATGACGTGTAAAAACAGCCGATCAGCTGTGGTCTGGATTTAAAACCTGGAGTCTGTGACAGTGAAGGCTCTGTCTCCATAGGTGTGGAGTCTGGTGTGACCATGTGTGGTATGGACAGGACAGTGTCTGAGGACGGGAGGTTACAGGGCGTGGTGTGTGGGTGTAGGAGGTCGAAGAGAGAAGCTAGGGCGTGGAGGGATTTATAAGTGAGGAGGAGTATTTTGTATCTGATTCAGGATCTGATTGGGAGCCAGTGGAGCTGGTGTCAGGGCTTGGTGCGGGTGAGGATGCTGGCAGCAGAGTTTTATGATATTTATGTCTGCACTGGGAGTTCATTTCCATCTGATATTCTTCTATTGGTTGAGACAAAACAGGGATGGATGCTACCTGTTGTCCTTCCTTTCCTGACTCATATACTATACATACTCAGCATACACAAGCTCTAACGTGTCATTTATTTCCTCCTTCTTTCGTTTCCATTTTACTGACAGCTATAGATTCTGACTTAAGTTAAGAGTCAGTGCTTTTTCTCAAAGGTTTACATCATGTTGAATTAAAAAAACGCCCTTTCATTCGTTCATACAGTCAGATTCTTATCATCAGCAGACTCGTATAAATGATCAGAGGATGAGCTCCTCCTCATACAGCGAGGAAACAGTTCAGCATGACGCCTTCATACGAGGCAGAAAATCAATATCCGTTCAGCTCAGTCTCTGAGAGGAAGCTGCCAGCTAAGCAGCCAACAATGAGACCACGGCATATCTGTCCGGCTACTCAACAGCTAATTGACTCATTAATTATTGACAGTGACAGCAGACAGTAATTGAGCTGCAGCCTGTCACAGCTTCAGACAGCCCAGCCTGTAGTGCGTCATAGTAGCAGACTCGGTTTGATTTGATTTTTATCTTTCTATGTGAACGTAGGAATTATTGCAAGCAACACGTCCACTACAAATCAACAACTAATACGAAGCAATACTGCATTTATTCTCTGTTGGAGGTGTCTCTGATTTGATTTGATTTTTTTACTACTTTTACTCCATCCTTAAATTTACAAGGTATGCAGATGCAGCAAGACAAGAATGCAATCCGAGCCCTCTCCAGCCAACCCCTCCCAGATAAATAACAACTGTATGGGGCGCTGTTAGGCTAGCAGTTAGTGCGTGTGCCACATGTACAGAGGACGGCAAGAGCGGACGACATGGGTTTGAATCCGACTCGAGGCTCTTTTCTCGCACGTGGTCCCCCACTCTCTCTCTCTCCCTGGTTTCTGAAATAAAAGCATAAAAAGCCAATAAAGAAATCTAAAGATAACTTAACTTGTGTTGCACTTTGAAAAAGTCCAAAAAGTGCTTTACATAAAACGACAGGACAACAACAATCAAAGAAATACAGCAAACAATACAAATACTGAAAGTACAGCTGAAAAAAACACAAATGATACAACAAGAGATTAACAAAAAGACAAGTGTTGGTTCAAATATTTTAGAAGATCAAAGTTGTATTCTTAGCATCTCTTCAGTCTGTATGGATGTGTCATTGTTCAAAAGTTGGTGGCCTGTGGGCTGAATGAAATGAGCTCAAATGATCAGCAAGGGGGCGTGCCATGACACCTGTCAATCACTATGGGGCACTATGGAAATGACAGTGTTTGTCACGGCTTGGGCTGTAAAAAAAAAGCTTATTTTTGGACTTTGGGAGGAAGCCGGAGTACCCGGAGAAAACCCATGAACACACGGGGAGAACATGCAAGGCTCCTGTCCAACAGAGCGCGGCCCAAACCCTTCAACATCTAAATTCAGCAAAGTATATCTGGAGAAGAGACATGATATAAAAAATTGAAAACAGAAAATATTGTTATCAATTTAATCCCTGCACAACTTCCTGCTGCTCCATAATGAGTAACCCAACACCAAATGAAGAGCAGAGTCTAGCTGCCCTCTCGGGTTTCAAGTTTCCAGAAGGTTACATCTCTAACCACATCCAGAATAATCGAAGGGTGTGGTCCGTGTTAAGTCACTCTGAGAGCATGATAATAACTGAAAGTTACCCAGATGACTGTAGCAGCATTTTTAAGGGCGTACATTTGGTTTCAGTGGTGCTGGGAAGAGTCATAAATATGTAAAATATCGGCCATCATGAAAGAAATAACTGTAAATACTTCCTTAATTTCAATTGTGGAAACATCACGTGATTTCTATAGCCAGTGTAGACCAGTAAAAGCAAAAAAGTGCTGTCAATTTCAATGCATGTATGCAAAGTAATCCTTATTTTGTTTTCTCAAAATAGACCGTATACTCATTTTCACAATACATAGGAGGTACAAAGGATGACAAAGCTTGTATACGGAAGGCCGTCCCGTCCATGTAAACATGATGTAAACACGGCTCCTTCAACAGTACAGCTGGCGGGACTCAAGCTTCTCACTCAATGTAGACAGTCATGACTTATTGACAGAGACATTTACACAGGAGAGACTTGATTTCTGCTTTATTTATGTGTACAATGCCGCACATTCTTCCTCAAGAGAAGGACCTGTAGACGTAAAAAATAATTCAATGCGCTCCTTCACACATGCAGAATCCAAAGAAAGCACCGGAGCTTATGAATAACTTACGGCAAATGTATCTATGCACCATGTCTGCCTCATGACAAGATGCAGTGCATCGACACGTTAGTCCTTTGCAGCAGCGAGGAGGTAATGTCCTCGCTGGTTTTATGCAGCCTGAAAGAAATACCTGCAGACACTACTACTACACTGAATCAACATGTAAGATGCTTAAGGTATGCTGTAAAAATGATTTCCTGTTTCCAAGGTAACAATAGGATCAGTGGTCTTTTTACATCTATGTTTTAATTACTGTCATTCACAAACAATAACAAAGCGATACATAACAGAAACATGGAAGAGTTTGGGCTTTGTTGAGGTTAATTTTTGAAAAGCATTACATAGCCTTTAACTTATTGCTATTTCGCTAACACTAGCAGCGTGTGAAGTGTTCTTCATCATTCCTACGCGTGTGAGTTGTTGTCGCTGTATTGTTTGTCTGCAGGCAGCACAGCATGGGATGCTCCTTATTCTGAAAACAACGTAAATCAGCAGTGGGGAACCTGAGGAGGAACATCTGGAAAGTCAAAGAGGTGTGTGATAAACAGCTAAACAAAAGGCAGACTCTTAATGTTAAGAAGGTTCCCCAGAAGCATTGATTGCTCACAAAACAAGGCTGCAGTGAGGATGTGTGATAAAGATGAATCATCACACATGTATCAGCCTGCTTTGACTAACTTCTGTTAGTTCCTCTCTTTCTGCAGCTTGTTAAATGACTCAGATGACATTATATGTTCCTTTAGTGACAGCTCAGAAGAAGAGTGTAAAATTCCCCTTCCTGACAGGCTGCTAATCTGAATCATGTTTTATTTCTCCACATCCCCACACAGGCTTTAGTGCAGTTAGACGCAGCTGATGGTCCAGACTGTTGGATGACATTCTCCTCACCCTCAGATACACTTTGTACCTTTGCATATAAGTGTGCAATGCTATAAGATATCACAATCAAACACATTAGAATACCATCTGTATACATTTTTGTACTGACATCATGTGGCTGAAAAAAAGTGATATTATTTCCCAGCATAATGTCCAAAGGTCATCAAAACAAGACAATACTAAAAGCTCCTGTGAGGAACCTACAATTTATGTCTGATTTGGCGCCCCCTTGTGGACAAAGCAGAATGTCTTGTCTCTTTGCTGATCATGTTCAGTACATGATTTGGTGTTTTCTGAAAAATTATCCCATCATGCTTTCCTTTAACATTCAAATGTATCACTCATTGTGAATATTTGCTGTGGAAAATAGAGGGAAAACACTGTTTTTCCCAGCATGCAGTTACAGACATTCAAAATAACAAAGATAAATAGTCAACCTTATCGCTTATGGTCATGTTTGCTTTTGTAGGTCATAACCAGTCATCACTATTCATTTCAGTTTGTTTCATAACTACCTAAAAACTTCTCTCTGGGGCTTTAAAGGTCAAATATTCTCCTCCTCTTCAGTTTAAATAAGTCTCAGAGGTCCCCAAAACATGTCTGTGAAGTGTCTTGTTCTAAATCCACTCTGATCCTGTATTTGATCATGCCTATAAACCCCTCTATTTCAGCCCTGCTCAGAACAGGCTGTTTCTGTGTCTGTAGCTTTAAATGTAAATGAGCTGTGTCTGACCACGCCCCTCTCTGGAAGGGCTTGGGTGGCTCGGGTGGCTCGGGCTTCATGCCCTATTGTTTACAGTGAGAAGGCAGACTCAGAGGGCAGAACAAACACCTAGCTTAGGGAGTGTCACCCACCTGGGGGAGGGGTTACTGCCCTTTGTGATGTCATGAAGGGAAAATCTCCTAACGGCCTGTTTGAGCACACATTTTCTGAAAAGTTGAGCAGGCAAAAGACAGAGAGGATGGACTTTTCTCATAATTAGGAGGTTTGTAGACACACTAGGGACACATATTAGTGTTTAAAAACGTGCATTTTGCATAATATGTGACATTTAAAGGTAGTAGTCTAATGGGGTGCATCATGAGGTCACATCACAACAACTCTGAGGTTTTACTGTAAGAGAGTGAAAATGACCCTTATGGATCAGATCTAAATCTCATACAGGATGCTCAGTTTGTTTTTTTTGAAGGAGCTGACGTTCCCTCATATGGCCACTAGAGGGCGATTTGTATCACATGGAATATTTGGTCATTCACGTTCAATAGAGAGAGAGAGTAATTAATCCTACTTGTTTTTATGCCACAAATGCAAACAAATACTGTCATGTTTCTTTGTCATTATGGTCAAGCTGCCCAATATACACATTATAAATGCTAAAAACAAACAGGTGCTTCACTGGAAACCAGTATAAAGTGATATTCCAGCTCAAAAACAAAAACAAAACAAAATCGCTGTTTTCAAACCCCACAGTGTAATGAATGTTCCCTCTGTTTTTTAACAATCTGGGAAACTTGTAAACACTTTTCCAAGTCATGCAAATGAAAAACAGAATTAAACATGTTCATGTCAATACCAGAGATCTCATCCAAAAGTGCCACCCACCTCCTAAAGTAACTGCAAGAACGAACAACACTCTGAACTGAATTGTATCATTACCACACTGCACATGCATCCTTCGTATACACAGATATATTCATCTGTGCTACTGGATGCTGCAGCATACACACACTATTATTAAAGCACATTTATAAAGGATGCCTGGGAATCACTGCAGCATTGTTGTCCAAAAACCACACCCACAAAATAAGCAGTAGCACTCCCAGTTAGATAAACGCTGCACTAAACACACTTCTGGACTTGTAAAAAAAACAACAGCAGCTTGTTAAAGTCGACTGTAAAATTTAAAAAGAAAACCACCTCTGTTACTGAGAAGCCTGGGCCGTTTGTTATTTAACAGTCTTGACATTGTGGAGGAATTATATTGTGGCTTTAACTCACAGAGTGTCCTTGCAGGTTTGCAGGATCTTTCGTAAACATCTGACTTTGGTTACAGCTGCCAGGGAGAGGCATGCCTGCTAGTAAAAGGTTGAGTCGACTGTTAAATCACTGCAGAAGCCCCCTCAGGCACTTACACAAACAACTCACTGAACGTTTCACTCATAGAGCTTTACACTGCAACTCTGGCATGTTTCCATGTCGTGTTGACTGTAAACGGAATATCTGCATACCTGTTTGTGTGTGACAGGGCAGAAGAGATAGTATGCTCTCCCATATATAAACTATGTGTTAGGATTCCTGGTTGCAGCTATTGTTTCCTTACATATTTGCCTTTTTGTATACTTTTTACATCATATCTATTCATCCTTGTTTACTCCTTGTTTTAATTTAATACTGTATTGGTGCACTTTTCTGCGTTTGCACTTCTAGTTGAAGTTGCATGAACTTGTCTCAGTACTTGCACCCGTGCAACAATAGTAAATCTTACTGAGAGGTGCACCGATACTCGGTTCAACATCGATATTGACATTGACAGACATCAGCACATCGGCATGAGCAGATGTCAGTAGCAGATGTTTAATTGTTGTGCCAAATCATTTGAATACGGACATGTAGTACACCTAAGTGCTGATTCAGAGAAGAGGGTTTTCATTGGGCAAATGGAGTCACCTGTTGGAAAAACGTGTTTTCTTTGACAAACTTGAAAATGTTGGCATTGTTGGAGTCTTACACCAAAATTAGTCATGAAACAAACATCGGTATCGGAATCGGCAATCGAATAAATTGTAGTTTCCAACATCATCGGCATCAGCCCTGATTTTCCCAATCGGTGCATGTCTACTTTTAATGAACCCATTCAAAACAATGTGTATTTCAAGTTCAAACTCGGCCTCTAAACTAAATCGGATCTGCATATATTTAACAATAAAAAAAACATTTGACCAGTAACCAAATATTTTCGACCAACATGTTTTCCCAAGAAGAAGACTGCTGAAAGTCCAGGTTGATTTAAAGCTGAATAAGTGAAATAATGAGCGTACCTTTCCTCTGATGTTGTAGTCTGACAGTGTTGACATTTAATTACAAAACTTAAAAGCCACAAGCTGAAACACGTTGGTCTAATAAAGTTGTTCTTCGTTCTCCTAAGTGCTGCTGGAGTTTTTAATTTTAATTTCTTCTAACCTTTCACCCAAGTTGTGCCGAATAACCCTACTCTGCTTCTTCAAAACTAAAACATTTAAAGTGACTGAAAGATTCTTCAGAAGTTCACCTTATTGTGTTTTGTAGTTTGCAGATGTGTTTGCATATGTACTGTGTTTAAATAGTTTATGTCTTTCTAGGATTTAGAATACAAATCCTTAAAAATGCATCAAAGTATGTCAGGGAGTTGTTGTGGCTTTTACTTCGTCCACCAGGGGTCAGCCTTTCACATGCTCTAGTTAAATCAGGGTTATTCTGAATATCTGTCTTTAAAAGAAGAGGACACTGGGCAGAGAGAAAACATACAGACGTGTAAGGGAAAACTGTTTTCAGGAGAAGATATTTATATAACATTAAGAGGTTTGTGGGGTTTTCCCCGCTTCAGCTGCCTACAGTTTAATTCTATTGAGCAAGTGAGCACCAGGGTCCAGCCACATTTGTCCTATTTTTGGTGGCTTGTGTATTTTAAAACCAGCATGTGCATTTCTTCACCATGACAATGCACACGCAGAACAATGCTGTTTCATTGTCCTGCTCTAATGCAAACACACAGTGGGCAGTTTCGTGTGTTGTGTTGTGTACATGCATTTCAAAAATAACAGCCAGGTTTAGACTCGGTGACGTCACGGTCGGGATGCCAGGGCAGGCCCACGTGCGGACGCAGTTGGTTCCAGCCTCGGGGAGTGTCGACATAACAACCGGGACTGCGCAGCACACAGGCGCAGCCAGTCAGACAGACGCGGGGCTACAAAACTAATCCAACCTTTTCCAGATTATCTCTTCCCTCCATTTCTCTAACGGAGACACAGCGGGACGCTTCCTCTCTCGAATTCGGCGTTGTTTGATGTTACCTTGCGCCCCCCCTTCTTTCCCCCCCACCACCACCAACCCCTTGATGATGATTTGGGAGGAAGATGCGCCGGTCTGAAATTTCCGCTGACCTTCGCCTCGGCTCAGCAGCATCGTGCAAACATTGTGAAGCGCCGCCGCTCGCCTACACCTCGCTAGAAACACATCTGCTCCAACACCTTCTTTTCTTTTAGCTGCTAATCTTTAATTTTCCTTTTCAATCAATCAAGACCGAGGCAGATGCCCCTCGCTCTGTCATCCCGGCTTGTACTATGGTGGAGTTTCCATCCCTCATTCCTTACTGGCCTCTCATCCGCTTTCTGGTGCCTTTGGCTATCACCAATGTTGCCATCGACCTCGGAGAACAGGTAAGGTCTCTTTTTTATTTGCTTGTTTTCCGCTCCAATGGCACAAACCCTGAGACTGCAGCTTCTTCATCTTCACTAGCAGATGCTAACTGCTTGAACTGTATATATATATTTATATTCCGCCTCTGTGGGGATTATCAGAGTATGCACTGCTGCTGCAGCCACCGAGCATCTAGAAAACACCGACACAGTTTCTGCACACTGACACTGAACATGTCGACCCCTTTTTTTCAGTCAAAGACGGCTTGTTGTGTTGTAGCTACAGCTAGCTTAGCAGGCAGAGGCTGTGAGGAGGTATCCATTGGGGGGTTATATATACATTATTTAGGAGGAGAGGTGGAGGAGTAACCCTTTACGCAGAGAGAAAAAAAGGGGCCTTGTTTATTCTAGGACAAATGTTTTCTGTCACTGCATACACCGAGGCCAGCTGCGGATTTTTAGCTCTATGCATCAACCAGCCTACTCATTACAAACACTTTACTCTCTTTCTGTGACATATCTGTCTTTAGTTTAATCAGTACATCTGAATCAAGGCCTGTTTGTACATGATGGCGGCTTCTCCTTGTAATTCTTGAATCGTCATATTTCCCAGCTTGTACATTTCCTGTCTTTTGTCAGACATATGACTAATGTGATGGCTGCCATCTCCCAAGAGACACTGAGCAGATAGTGTGAGTCAAGAAAAAAACCCCACATTGTGACTTGGAGATGTTAGGATTAAGGTTATGTAATGGCTCTGTTAGCTGGTATAAATAGCACGTACAGTCCTGTAGAGGAAAAGGACAGCTGTAATAGTTTTACTGAATGGAAATAAATCAGAGGAAGTGTTATGGGTGCTTCCCGTGCAGACAATGATCGCAGCTCCTACTAGTCAAAGGTCTGTTTTTTTATTGTTCCTGTTAAGCATTTTATTTGTTATATATAGAGCCGCAGTGGATCATCATATGCCATCTGCTCAGAGATAAAGTTAGGCTAAGTCACTGTCATGTGAGCTGGTCACACTGCGATGATTAAATCCTCTTCCCCTTTCTCTCCGTGATTTCTTTTCCAGGCCCTCAACAGGGGCATAGCTACAGTCAAGGAGGATGCGGTTGAAATGCTGGCCAGCTACGGCCTGGCCTACTCCCTGATGAAGTTCTTCACCGGACCCATGAGCGACTTCAAGAATGTGGGCTTGGTGTTTGTCAACAGCAAGAGGGACCGGAGGAAGGCGGTGCTCTGCATGGCGACTGCCGGCGCCATCGCATTCGTGCTTCATATCTTGATAGGTGTGTGGTTAAGGGTTTGTTTGTGCATGCGTGATGACATGCTGCGCTTAAACCGCATCCTGTAAAAAAAGAAGAGTTGTTTTGGTGTTTGCGACGAAACTAGAGCTCCATTTTTGTAGCACCCTGCTGCACAAAACAATGAAAATAAGATTGAAATAATCTTCTTAACCTTTTCTCACTTTTGGTATCCTCTTTTTTCTCTTTTTACAGCCTACACAGATTTAGGATACTACATTATTAATAAGCTCCACCATGTGGATGAATCTGTGGGGCAGAAGACAAGAAAGGCTTTCTTATACCTGGCTGCATTCCCTGTGTTGGACGCCATGGTGAGTTTACAGTACATCAGGATTATTCTACATGAGAAGTTTTGCATGCAAGCATGGATTTAAAACACACCTGATCTAGAAATAGCACAATTTAAATCCTCTGACGGTGCAAGTGAAAGTGCATTTCCTGCTTAGTGCAGCCTGTCATCCAGCTGCGGTTGAGGAAACGGCCAACATAGAGCTTTTGTCTTGAGGTAACATGTCTTTTCATTGTTCTGTTTGAAGGCGTGGATTCATGCAGGGATACTTCTCAAGAACAAATACAGCGTCATAGTGGGCTCAGCCTCCATCTCTGATGTTGTGGCACAGGTAATGAGAACCATTCCTTCCTGTTAATGCGATGCAAAACCAATGCAGAACTTAGGGAAATTCTGTTTGCAAGCTGTGGTTTGTTTTGGTGTTTTTGTTTCATTTCTTTTTCTTCCTTGCAGATTGTGTTCGTGGCCATTCTCCTCCACAGTAACCTAGAATGTGTGGAGCCTTTACTCATCCCAATCCTCTCCCTGTATATGGGTGCCTTGGTGCGCTTTAGCATTGTCGGTCTAGGTTACTACTGTAACATTCACGACAACATCCCAGACTCCAGTGGACTTGATGTCGGAGTGAGTGCTTCCTTTTTTTTTATGTGTTACTGTGTTTAGTTTTGTCCAATGAGCTATTAAGAAACGGAGGAATTATTTTTCTTTCCCCAAATATCCCTTGATTAATTTGTTATGTCTTCATCCCTGCAGGGCGATGCCACTATCAAAAAGATGCTGAGCTTCTGGTGGCCCCTGGCCCTCATCCTGGCCACTCAGCGCATCAGCCGACCCATCGTCAACCTCTTTGTGTCTCGTGACCTCAAAGGGACCTCTGATGCTACAGAGGTGGGTGCATCAGGAATTCAAATCACCAAATAAGTCTCCGTAGTTCTGCAAAGGGTTTCTAGTCTTTTTTTTTTGCAGGGACTAAATGTCATGTAGACAGAGGCCAAGAACAGACCTGCTTTAAGGGATTTTACTAAATGATGTTGGGTGCATTTCATGGAAATATGTTTCTGGGTCATCTGATTTCATCCTAATATGTCATGACGTTCAGGCAAATTCATGAACTGTGACCAGATTAGCGTGTGACAGTTTCCCAACAGGAAGCTACGAGGACGAGTAAGCAAAAAAACCTCAGAGTTTCTGTTTTTCTCAATGAGGATGTCTAAAACCTGCTCCGTGTGTCGGCGAACAGGCTGAACGACTTGTCACTTGTTTGAAGAACAGCCTGTTCTGGTTGTATTTATCTGTTGTTTCAGTTGTTCTTTTAAAGAGGGACAAACCACATGTGACACCAAACAGTCAATCCCATGCCCTTGTAGCATCGCAGAATACTCGCAGTATTTTAGTTTTATACTTGGCTATAGTTCGCTCTCTTGTCGGGTTGATTTCCTCTTTTCCTGATATAACAGCTTGTTAACTCGAGGTGAAGGAATAAAAAAGGCTGAAACAGCTGTTCTCTGCTTCTGTAAATGCACGATGTAGGAGACATGTTTACATTTATTCTAAACGTACCTATAGAGCGGCCACAAACAGCTGATTCAAAGGCTTTAATCCAATTTAAAGTATTAAGAAGAGTGCTTTTATAACTACTTAAAAGCCAGCTGACTCATTTTCCCCTTAAGTTATTGCAGATGAACTGTCAGACGGTCACAATCTCCCCTCTGGAGCATTCTGGCTTTCAGAGACCCTCACTGCTAGAGACAATACAAAGCTGTTTACCAGAATGAACTGGACATCATCAACAACACTGGCTGCCAGTGGTTTGGGGGGGATTCACAACGTTCATGTGGAGTTCAGGACGTGATCACAGCGAGTGAAAACATACGCACATGTCCCTACTGTTCCTGCGTAAAGATGAACACTGGCTGCTGTTGTTTGGGACACAATAAACAAGCTGCGGGCAGTTATCCAATCATAAACTTGTAAGAAGAAGAAAAAAAACACGCCAGACATGTGCTGCTTTCATGTCTGCTATTGTTAGACACCGGTTATTAATTTAGCTGTGTGTGTTCTCAGTGTGGTATTTTTAACATTAAAAAGGTTGCACGCTGGTGACTTACAACTGCTGTGTCTTTGTCATTCCAGGCCGTGGCCGTCCTCACAGCCACATACCCTGTGGGTCACATGCCGTACGGCTGGTTAACTGAGCTCAGAGCAGTGTACCCGGCCTTTGACAAGGTAACGCAGACCGCCCCTGCTGGTGCTCCTGCTAGTGTTTGCTTCAGTGATGAAAGTTGGTTGTGATGGCGTCTAACTTTGCTCTCTCACCGACAGAACAATCCCAGCAACAAGTTGAGCGCTGGAACTCCTGTCAACAAATCCCATATCAAAAAGTTTACATTCTGCTGTGTGGCCCTGTCACTCACGGTAAGATGATGATGCATATTTGTGTCTCTTTTTTTTATAAATGCCGTAAATTGTTGGGCAAAACTGTGGAAAACAAAATCGTGAGTACTCACTGCTTTTATACTGGTTAGGTCATTATAAATGTGTTTTTTTAACATAAGTAAATGAATCACTTCAGCTTTGGCTCTGGGGAAAATGCGTCAACCGCTTTTAGTTTGCTCTGATGTTTGTTTTCTCGATGAAATGAGAAAAAAGCGCGTTTCTCCTCATGCATTGTTAAAGCTCCTGTGTGTGTTGATTATGGCGCCCCCTGTGGCTCCTACCTCTTTGCTTTTTTTGATCTGTAAATGTGTATGAAGTGTTTTTTTATTAAAAACAAAAGGTCTCACCATGCTCTCTCCTAACAGTCGAGTGCATCACTCTCTGTGAATCTTTGTGGAGTAAAGTGTAATTGAAGCGTGCTGTTAATCACCTTGCCTGACACCCACCTGCAGCAGTGGTTTCTAGACATTAAAAATTACGATATGGAAGTCGTCAATCTTCTCTTTTGGTTTTGTAGCTCGTAAAGATGCATGGATTTTAACTTTAGTCTGTTTCATGACCTGCCAAAAACTCCTCACATGCAGGAGCTTTAAGCCACAGTGTCACACAAACACTTGGACCTCACTTGGTTGTTGGTACAGCTGATATGAAGATCAACTATTCATCTTCGTAATGGGCACTCCTAAAGTTGCAGAGTGTTAGTTTAGAGTCTAAGGTTTCCCTAATGGAGGCTAGGTGTCAGCTGTCCTGCAGCAGTGGTGAGCTCCATATAACAAACAAAAAAAAGCCTTACTACTGTCCATTTCCACACTTTCGATTCTGTGCAACCAAACATACAAGGGAAAAAGACATTACAAACATGCAAAAGCTGTTCCTCAAAACATATCACCAAACAGGGTTTACCTTTTTCAAATCCTGTTTTTATCTCAGATTGAAAGATACTGTAAGTGGGTCAGGGTTCAGCTCTGACACTGACACAACCAGTCCAGTGTTATGCACAAACATGTTTAACATAGTTCTGCGTGGCTTGCCAAAGGCAATGCTGTCAAATGTTTCTCCCTAAATCAGAAATCCTGATCGTTAAGTCAGAGAGGAGCGGCAACGGGAGCTATTTAATGAAAAGTGCATACGTTTAATTTGATGGTGTACAGTTTAGTTGCAGGCGTACTGAATGTACTTTTCCTTTGCCATCCTGTAGTGGTTTCAGGTTGCAGAGAGGGAGACCCGTTAGGGTGGAATTTGTGAAGAGGCTAAGGGGCTTTTGTCCCCCCCCCAAACACTCCCACCCGTGCTTTAAGCGCTTAATAAAACAGGCCCTCACATACAACATATCAGTTAGCACATTCCTAAAGCCCCATGCAGGTGTACTTTTCTACTCAGTAATGAGAGCTGTCACATTATGTGCACTGCTGCAGAGTGTTTTTGTGTTTCAGCAGCATATTTGGAACATGACGCAGAACAGGACGACCTCTCTATGATCAGATTTACTTTCTACTTACCGTTAATTAAACAATGCAAAATGTCTGTTATATAGAAGAAGAAAAGAAAGGGGGGGGAGTGGGGTTGTTGCACAAGTTAATTTTCTCAACAGGCTGAGTAAGAAAAACAGGAAGTTTGTGGCCATGGTTGGTTCTGATGGGAGGAGGAGGGAAGAGGAGGAGGAGGAGGAGACTGGCACACCAGATGTGGATCCCAGAGCTGTAAACATGTATGTGAGGGTGTGTGCAGGCACATAGGTACGGCCTGTAGCGGTGTTGAAAACACACGCTGACGGACCTCATGTCAGGGCTTGTTCTAATTACACACAAAGGAAAGAAAACCAAATGAAAAACAAGCAGAGAAAGTAGACAAAGTATGTTTGAGAAAGGAACACCTTATGAACGCAGGCTGGATGTCACAGCAGTGAGTGTGCATTTGTCACCCTGTTTAGAAAAACCACAGCTGAGTCAGGGGAGACGACTGCCCAGCTTCAGCCACACAAATTAGTTATGAGCCTCCATCCTGCTCACATGATGACAGATGGTAAAGGTGATCACTTACAGGTAATCTGCTGCTGTGTTCTGGTTCAGAGGATCAAAACCCACAAAACCACATCCATTCCCTTCAACGTGGGATTCTTTAAGATGAGTGAGATTGTAAAATGTTTATGAAACCGCTCGAGGCGATTTAGTTTGAGACGCCAAAGGTAATTCAAGGTGTGTTGTGTGTCGTCTTCAGTTCTCACTTTCCCTTATTTGCTCTCAACAAAAGAACAACTTACAGTCAGCAGCATAAATAATTTAACATTTATTCATTTGCAAGAAGAAGCTTTTGTCTGAACATTGCAGCCCTCGAGGATGAGTGCTGCAGTCATGATATGATGAACTGCTTCTGGCTGGTTGAAGACTAGATGTGCTGCAACATTTGGACCAGGTGCAGAGTTTAAACTCTTCATACTGTATGAGGGTCACTGCAGTAGTCTCGTAAAGAGATGTCCAGCGACTGTGAAAAGAGTTGAGTGGCTAATCAGATCCGATCAGATCTTTCTTAAGAACCGTAGCAGAAAGTAAAATAACCGAGTGACCATTGTGAGCTGACTTGCTGACTTGTTGGAGATTTTACGTGCAGCACTCGGGGAGGAGGAAGTGATATAGAGTGGCAGGAAGGGCGTAGTCGCTCTCTGGGCAGACGTATGGTGAGGAGTACTACCTCTCAACCTTTTCTTATTAATCCCCAAACACTCAGCATGTTTTAAATTGCTTGGTTTTGTTATTTATGTTTGTTGATTTAGTTTGTGCTGGGGATCTCTGGTAGTCCTGTTTTCGGTCTTGTACTTTTCTTAGGTAGTTTACGGGGAGGTGCTGAGAGCGACCGTACATTGGATCATTGAATAAGCACCTTCCAATCTTTTGATTATTTTGGCGGGGGTCTCTAGTCCCTTTTGGTTTCATTATTCACTTCTTTCTATTTTGGTACATTCTGGCCTGTTATACTTTAATAAAGCTGGTGTTTTCTTTCATGAATTCTAACATGGCGTCTCTTCTTTGTAATTTGGTCCTCACAGTTTAAGACGTAGTTTTGTTAAGGGGGCCTTAAGCTAGAAGTGGATCTGGATACTTACGTTGTGATGAATTAACAGCACTAACTTGAATCTCTTGGAGCTAAGTCATGCAGCGATAGAGTTGAAGTTTGTGCTCCGGCGTCCATCATGAGATTTCATTTAGACGGAATGAAATCCACACCGTGATAGTGAGGATGTCTGGAAGATAAAGCAGGGTATCATCAGTGTAGCAGTGGTAAGAAAAACCATCAGAGTGTATAATCAGATCCAGGAAAGAGACGAGTATTAAGGTAAAAACAAGGGACCAAGCACTGGTCCTTGTGGTGCGCCATTAGAAAGGAAGTCAGACATATGTACTTTTTTCCTTGCCATGCCACTTTGACTGATCCTTGTGAGCCCTGACGCCTACGATTTAAGACCATAAACGGAGGAAGGGCAGAACTCCAGATGACTATGTCATATAGGGACTGCAAACAGGCCCAGCAAGACAAAACATCAGAGTACAAGGAGGAACTTTTCATAGGAAAAGTAGAAGCCAGAGAACTTAAAGTTCCTGTGTGGAACTTTTAATATGCGTTTGATTTTCGCTCCCCCAGTGGACAAAGCAGTACTTGTTATCTCTTTGCTCTTTGGCGGCTTTAAACTTTTTGTAAAGAAATGATCAATATGTCACTGATGGTGTTGTTGACTTTTCTAGGTCACATAGAGGCATTAGTATTGATTTCACTTTGTTTCATAACCACTTGAAATCCTTTGATAGAGGGTTTAATTGAGCTGCGTTTTCCATTTTCAAGGAATCAGAGATACTGTAGAAGTGCACGTGCAGGGAAGAGGGACAATCTAAATGATTGGTGGTTAGCAGGAAAGAGTGATTGGCTTGGTAAATGTGTTCTTCTACAGGTGGACTTGCACATCTTTGGACACATGAGGTTTTAACAGAAGGTTGGCTGGACACTACGGCTGAATCTGAAGCATTTTCATTAATAGATGATACATTATTTTCTGCACACAGCTGAGACAACACCAGAGTGAGCGTGACCGAGTGAGCAGTAGTGAGTCAGAGAGGAAGCAGAAAAACGCCTTTTATGGATCCCCTTGGGCTTGATCTAAGTTTGTAGTGCAGAGAAACTGTCTTTACACAGTTTGAAACAAATTGATGTGTTATTCATGCTCAGATCCAACATTTTTACACCGTTCAACAACACTCCCCAATGTGCTCAACATACAGTAAAAGCTTTGGTGTTGCACGTGCCCTGGCCACAACTTGCCTCTAGAAACAATAACATTGTCTGTCATGTGTTTCATGTGAGCTTCAAAGGCCCACACTCAATCTGAAACCCCTCGAGTTAATGAACTAATTAAATCTAATGAGGCGTGCGGGGCAACTCTATTGTGGTGCAGTGGAAGCAAAAATGAATTGTCTTTTGTTCATTTTGTGTCCAGCTTTGCTTTGTGATGTTTTGGACGCCTCATGTATCAGAGAAGATCCTGGTCGATGTCATCGGAGTGGACTACAATTTCGCCGAGCTGTGTGTGGTCCCGCTCCGACTCTTCTCCTTTTTCCCTCTGCCAGGTACGACACACATTTGATGTTTTGCAGCATCAGTGTCCAGCTGGATTTTCCTTCCTGCTGTGGCTTTAACCGGGGTGTAGCTTCAACAGTGGGGTGATGTTTCCACTTTGTGTGTGTTTGCAGTGACTGTTCGGGCTCATTTGACTGGATGGCTCATGACCCTGAAAAAGACCTTTGTGCTGGCCCCCAGCTCGGTTCTCCGCATCATTGTGCTCATCACCAGTCTAGTTGTGCTGCCTTATATGGGGTAAGTCAACACTTCAGAGAACAGTGCCAGGGTCACAAAGGTCAGCTCTGTGACTCAGGCCTGCTGTGTAATTACATACAGTATCGTGTTATTCTGCTCATCTGTTTGTTAGTTTGTAATGTTTTTATTTGTGAAAAGATCAAACATCTCCAAAGCTTCTGAAAAAAGAAACAGGATTAAAGGAACAGACAACTGAAATAATCTCCTCTCTCCTTTTATTCAGGGTTCACGGGGCCACACTCGGGGTCGGATCCCTCCTGGCCGGCTTCATAGGGGAGTCAACAATGGTTGCCATAGCAGCCTGCTATGTTTATCGACAACAGGTGAGAACACCTGGGTTGAGGTCATTTCAAACACGCGAGCGCACACACCTTATTCAGGGCTTTCTGTAAATCACAGCTGCAGCCATTTTAAACCAGGTGTGACCCTCTCTCATTATGATCACCGTGTTCGGTAAAAAAAAAGAAAGGCTGCGACCTCAGAAAATCCATTATTACTACATGAAAGAGGGAGACCTCCTACTCATCTCATTCAGCACTGATTTATATCCACAGTGTGTTTGTCTGATCTAGTTTTTAACTGAATCGAATTGATGTCACAATCACAGTGAGGAGAAACGACTTGATGCATATATTGACATACTTATTAGAACGAGAAGATTCACCGCTCACAAAGAGGCGGAGTTACTTCTTCTTTTTATTGAATGACATTCTCAAACAAACAACGCATTTCACCCGCGTGGCTTCATCAGGTCTGTGATACGAGAACAATGCACAGGTGTTGTTAAGTTGATGTTTCCTTCCATCACCTGAACCGGACTGACTGTGCCGTGCACAGAGCACGTGATCATACTTATAAGAATGTTTAACTTTAAATATGAATAAGTAAATTAATCAACATCCCTGTGATTGACTGGCGAACAGTCCGGGGTGCACCTCGCCTCTCGCCCAATGACTGCTGGGATTTAACGATCTATAAATAAGGTGTTAATGAAAGAGCTTTAGAGGTGCTGGTAGGCGGATTGTGTTCTCTTCTGGCAGCACACAGCCGGCTTATTCCACTTGTTTCAGTCTCTATGCTAAGCTAACAGGCTGCTGATCATTCAGTCTTTTTAATAAGGCATATAGCTTAAATTCATCTCTTCATCCAACTCTCCACTGAACTAAAGCGTATTCACCAAAATGATTCTGCTCATAGCAAAGGTGTTTAAGCATTGTTCCCATCTCTTCTTGTGTTTGGAACACGTTCCTCCTTAATTAGAGGGACGTGTGCACATATCCTCCCTCTCCATTTAGGGTCCTCCCACTCAAACAAGAGACAAACACCTGAATACATTCTTTAAAATATTAGTATTCTTAAAGTTTTCAGTTTGAGCAGCCACACGCACTCCTCGTATTCAGCTCCTGAATGTTTTCTATTAACTTCCACTTTAGAGATTTACTGTAATCTGAGCCAGATCTTTGAAATGTTCCAACCTGCGAAGAGTGAGTGCTAATCACCTGAAACATAATCTGATGAGGTTAGCAGGTTCGTGAGGCTGATAAATGCTTCGGCTAAATACTCACCTTTGTACTAGCCGTTTGGTTTTTACAATTCATCAAGTGTTAGAAAACAAGAACGATGGTCTCAGCTGCAAGCAATGGCAGTGCAAGGTCTTATTTTTCAGTAGCTCTTAACGCCATTCAGTTTAAATTTCTGTCTTGTGTGTTCAGAAAAACAACGAGACGTCCAACGAGCTGGTGGTGGAGGGCGAGGACTCGGCCCCGATGAGCGAGGTGTGCTCCAGGACTCAGATGGACGCCATCGAGGAGCTCCAGGAGGAGGAGGAGCAGGAGTGAGCGCTGATGGATGGAGGAGGGAAAAAGCCCGCCGTCCATGTGGAACTTGAGTTGAAGAGGAGAGAGCGCTCAGTGTTACAGTGAGGAGCTGAGGATGGTTTGGTTTCTGCAGAGGGACTAAACTTTGGATCAGAGCGACGAGGTCTTCTGCTGGACCTGCACATCATTTAAACGCACACTGTAAAGAAAGCCATGCACCTCCAAGTGTTCATCCATCAGTGTAAATAACTTTTTCTTCCGACCTTCAACACATCAACCGTTGTATTCACCAGTCACGTGTCTGCTGGTAAACAAGGGAAATCGACGCAGGAGAACTTTTCCTCCTCCGCAGCATCAAGAATGAAACATCTGTCGAGTGGTAGTGGAGTTGCCAAAATACAGAGTTTATCATTTTATGTTCTTTTATCAGGATGAAGCAGCAAGGCGCTGCTTGAATTAAAATATAGACATGTTGTGGGACTTGTTGGGTTGTGCAATCGTATTTTACATACCATGGTGTACAGATTCTTGTTGTTTTATATAGGTAATGCAATGTGTATATTTAATGCCCAGAGGGGTCAGGAACCCTTCCATATATCATCGCGTGTGTTACAGAAAACAGTTCTGACTGTTCACTTTCCATGCAGTCTGGGAGTCCATCTACTTCTTCTGTTTTGCCAAGCATTTTCCTAGTAGTATTCAGATCGTCCTATGTCCTGTATATACTGTATAGTCATTCTTATTTGGCAAATAAATTGCTTTATTATTAACCTTTTTGTTTTGTCGAAATTCGATTAATCTGGTCGTTGTTTGTCCTTCTGCTGAATGCCTCTAAAAAATGATTTCAAGATCAATTCGGTTTGATTCAATCCAATATGTTGCAAAGTAACAGATGATCTCATGGTGCGTTCGTGTGCCGTCGGACACATTGGAAAGACGAGTGTCCGAGTTGAAATTGTACATGAACGCCTGCTCAAGTCGGAACAACAACTCGAAAAACTCGGTGAAAGAATGAGGTGCCCGACTTGCTGACTTGACGTCATAATCTTCATCACATTGGGGGCAAAATATGTTTCGTTAATGTTAAGATGCTTTTTATTAAGTCACGTATTGCACATCAACTTTTTGCTCAAATATAACTTTTAACAGAGACATTCACATCTTCTTCTTCGTAGCATCCACGCTTCTTGTTGTTACGACATTCAGACTTTCCAAACTGAAATCAGATGAACGCACTGAGGGCGGAAGAACGACTTCCCAACTCTTAAACTGTGACTGTCCGAGGAGCACATGAATGCAGCATAACACCATGTTCCTGTTGCCAACACCGATCCTGTACCTGGACTGTAGGATAGGCAAATACCACAAACCCCTTAAAGAGGAGTTTGGAGCTGGTTATGAAACAGCCTGAAATGGATACGATGCCTTTTTATGAACTATAAAAGCAAACGAGACCGTCCCAAAGACCTCTGATTAATTCTACGTAGTTATTTCATACGCCTGCCACCCTTCCCTCGGGGTAGGTGTCAGACGAGATGACTAACTGCTCATTATGTAACAGCCTATTTTTTTTTTTTTACTCCAGGCCAACAATTTATTTTGAGTTACATGTTAGATGTTCAAAATAAGGAATGGAATTTTTTTTAGTCAGACAAGACTCACAGGAGTGGCCATGATGTACAGGACATGTTAAGGCAAAGAAAAATCATCACCCCTTTGTCCACAGGGGGCGCCAAAGTCACCACAACACGAATTAACTCACAGGAGCTTTAAGTTTATTTTTTTACCAGTCGTAAACTCTTAAAGCTGAATGAATGCAGTGATTTAATACTCGAGCCCTGAGTCTGAGTCTGAGCTCAACATCATCAACTGTGAACATGTTGTTACCTAGCATAGTGTAGACTTCAGAGGGGAGAGCAGAGAGAAAAAGAAGAGAACACCAAACAGATGCAGAGCGTAGGAAAATCTGTTTAATTCACTCACGTTTTCACCATGTGTTTGGGTTCCAAACATGTAATGAATGATTAATGAAGCTTAGCTTTTAAAACTCAAATCACTTTTTTTTTTCAATAAATGAGGAAACATCAAAACGTCATACCAATCAAATCAAGCGCTGTAACGGAGAAAGAAAAGTTCATCACAACAATTGTACTTCATTTGAACTAAACGCCGTCCCAAAGTCTGACAACGTGAGATCATTCATGCAAATGGCATTTAGTTTTGTTCTTAAACGGTTTATAAATGAGCTTCACCTGCTCTGGAATCAGGGAAAGAAACAGCCTCTTCTCACTGACGACCAACATTCATTCTTATTGTGCATTTTTTTCTAAGGCAACATGGAGGACCAAGCGAGCGCTTTCTACTGGCTGGTGGCTGGGACGGCTGTCAGTATTTGCAGCAACATTGGCACTTTTCCCCGTCAGGACAGCTTGGTTAAAGGCAACATGTTACACATTGAGTTTGACACACACACAGCTGTAAACACACACGCAGACCATCACAAATCACGCCTCTGACACAGGCTGCGATACATCCTCTGATCGTCATCTGGTGTGAGCTGTTGATAGACCTGATAACTCGTCAAACGCTCCACTGACTAATTCAGCTGTTTCACTGATCACTGTCACACTTATTTATTTCAAAATGCTTTTTTTTTTTTTTTAACATAGAACAAAAAAATAAATAAATACTGAAAGTGCCCAAATTCCAGTGTAAACACAGAACATCTTCATTTTGGCGCCGTTGGCAGCATTTCTTTTTTTAAAGAGGAAAAAGTCAAACATAAAAGGTTGTCAAAGTGACACCCTGAAAACTAATTTGGGCCTAACTGAGATAATCTCACAATATCAGATCCATGTTAATGTACACACACGCAAATAGAAAACTATGTATACAGTACAGTGTGTACAAAAGTGTGTAAAGCACGTCTTGTACAGGGTCTCAAATCAGCATATTTTTCACCAGAATAGATCCACATTTTGGGAAATGTTCGCTTCTTTTTTTGTTGTTGTGAGCTAGCCAAAAAAAAACAAAACATCATCACTAGTGTTCATAAAATATGAAGCTCTTGCTAGCCGCTGGTTAGCTTAGCATAGCGAAAGCACTTCAAACAGGCATAACACACCCTGACTTGTTTTCAAGCCAGTACAAAGGGTTGCAGAGATCCATTGATATGCATTGATATCGATGCACTGATTCATTTCTTTCTTCAGATTCTGAAATATTTCCAGTTTAAAGGTTGATAAAATGCAAGATTGGAATAATCAAATCATGTTTAAATGTTTTTTAGTAATAGTGTTAAAGGAAGAATGTCTACTTTTTCATCCAGTAGATGTCGCTCCTGAGCACCAGGATGAAACAAAAACAAACTGCTGTTTGGCCACGCCTTCGCTCTCCTCCCCCCTCCCCTCGCATTCGCATGAAGGAGTGTTAGCTGTTAGCGCTAATGTTAGCACACTTTAGTTAGCTCGTAGCTTGTAATTGCATGTAAATTGACACGGAGTGACCGTGATCTAAAAACGCTTACGTGACCTCAAAATAAGCAGTGAGTATGTTCTTCTTCAAACAGCTTTTTTTTTATAAAAAACATTTACACAGGATGTACTATACTTGATTTCTGCTGTATTTATGTGTGAAATGTCGCACATTCTTCCTTTAAAGAGGCCAATGATATTCATGATATGATAACCACCTGCCCGCTGCAGGTTCACAGACATTAGTGATGTCTCTTCTCCAATAAAATACAAAAGCATAGTTTCCCAAAATGTGGAATCACTCCGTTTGTCGTTGTAAATCTCGAAGGACCTGAGGAGAGTTTTTAGTGTATGGCAGGAGATCTCTCTGCTGTGGCATCAGCTCGAGTCGAGCTCCTCGTGATGTTCAGACGCTTCTACAACTGGCACATTGTAGTGACGATCGTCCTCGGTGACCAGGCACACTGATGGCCAGTCGTCTTTGTGGTCGTCTGGGTAGTAGGTGACAAACTCCTCAGTGTCGGCCTTGTACAGTCTGTAAACTTGAATGGTGCACTGCAAGGCGTAGCCCAGCAGGAACATCTCCACCTGCACAGAAGGCAAGGGTAAAGGAGCTAATTGTACAGGTAGAGAAGAGCACATATAAAAAAAACGGCTTTTAAACAACACAATGTTTAATCAGCTGCTCAGGCATGAGGTTTATGGGTGGGGTGTCTTTATGGGGATCACACCTGTAAAAGCTTTCATTAAAAGAGAAAAAAAAAAAACTATTAAATCACTGAAGCTCGTCCCTATTCAAACCACATAACGCCCGAGGATGATGAAGAGAAATTACAGCTCAAAAACAAGGAACGGCACGAGCACAGGCTTGTTTTACTGTTCAGGTTTCACATAAAAAAATGATACACACCCAGCCGCCTGATATCTGACATTAGCTGTTGTATTTGTACTTTACTCAGTGTGACGGCAGTTTACTCTGCAGAAATGTACTGCAGGAAATCTAAGCAGCTACTTTCTTGGCAGTGTTTTCACCATACAAAGTTCATGTTTATGCTCTCTTCCTGCCAACAATAAAACCCTACTGTATGTAGGCATTAAGACACGCCTTAAAAAGCCTGCTCATGTGAGTATGCAGTCGAGGTTTCTCCTACCTGTTCCAGGCCGGCGCTGAGGCCCACGTGTCTGAGGTGGTTGGAGAGGAAGGAGCGCGGGCAGTCGGAAGAGTCTCGAGCAAACAGCAGCCAGCAGAAGAGCGGGACGTCTCCTCCGGCCTGCATGCAGCCGTGCAGCTCCACCGCTCGGCTCAGCATCAGCAGCTTGAGCGCCTCCAGCAGCCCCAGCTCCTCTTCTCCTCCCTGGAACACTCGCTCACAGAGCTGCTGCCGCTCCGATGCAGAGGAGCAGTCCACTGCTGCCCGCCACTGGAAACACAGCCAGGAGATTAAAAAAAGGGTTGGAGCGAGTGATGCTCTGGGTTAAAACATGTAGAGGAATCAGGTGCTCTTCAAGGATAGGGGACAGAGGCCTGACACAGAGTCTTTGTCAGGACAGAGCCAGGAGATTAATCAATAAGCTCTGTGACAAACGTTTAATCACTGAAGTCATTTTCCTCAGATGTATTTTGGGGTTTTATGCCTTTATTGGAAGGAAAGCACAGTAGATGGAGTCGGAAACGTGGGAGAGAGATGAGAATGAAATGCAGGAAAGGAGCCACAAGTCGGATTCAAACCCAGGCCGCCTTCTTTTGAGGACTTTGGCCTCTGTACAGCCTCTGGGGATGTGCACACTAACCACTAGGCTACTAGCGCCCCCTTACTTTGAAACCTTAACGTTTAACTGTTGACATGATTGTGGACTGACGAGAACTTTTTGTTATTTCAAACCAAAATGTTCCATCAAACTATAATCAGCAACAATTGCTCCTTGTAGCATCTTCCCTAAGGGCGGTACAAGAGAAAAACCACAGGGTCATTTGAATCAAACGATGTCCTGCAGACAGAATCTATTTATACCTCTGTTTATCAGATTTATCCTTTTAGACACACTGGAGAAACTCAAATGATGTCATAATAAGAAACAGAACTCTTTAAGAGAGGCCAAATGTGTTTGTTTTTGTTTTTCAGATGTTCTAATATCCTTTGACCCTGAAGTCAGAATCACTTTTTTTTTTTACTTCAAATGTCTGTTAAGATCGGGATATCCTGTTCACGAGAATGTTAAGTACATCCGTTGCAGACTCTGCATTTCTGTTGTGCTACAGCAAACATCAAAGAGCAACGAGATGAATGTGTGAGCCTGTTTACACTTTGGTTTGGAACAGCGGAGACACATCACCGTTCATCCGCTTCAATCAAACAGAGTCGAAGTCACAGCAAGGTCAAAGGGCCCAAAGCACACTTTAAACAAGGCCACTTTTTTGCAAGAAAACAAAACATGTTTTAAAGAAGTCATTTGTATGTACAACTGTTGGGATTTACAGGATAAAGTTAAAATATGCAATGTGCAATAGAGCCAAAAGTTCAAACCAAAACACTACCACGTCTTGTATCCATGAGATATTCCCCTGTTACCTCCTTGTTGGCGATGCATTAGAATATACTGTATGCATATATCCTAAATGTATGCATCCTACAACACCTCTGCATGTGGAATGATGGATTAAATCACTCAGCTAGCAGAATCTTGTTGGTTGTTTGAGCTTAAAGTTAGCACCGCCCAACGATCTGATCCCCCAAGATGCATTTCAAACATTAAGTGTAAACAGGTTCTGTCCTGTAAGATACGTAGTGCCATCTCAAATGGAAGCCATCTTTTTTTAAATTAGTTATCAAAGGTCACGTATTATGTCAAATACACGTCATCATGTTTCTCTGACTCTAATATGTGTCCCGAGTCTTTTGCCTGCTCCACTTTTCAGAAAATGTGTGCTCAAACAGGCCGTTTGGAGATTTTCCCTTCATGACATCACAAAGGGCAGTAACCCCTCCCCCAGGTGGGTGACACTCCCACAGCTAGGTGTTTGTTCTGCCCTCTGAGTCTGCCTTCTCACCGTAAACAATAGGACATGGAGCGAGAAAGCCCGAGCCACCCAAGCCCTTCCAGAGAGGGGCGTGGTCAGACACAGCTCATTTACATTTAAAGCTACAGACACAGAAACAGCCTGTTCTGAGCAGGGCTGAAATAGAGGGGTTTATAGGCATGATCAAATACAGGATCAGAGTGGATTTAGAACAAGACACTTCACACACATGTTTTGAAGAGCTCTGAGACTCATTTAAACTGGTTGAAGAGGAGGAGAATATGTGACCTTTAAATTCTCAAGCTTCAGTGATTGTGACAACAAATGTAAATGTGTAGTTATTAATATACGCTTTTTGGTCAAACTCGAGCATGCATGCAAAATGTTCCTACCCAACAACAGACACTACAGTGTAAAATGAGTTGCACTACATAACTTACTATTTTGAAGCAGCAAAAAGTCTTATTTAAGGAAAGGGCACAGACCAGAATAACACAATGCGCTCTATTCTGAGTGTAACTATGTTTTCAATAATGTCAGGCACAGAACCAACACACACATCCACCTCTCTTAAAGCTACAGACGCCTGACTATTTACAGTAAACACCAGAATTCCTCAGAGGCAGCCAGTGCCTTGTGCTGTTTTAGTCAAGAGGCAGTGTAAACACTCTGAGAGCATTACAAAGCTGTGTGTTAATGACACAGGGAAAAAGAAGGCCTGAGAGTCAAAGCAGACTACCTCCCTTTAACATATGGAAGCAATCACACGTGAGAGCTCTATGGCTAAGTATCAATACCCTCAGTGTCCACGGTCGGCTTAAAAATAGTGCTGTGGTTACCTCGCTCTTTGCATTTTAAATACTTTCTCACCGTATGCATGTCTCTGAGCAGAGTCAAAGTCAGTACCTTATTTTTTAGAAGCTCTACGTATCCTTTCAGCTGTGCGATGGCATCTTCCGTCCCGTCTCCCAGCAGGCATTCTCCAGGAAATGTCCACTGACTTATCAGACCTTCCTGTGCCTCCAGTTGTTTTGGCAGCTGTAAACAAAAAGTCAAATGCTAAATTGTCCTTTCAGCTGCTTTGCTTCAACATCGTTAAAACACGGACAGTAGGAAATTCTTTCTTTTGGAGTATATTTGGACTTTTCTGGTCATGGCGAGATGAGCGTCATAAAAACATACACATTTCAGCCTTACATCTGTAAAAGGATTACATCATCTAGGAGTGCTTAAAACTTGAATTACTAATTGTGCCATACTTTGTCAGAACCAATTCTACTCTTCATCTACTTGCCTGAAGACTGGGAGTTCTTTAGTTTGAACATAAAGTCTTTATGTTCAAGAATGGAACATTTTGCATGTGCTAGAAACAGTGGCAAACCTAACCACAGTGCATTGAGACCACCTCATTAAGAGAGCGTTTACCATAGTGATGTCCTCCTCCTGCAGCCACACAGGCAGCTCCGTGCTGTGGGAGAGCGCTTGGAACAGCGTGGCTCTGAGGGCACAGTAGTTGTCCCCCCTCACTCTCCTCAAGCTGCCAAACTTCTGGGACATCTCCTTATAACCCTGCAGCAACACAAGGAAGTCTCTTTAAGCATCAAAAACACATTAAAAATGTCTTTAATCTGAACCAATTCTGCTGAAGAGCTGCAGGCACCAACCTTCCTAATCAGAGTACTTTTGGCAGTGTTTCCTTTCCACTCTCGCTCACTGTATCCCAGAATGTCCACCGCTGGTGCCAGGCTGCATCTGTCCTCGACCTTTAAAACTGAATAACAGAGAGCAGAGGGGGGAGGCATGATGACCAAACAAAGAGGCTGTTGTCTAGATTTTAAGGCTCTAAATATGCCAGAGTGTTACACCAAGTTATGATACAACTACAAGTCAATCAATATCAATAACTGTTTTGACACCACAGCATCAAAACTAGAAGTCCTAGGCGCCTCCGTCTAGAGACAGGACAGAGGATGGAGCCAGAAACCGGCGAGAGAGAGTGGGGACTGACATGCAGGATTGTACCACAGGTTGGACTTGAACCTGGGCCGCTTGCTTGGAGAACTAGAGCCATGCACGTGGGGCACATGCACGAAACCACTACGCAATCTGCACCCTGGTAATGTCTTGTTTTTTTTAATGCCAAAAGTGGTCAGCAAACTCCTGCACACTGTCCGAAATTGCACAATTGCACAAATGCATTGGCAACTTTTCAGTAGCAAAATGTTGCCAATGTATGTGTGACTTTTACAGACAGTGCTCTCCCTCTTTTGGTTAAAATATGACTGAAGGAGCGCTGGTAGCCTAGTGGTTAGTGTGCACGCCCAATGTACAGAGGCTAATAGTCCACCAAGCGGACGGCCAGGGTTCGAATCCAAACTGTGGTTCCTTTCCTGCATGTCATTCCCCACTCTCTCTGTCTCTCTCCCAGATTTCTGACTCAACAAAACAAAATACATCTTGAAAAAAGAAAAGACTGAAGAGCTGAGCTGTTTTTGTTTTATTAAAGCTTCAGTACTTTCGATTCTATCGTGGAAATAAGGGAGATTGTATCGTCTTCAAAGACATGCCGTGGTATCCAAAAGTATTGAAAAGTTGGACAACCTCACGACACTTTACATAAAAGAATAAAAGTGTTTCTTTGTGAACTCTCTGACGTCGTCTAATCACATAAATGTGTGTCGTGGATGTACTCACGTGTACTTTCTAACTCAGCTGGTTTGTTTTTCTGAGACGCTGGCAGCTCCTCGACTCCTCTGTACAGGTCTTCTTCACTAAAAAGAAAAAGGACGATACATAATGCATAAGGCCGGAGAGTATTAATATGAAACGACCAAACCCAACAGAATATGTGATCCTCTTAACTAGTATCATCTGTGTATTCAAAGCCTGAGGGCCAAAGATCTTTGTTGTTTTTTTAAAAGCACATCAGGCAGCCACAGTGATTTCACTCGGTCGCATGTTTGTTCATTTAAATCAACATGTTTATTATGAGCTCATCTCACTCACTCTCCTGCTGCCTTAAATACTCACTGGGGACTAAATTGGTATTAATCCTCAGCTGAAAATAGTCCCCAACAAACGCAGTAAGTTCTGTCTGAGTTACGTTTGTTAAAGATCGTCAGTCGTCCTGACTCATGTGAGAGAATCAATCCTATATTTAAGAGGAAATGAAAGAACTCAGTGCTCTTAATAGATTTCCTTGGTAATTAGATTGACTACGTCGCTGCTTCACGTAGTGGCGCTGCTGACATGAATGAGGGTAGTGTGAACACAAGTTAGCACAAAATCTGAGATATAAGACGCAGTCTGATTCTAGAGGCCTCCCTTAGAGGAAGAAGGTTTAAACTGTCTTCCTGTGTGACGATTGTCTACAACAGTCAGTTTCTGTGCAGCTCTGTCGCTCTTTTAGTACGAGCTGTTTCACTTTGTGGAGTTTGCACTCCTACTAGCTACAGTACGGTAGTGGAGCTCTCAGCCTACGGTGAAAGTAGTGATGTACAGACCCTCGCCCCTCGAGTCGGGCTGCCCACTAAATAATCTTCACGGCTGAAGAGACAGGAAACGTGAGAAGGAGAGAGTAGGGGACGACATGCAGCAAAGGGCCGAGCTCGAATCGGAACCCACAGCGACGAGGGCTACAGCCTCCGTACATGGGGCGCGCAACATAACCGCTAGGCTATCAGCGCTCCGAGTACCAGACATTTTGTCTTATACTACGAATTTTCGCAATTAATAGAAAAGAAACGCATCAAACTCAGTTTGCATGGCTTCTATGCGTAACATTTTTTTATTGGACTTTAGATTTTATTACGGATCTGAAAAACAACGAGACGGTGTGCAAAGGCCTGCGATTCCCAATGCTAATGGAAACCACTGCATATAGGAAACTGAATCTACGACTGGACCACAAGGGCAGAAAGTTTGTGCAAGATCAAACCATCACGTTATTGGTTTTGGTTTTGACAATTCAAATTTGTTGACACATGTAAACCTTTCCTTATTGTGTTGTGTTTTTGTTTTTAATCATTCAGAACCTGTTATGACGCTTTATCTTTTTTAGCAAACACGTGTGTGAGACATGAAAACCCAAACCCCCCTTAAAGAACTTTAAATCATTTCAAACCTGTTCCCCAGGCCGTCTTCAGAAGACTCTTCCTTCACTGGTAGCTCGTCAGCCTTTATATCAGTGGATGCGCTCCCTGTCAGCTGCTCCTTCATTCCAGTGACCTCCTGACCCTCAGCATCTTTCCCAGCCCGACTTTCAACCTCTTTCTTCATCTCATCCCTCTCCTTCACTTCAGGAACATCTCCATCTCCACCCTCACCCTGTCCTTTCAGAATCATTTCCTCCTCCTCCTCCTGTTTCATGTTCTCCACGGGGGTGACCTCCTTTGAGCTGGAAGTTACAGAGTCAAGATCTGGACTTGCATCTTGATCAGACTTTGAGCTGGAGAGAGAGAAAACACCTTTGTGACTTCTCCTGATATAAAGAAAAGAGTTTTCTACTCGTGATAAAAACACAGACACTAAAAAGACATCATAAATCTTAAAACAAACATTTGAAGTAAAAATATTGACAAATACGTCACTTACACAGCATGCTGTGGTGGCTGTATGCCCCCTAGTGGTGACTTGGAGGTTTTCATAGACACAAGCACAAAGTTTATGTAAACATGTGTCTTGTTTTGAAGTCACAAACACTGAACCCACTGACCTCGTGCTGGATTCTGCCGCAGCTGTGGTCTCTGACTCCCGGCCCGAGTTTGCAGAGTCTCGTTCCACACTGTGGTCGGGTTCTGTGGGCTCGGGTCCTGGAGAAGATTCTGAGGCATCGTGGCTTCTTGTTGTGACTTCAGGATCGCGCTCCCTGCACACTGACACACTCTCCGAGTCCTCTGTCACAGCACTGCAAACAGAACAATAGGTGACAGTTGTAGATTCATACAAAGCAGAGACTCAGTCTGCTGGTGCACAACACATACTGCATGTTACACGAGCAGGTCTGGGTGAAGAGGACTTGTGTTTTATCACAGTTCATTCTCTCTGTATTTAATACCCCAAAGAATCATCGTGTCCCCATCACCTTAAAGTCCTTTAAATTAAAAAGGGTTGGGAGTCAGAATAGCTGACTTTTAAACTTTTAAACAAACCATATGAATATACCTGTGGGCCCGTTTCAGACAGAAGGTTCAACAAACTGTCAGTCGAACTCTGAGCTCTGAGTTGATTTACCCTCAGGCGGGAAACTCAGGCTGTTTTCCAAGCCGCCTACTAGACAAGGTATTACGCACTGATTTGGCCAAAATGCAGTATGCAGTATGCAAACAAATGCGAGATTCGCAGTATGCCAAAAATACCCGGATGTCGTTCTGATAAGGAAGATATTTTGCATCAGACCAATCTCTCTTGCCTTCTGTTTCCCACAATGCAAAGCGCCAGGTCAGAGATCAAAATGATGGACAGCAATGACCATCGTAACAGAGGAAATAATCACCATCTGACCAAACCACACAAAGTTTCCACCAGTTATTTTTGATTCTCTAAATCATGAGAATCTGAATGAATCACAATGAATCGGATTTTTTCAGACTGTAAGTGGATGATAGTCTGCAGTTTGACGTCAGCTGGGCTGTTGTTTACTTCCTCATTCCAAGACTGGAGACCAGCTTAGACGAACTGCAGAATAACCCGCGGTCAGACTACACACTACTGTTGAACACAGTATGCAGTAAATAATGCACCCTGTGTTCAACAGTAGTGTGTGGTAAGATAAGATAAAGATAAACTTTATTGAGGCGGTTTGGAAAACAGCCTCAGAGTTTCTGGTTCCAGAACAGCTGATTTGAGTTTGATAAATCGACTCTGAGCAGGTTTACTCAGTGTGTGCACCGCGATTATAAAAAGCCAACACTGATGCAGCCCCGATAGTACGATTCACCATGGCAACAGGGGACAAAAAGAGGTGCTCGTACTTTACCCCTCTTGAGCTGTACATCGTCATACGGACATAAAGCGAGTATGAACATGTTTAATGTGAACATGTAACACTGCTGCAGAAGAGGAGAGAGAAGTGGTGTGAGAGAAAACTGCTCCTCGACTGTTTGAATGTAGTCTTTTTCATCTCATATTTAAACACACTTATTATATTACAGGTAAATAACTGGTGGACTGGTATTAAACCTAACAGTGAGTTTAGTTTAGGTTCAATCCAGCAGCTTGAAATCAGCTCAAAATGAAGAACACACTAGGCTCATGAGTGGTACCACACTTTAATCAAATTTGACATATTAAAGGTAGGTTAGGTAATTTTCTCCAGATACACTTTTTAAGATTTTGGTTGAAACTGTCTTTAGGTCCTGACAGAAATTAATAACTCATGTGCTCTGAAAAAGGAAACGAATAAAATCCGTTATCTGTAGCAGTTGTAAACTCGTAAAAACTTCGACCAATGTCTGCACTCGGTTCGAGTTTTATGAACCAATCATTCCACCCTGTCTCTCTGCTCGGATGCATGCACGAGCCCACACTCAAAGCATGAGCTGAAATCCGCTTCTGGACCAATGGCGCTAGTGCATGTAAGTGAGGGGCGCGGCTTTTGAGGCAGCACAGAGGGGAGGAGGTGGGTGAAGACGGGGCACGGAGAGAATGCTACTTTCAAAATCATGCTAGTTTTCGAAAATTACCTACCCTAGCTTTAAATACCAAAGACTGGATATTTCAATGTGCATTATCTTTATCACCAACATAACCACAGATAGGCTAAATGTCCTCTCCCCTTTATCCTGTTTACGTCATTCATTTGGCCTTAAATTAAAAGGAAAAAGAAAGGAAACGAAAAAGAAAAAGGAAACGAAAAAGAAACTTCTTTTATAATTACACTCACCGGCTTGGAGACTCTTTCTGGGGCTCTTTGTTAACGTCCTGACCGACGGCAGAGATGGACGTCAGCGGACGATCTGCAGCAGAGAGCTGAGTGTCTTCCACAGATAACACTTCTTTGTTTTGAGAAGTCTCCCCTGGCGGCTCAGGAGGAGAGCTGGGGACCTTGGAGCCCGTTTCTTCATCATTTTCAGGAGTAGTGTCCACTTTAATGTGATCTATTTTGTTTGTTTCTGTGGTGTTTTCAGGGCAGGCTGCTTCAGCTGTTATCGATCGACTATCAGGGACTTTATCTTTCGCTAATGCAGGATTTTCTTCTTCTTCTTGTGGTGCGTTCTTTGCTGGAGAAACCTCCCAACCAGCCGTGGCATGTTCCTCTTGAGGGCAGTTTAAAGTGCAATGCTGGATTTCAGATTTTCCATCATCTGCAGGACATTCCTTCGTATCTTCATCTTGTGCTCTGGTGGAGTTTTCTTTGCGTTCAGATCCTTTCCTGGGAGAAGGTGTTGCTGTTTGTGTGGCTTCCTTCTTCAAGGGTCCGTTCTCCTGAGTGTTATTGAGCTCTTTCTCTGCAACCTCAGCACTCTGCTTCTTCAGCACAGCCTCAGCCTTTAACCCCACCTTCATATTCTCCTCACCAGGCGTTTTGCTGCGTGACAAAACACAGAGCGGATAATCAATGTTTAATGAAACCGACACCCAGGAATCCCTGACAAGATATTACATGACAGAAAAGACTTTGCACTGAGCTAAGATCTCCAAGCTACATTTATTTACATATTGGTTATCTCACCTTATGCCATCATCACCTCCAGGACCACAGGTTCCCACCGCAGTGGTTTCGCCTGAGGTCATCGCGGTCTTCGAGTCATCTTTCAGCAATACACTTCTTTCCTCAGCGCTGCCACAGGGACTCTCAGCTCGACAGCAAATGTTCCCCATCTGCTCGCTCCCTCTGCTCGGGAGTTCAGACGGGTCGTGGGCCGTACACTGACCTCTGATCAAAAACAAGCCACTGATGCAAGCGACCTAAGAGTCGCTGAAAGCTGATGGTTTTAGGAGTCCATTATCCCGAGGGTCAAGCTGCTGTAAAGGAAGAGAAGAAACAATGTTTATGTCTTGCATTAGAATTCATACCTACACGTACAGGAGCCGTACTTTCTCTCTGTATCTCTGCCCCCCTCCCCACCTCAACTGGAAAATCTAAATAAGCATCCAACACTTTACACGCCATGATTCAGAAGGCTGACCTGGCCAAGAGAGCAGCAGCGGCACACATCATAATAAACATTACATGATAAAGAAAGTGTTTAGTTAAGAGCAGACAACAATTAAAATGTTCACAGAAAAAGACGTGCGGAAGTTGCGATCACAGATTACTATTCAGAAACACATCAGACACTGTCCATTTTAGTCATTTTAGATTTTGATTGAAAGACGTGCAGTTAAGTTTGTGTTAGAAATGGTTTCACCCCCGATGTGTTTACAAGCTTTAATTTTTGACTGTGATTATCAAGGTGGTACAATTCTTGGTAACAACTATCCAAAGAAACTCTAATTATTTACTACAACGTGACTTTAAAGCTGAAATTGGGGAGGCAGTAGCTCAGTCTGTAGGGACTTGGGTTGGGAACCGGAGGGTCATCGGTCCAAGTCCCAGTGCAGACTAAATCTGGAAATTGGTCTGGTAGCTGGAGAGGTACCAGTCCACTTCCCGAGCACTGACGAGGTGCCCTTGAGCAAGGCACCGCCTTGAAATGACGCATTTCAAGCTTTCTCAACCCCACGTAGGGTCAATTCAAATGGGGTCATCTAAAATTTGTATCTATTGATCAGCAAAAATATATTGTATATTAAAATATATTGAACTCATGCTACTGTGGGCCATAACAAGAAACATGCAGAGTGTCTGTCTGTCAGCCATTGTGCAGAAATGTCATCCCAACCTTTCATCCTCTGCCCACAGTAATGTTCACGAAAAAGCCTCAATGTGGTCTAGAAAAGCTATTGCATGATTGAAAACAAATTAATTTTTAGCAATGAGCTGTATGTGTTTTGGATGTCAAAGTGGGGTAACACGCCAAAAAAAGTTGGGAACCACTGGGCTATACCTTAATACATTTAAATTCCAGTCAGGGTCCCAGAATTTAGTGACACATCTGCTATTACTGTTTTACAATAATGCTTTACATGTAGTGTTTAAATAGGTTTAAACACAGCTACACCCCATTGATTGTTTATGATAATTTCTATACCAGGAAGAAACGATAATGACAACACACAGGCTAAGACACTGCACATTCACTAACATAGTAATGTCGGAACAGAAATACCCAGGTCGGGTTTAAAAAGAGAAAAACTCTGGAGCTTTAACCATGGAGCTCAGTTTCCTGTTTCACTTTTGGTTAGCTGCAAAACAGCCCTAAGTTAGCTAGCCAGCTAAACTTAAATCATAAACATGCGCTCATGAGAGTCACTGCTGCAACCACGGTGCCCCTTTACAATAACCAACCCTTAATCATACAATACGACACATTTCATTTAAAAATAAACGCTGTATTTACTGTATTTTCAGCGGAACATCTGGTTGGCACAAGCCCCTAGCATAGCCAGAGCAGCAGGTCACGGCTCGGTCCGAGCGAATGACGTCATACTCATGTGCACCTACAGTTGTGCTGCATTCAAAGGCACCTCGGAAACTCGCACTTCTTCTTGTTCTTCTTCTTCTTCTGGAGTTTTATGGCGATAAGCATTCTTAAAAGCTGCAGTACCGCCACCTGTTGTATTTTAGCAGTTTAACAGTGCAAATATTTAAAGTGTCCACCCATAGTGATCTATTTTCCAGCAATATTCTGCTTTATTACCCAGATTCAATAGTGTTGGTTTGCACCTACAGTCTACGGTTTGCACCAGTCCCTCCCCCAGTGTAGTGTCCACAATGTCCACAAACCCCTTCGCATGATCCAACACCATTTTGACTCATTCTGACTTGCCTTGTACATCAGCTGCACAGTTTATTACCATGAATATATCTTCTTCCACTTCTCTGTACAACAGCTCACCTCTGGCGAGCCGAGAGCTGTCATTCTGATCACCTCAGTCTTTTACATATTGTAACCTGTTCTGCTCCTGTAAAGTTTACACATTATCGTTGCACATTCAAGTTAACCTGATAAGTGTATCCGCTCATTATTACATCTGTTCATAGAATTAGCTGATAAAATGTCGGCACACTTTTATGTTTCACTGGATTCGCACAGCTCTCTATAATTTAACTGCTCATTTAAAACTGTTTTGCATATTTACACCTCTACCCTCCAGCAAAGATTGTTTACAAGTGTTTACAGTTATACATCCTTGACTAATTTGTGTCTTCAAATGTTTCTTTTGTAAGGGTTTATTTACTTTGTATTTATCCTTCTGTTGTTTTATTTGCTTTGATAACCTGCTGCTGTAACACCACAATTTCATCACAAGTACATCCATCTACTTTTTTCCTCTTCTAATTATGGATAGCTAGAATGATTTTCAGTTTGGATATCTTAAATCAAAAGAAAGGGGAGGGTGAGGGGCGGCAGTAGCTCAGAGACTACGGTTGGGAACAGGAGGGTTGCCGGTTTAAGTCCTGGTGCTGACCAAAGAATGCTAGTTAGTCTGGTTGCTGGAGAGGTGCCTCTTCCAATTTACTTTCCCGAGTACTGCAAAGCGAGCCCCTGAGCAAGGCACAAACCCCCTAAAGCTCCGTCTCGCTCCCTGTGAAGCAGTGTGTAGCTGCCCTGCTCTGACATCTCCATTAATGGATGTCCACAGTTCCTGTTTTTTTCCATGTGTAAACCTGAATTTCCCCTCCTGGATTAATAAAGTATACATATACTGTATATATATATATATTTAAAAATTACAATAGTTCATAGTTGTTGGGAAAAAAGGAGGCGTAAGATCACAAACGCAGTAAACTACATCAACTCCACTTTTATTTTCAAATATTCTTCAACCATATCATAAAAAAGGGGGATGCAAAAATGTATTTTATATTATATACATCAAAAATACTTCATTCTGTTGTTCGTAAGTTTCCACTATAACCTGTTTACTTTCATGTAGTGATTCTGGTCCCTGTTCCTCAACCACTACATCTCCCATAGCTCCTGGATTTGACTGGTCAGCTCCTGCGGCAGCCCGAGCTCTGACACGACATCCATGCAGAGTTGCAGGAGGTGGTTCAGGCTTCCACTCGAGCTGGAGGAGCTGTGAGTGGACCCTGAACAGGACTTTCGCTGCTGTAGCGAAGCATCCAGATCCATTTTTTCTCCTTCCTTGCAGCAGTTTGTTTCTTTGCATCCTCCTCCACAGCAGTTTGTTTCTTTACATCCTCCTCCACAGCAGTTTGTTTCTTTACATCCTCCTCCACAGCAGTTTGAATCCCCCTGCTCCACCTCCAGATCCTCCATGCTCTCGGAGATGACGCTCACACTGGGAGGGGGATTCTCTAAAGCGTGCCTGATGACTTCCACGATTCTTTCTTCATGCTGTGTTATCTGCTTCAGAAGATCAGTTACAGAGGCTGGAACAGGGCTTTCCGGATGCTGGATCTGGCACCAACAACATATAGCACTGTGACGAGAGACACAAAGAGGCCACAGTGTCTGATTAGACAATGGCTCAGAGAAGTGACTGGGACAGAAAGAGTCTTCTATAATGGACACAACAAAGAGACTCAGGATGTTTCTGTGCAGGAAAGAGGCAGAAATATTACACCAAGGAGTGCTTTGACAGGAGCATACTGACTGACACACACCCTTTATGGTTTGTCTCAGAGGGAGCGCCAGGAGCTGTGCCATTAGCTGGTGGCTAATGGTGCATTGTTCTTTGAAGTTTGCATCGTCAGCACATGAACGCAAACAGCGAACATGACTCAAATTCAGCTCATCACAAACATTAGCACGGATACTTTGAAACGAAAAGTATCATCACACATTTCAGTTTGTGGATGTCCAGGATATCGCTTTATTTCTCAAAACAGCTCATTCCCCCGTTCAAAAATGTGTTTTTATGGATATCCATGATTCATGTGGGTCATCTGTGTCGTCGAAATTAAGTGAAAATGTTCCCCAGATACCGTTGAACTTCTCCTGAAGGATTCCACAGTTGTATTTGGGTCCTCACCCCTGCATTAAACCCTCCTTAAGCTATAGATTTATCACATATAGTACGAGTTAAATTAAGTTTTACCTTACAATTCCTCTGAGCCGGCCCACAGCTGCAGTCTGAGCTGCTCCTTCCCTGTACCCAAGGTTAAAACCAGCCTGCAGAGAAGCGTCCTCCCCGGTATCAACTCCATCCACATAACCATCCTGTCAATAACAACAGTCAGAGGAGAAAGGGTGCACATTTACATTTACACACTAAAAACAGCGTTACAGGAAATGCGCATGAAATAGCAGATTATAAATAAATAAAAAACTACAAACAAGCAAAAGGTGGCATTTTAGACTTCACTTTAGACATACAGGTGTTTCGGTTTAAAGAGTTACCTTGTTAACTAGTGACTCTCAGTCGAATGCGTCTATGGTTGTCGTATAACAACAAATGTTGAAGACTTAAGGGTCCTCACGAAAGCCTCTTTGCTTAGTTTTATTTTGGATAAAGATATATCTGATAAGTATTTTGCCATAATAATGCAACAAAACAAAGAGGCATTCGTTAAGACACTTTCAATCCTAAATCTGTTGTTACTACGACAACAACAGACGCATTCGGCTGAGAGTCGCCAGTCAACACGGTAACTCTTCACACCGTAACACCGGCTAGCTTAAATGCTTCATTAGCTGTACCCTGACGCGCCTCTTCATGTTGGATGTCCACTCTTTACTGAGCAAATTCATGTCGTCCCCACTCTCGTCGAAAACATCATCTCCTTTGTTCGAAATAGCTTTAACCCAGGCCATCATGGGATAAAAATAAACCCGGTTTTAGGGTTGATATTTATCTGACATATGAACAACGTGCCAGATGTTGACAAACCATGAAGTCGCAGTGGAAACCGGTAGCAGCTTCTAGCTAATAATACCTACGTCATCATCCCGCGCCTCGGAGCGTCGATTCTGAGCGGTTATGTTGATGGAGTACATCCTTAATATTTACAAAGCTATCACAACTGTTAGTGGCTGTGTTTTAGTTAATGGTTTTGTCTAAATGATCAGCAGTGTTTTCTGTAAAATCTGTTTTCATTTCAGAACAGTACTCGTGTTTTTTTTATTACCTTATATCTTAGTTTTGTCCCCACCCTGGCATTCGTTTCCATTTTTGTATACCAATAAATATCTTTCATTTTTGTACCCAAATAAAGATCTAAAAAAAACAACAATACAAAAATATGCTCTTACCTGAAGATAAAAAATGTTTTCACTTATTTTGCATGTAACGCTAAAAACTATTTATGTTGTTTTCAAAATGTCATATTCAGAAGGCCAGAG
The DNA here is from genome assembly GCA_020745685.1 of Tautogolabrus adspersus. Classification (NCBI taxonomy): domain Eukaryota; kingdom Metazoa; phylum Chordata; class Actinopteri; order Labriformes; family Labridae; genus Tautogolabrus; species Tautogolabrus adspersus. The sequence continues at coordinate 3,573,970 of CM036551.1, read as the reverse complement.
TTCTTTGCTCATCTCCCTCTTTCAGCTTTTTATAAGTGATTTAGAAGTTGGTTTGAGTCTCTTGAATTTGTTACCAACACAAAATATATGTCAATCATTTCTATTTACTCAAAACTTGTTATTTTTCTATAAATGAGTCTGTCAATGAAATTATTATTAGGCCTATTTTACGTTTTTGACCATTTTCCTTGTGCTTATGTCCTTTTGAATACTGGCATGTCTGACTGTTTGTGCATTTTCATATATCTATAAAGTTTGGCAAATATATACAGTATATATCTACAGTCAATGAGTACAGCAAAAAAAAAAAAAAAAAATACCAGTAACTAAACACACTTTTGATTGAACTGGAAAAAAAGGACTCGGATTGAAACATTTAGCAGTAGTTGGTTAAAATACTACATTACTGAGAGAGCCTATAGTCTGTAAATAATAGATAATAAATAAATCCCCTTCATTTAAAATCCCACTGCATTAAAATGAAGATGAGCAAACTGTAAAGTAACTCACTCAGAGTTTAGGGGTTCATTGTTTTAGATTGTTAATATTATTAAATGTGTGTGTCGCAATATTTGACTGTTCCTTTCTCATTGTGGTGGAACTACTTTAAATAGCTACACTTTGGCAATTTGGTACTGGGGTTCTCAAACTATGGGTCCGGACCTCTCAAAAGGACAACAAGATAAAAGTGATGAGTCATGAATAATTAACCGGAAGGACAAAAAAAGTAATCATGCTTCTTGTTTCTGGATCTTTTACGTTAATGCCTACTTCTTAAAGTGGGAACATAGACTGTGAGGGTGGGAATACATTCAAAATGCAAAGCCGTAGTGCATCCTGTAATCTCATTAGATAGTAATATAAATGTCATCCTGCAGGGGGCGCTAGTGCCTCGCTTTAAAATTGACTGTAGTCTTTTACAGTATCTGAAAGGACTCGAACACATTGTCAAACTTCTTCTGGCAGCAAAGCTCATTTTCTCTCCTGGTGCCTTTTTATTTAGTCTCGGAGTCTATGAGTTTATCCTCTAACAGAGACACCAAGAATTATGAAAAAGAAGTTAAACATTTTCTTTTAATGGATTCAAATGTGGCTTCTGATGCAGGTTTTTAAGAAGTCTTTTTTTTATTGTCGCAAAAACTAGATTATATTAGCTTTTAAAAAAACTCCTTAAAAAAGAATAAAATCAAAAATAAGACTTTTAAAGAAAACCAAATTGTCCAGATAAAAAAGTCCCCTGAAGGTTAATATGTATATTTGATAAATGAAACTTAATTTATCTGCATTCTGGCAGATTAAATCAAATTAATAACACATTTTATCTCAATGATTTTCTTATAATAATTGTGTAGTTTCAGGAATTAAATACAAAAAAACAATATTTTTCACATGTATAACCAAGATATTAATATAATTTAAATAAGAAATCAAATATCTCTTTTTTAAAAACATGTTATACAACAAAAATGTTTTCTCTGTATCAGGATGAATAATGAATCATCACCGTACATGTTCAGAAACATGATGTGAATCAGAAGTCATGTTGTTGTTTTTCTTCCATGACACAAAATGTTTAGTTCCTCTCCAATCTTTGTCCAGTGCATCTTTTCAGCTTCCTGTTTAAGTTTTCAAACCAGGAAATGTCATCCATCATGACAAACACATTATCCAGCCATCAATAATACATCCAGCCTTCCTTCTCCTCTCTCACGTTTGAGTGTAGAGGAATGAAATCTTCAGTTTTATTTTCAGATCTTCTCATTCTTCATGCCATGCTTTATGGAAAACACAAGAGAGAGCAGGCGCTGGGGCTTAATGCCTTTCACCTCGTTGGATGCATTTGCAGCCGCCGGTCAACAATGGCCTTGAGACATGGTGCTCTGAGGCCACGGCGGAGCTGTCCCTGTTCTGGAAATGGAGTCAGCCTGGAGGCCTCATTCACTGCAGCCACACCTTTAGCCCCCCCTCCCCTCGCTCAAAAAGGAGTCAAAACAAGCAGCCAGGGCAATCACCTGACACATTTCCATCCAATTTCCACCGCAGAATGTGTTCATTTTCAGGCTAATGGCATGTCATTTTGCTGGAGCCTTTGGTCAAGAATTAATCCTGGAATCAAAACAGATTTTCCAGGGAGCAATCTTCCATCAAGTATTGATTTTTTTACACTCACAGAGCCTGTACTCCCTAATTTAACCTGACAGCCAGCAGCACAATGGACTGGGAGCACCTTGGCATCTCACAGAGGGAGCTCTCCTCCTCCTCCTCCCCTCTTCTTCTCACCATGAAGTGAAAGAAAGAGAGGGGAAAAGGACTCCCAGATGTATAAAACAAAGAGCATTGCTTACAGAAAACACAGATATAAGCTTCCGTCTGTGTCTTTTACCCCTAATTACGTTTTCTAGTGTAGTGAAACTTGGGCAGGTAAGGCTGAGAGGGAGAAGGGGAGAGTGTTGTGGGGCCATCAGCTATCATTATGTGCCTGTTGACATCTCCCTGTCTTTGAGTGATTCTCATCTGTGATTTCCCTCGGCCATTTTCCACAGATACACAAAGGAGAGGGGTCTCATCATGGCCCCTGTTAAAAAAAAAAGGACCAAAGTGTCTGTCCGCTAATAAGAAAGCAAAGATGTGTCCGAGGGTGTCACTCCTCTCTCAGATATGCAATCATTCTCTCTCCCTCTGCATGTGCTGTAAGTACACTATACCGTGCATAGAGGTCAGCGGGATGAGGGGATGATGGAGAGCAGGGACGGTTATTTTCCTCCAGCTCTTAAAGCTGCGATGACCCATGAGCAGAAGAGTTGCACTCTGCCAAAGGGTTTTCCATGCGCTGCTTACAAACTACCTGACAGATGGGGAAACAATTTCACTTTTCATCTTCTGCTTTAAAAAAAAAAAAAATTGTATACTCCATCGTGGTGTTTCTATTTGCCCATATTTTAGAGAAGGTAATAACACGCTCTCAGTGAAACGTACCTAGAGTGACCAGCGATGAAAAAGTGGACGATCCTTTACATAAAAGCATCCCAATCTCTGTGAAAAGATTTTGTTACGACTCAAAGTTTTATGTTCAAACCTAACTCAGAATACATTTTGTATTATTTACTAAAGTAAAAAATGAACTCATTATGCGAGTCAATACACAGGTTGAAACCTGTTGTTACAGAATACTTTGAGGAAAAGGGAAAGATCCTCCCTTTCATCATCAACATTGTCTGAGCTCCTGCGGTCCGTATCATCTTTAAAGTCCCTAAATAGAGAATGAAGAGGCCAGAGCTAAGTTCTTATTTTGCCCCTAAAATTTCAGAGCGATTAAAAATACACATTATTATTTCTTGTCATGAATAAAGGCTGACAGTCAGGACTTATCTTAGTTTAGTTTATTGTTTAGTTTGTCAGGTACCAGATACACAATATAGACTAATGAAGTGAATATATTAACTTAGGTTCAGGAGCAGGACCACGCCTTAACCACACCTTCAATCACCTGACAAGTCGACTTATACTGAGCCATCCCACTCCACACCGTTTGTCTCAATTCTTCGACCCACCCTCCCTTTCCTTCCTCTCATCCATTCACCCTCCTTCCTCATCCCTTCCTCTTGTTTGTCTTACTCTAGGCACAGTCTGGGCCGTGATCAGCTCGGGCAGAATCACGCCTGAGACCGAACCCCCATCCTGAGTCTCCCTCTGCCCTGCAGTCAGTCCGTCCATCCAGACCAGCCAAACTGACGACATCCTCTTCCATCATAATCATTACCTTACACTAGAAGATGATCTTCTCTTTGAGGACACAACTCAAATGTTTCATAAACAAACAGAAACTTTTTAATAAGACTGAGAAATAAAAGCTTGTGATGCTTTAGGTCAACGCAAAAGAGCCATAATCCTTTCTACAGGTAACTAGGCCTATTGATTAAATACAGACGCATGGACTGTAACAAATTAAGCACTCAAATGCTTCAATGACATTTATTGTATTTCATAAATACATGTCATGTTGGAGGTTTTTTTTGTCATGTCCCTGTGTGTATGTTCGCTGTATTCAAAAGAAAACGAGGTCACACGGCCGAGCCATTAGAGGTGGATGTGAACTTTTAAATAAAGTGTTATTGATTACTCTCTTTTATCTTCAACATATGGAAGTCCAGACTGCCGTGTGCGTGTGTGTGTGTGTGTGTCTGTGTGTGTGTGTGTGTGTGTGTGTGTGTGTGTGTGTGTGTGTGCGTGCGTGTGTGTGTGTGTGTGTGGGTGTGTGTGTGTGTGTGTGAGAAAGTTGAAAGCAGGCGTGCAACAGCAGCTCTTACAGTCTCACCTGTGTGCTTGTGAGACTTTGGGGAAAAGAGTCTTGCACAGAAACGGTGAGTCGAGTTCAGGTCGCCGGAAAACAAAGACATCACAGCTTAAAGACATGCATTCAAAAACTGTGCTGCTAGAAAGTGAAATGGACTATGAGCCGATGCAATCAGCTGCTCAAGTCAGACAGGTGTCTCTGTAAAGACCCAGGCTATTAACTCCTCTACCTGCAAATACCTCACTGTGTGTCACTGCTAATAACGCTGAAAAAAAGGCAGAAAAAACCCCAGGAACAACAGTGAAAGTAAAAGGGATCATATGCATGGCCAACCTCGATTGCATGTGAGGATTGGTAATTGCACCCCCAGAGGCATCAGGGTGTGCGGAGCAGCAAAGTGGGAGACGCCTGAGCAGCTTGGGCTTCACAGTCAGTGTACCAACATCTCAACCTTGAGGAGGAAGTGAAAACAAGGCAGCGGAGGAGGAGGAGCGGAGGGTGAGGGATGTACAGACAGTTCATTTACGCAGAACATCAGCCCCACCGCGTATTGTCTGAAAGATAAGAAAGTGAATGCTTCATGCCTGATGGAAAACAAAGGCAGTAATTTAAAACCATCTGCATCCAACACATGCACGCTCTCCCTGCACCTCTCTGTTTCTGTGTCCTGACTGATATTGAAACATAATCCATTTGGAGCGCAGACATGTCATAATATTTCTACCGGGCCTCCCTCTCCTCTCCCGCTCCCTCTCATTCTGGACTATTTCAGGTGGTTGCAGGTTGAACTGGGATGTTTCATTGCAACAAGTCAGACAGCCGGCTGAAGACCGGAGCCTTCACTTTGATTCTGTTTAGAAAAAAAATATCTAAAGAGAGAAACAAAAAAGAAGGACTAACTGACCTGAGCTGCTCCGGTTTACAGAATCCCTAACATGACATACATCCACACTTTTTATTTGACTCCAGTATTCAGTGATAACGAGTACATATCTGTTGTTCTCTTGAGATATCGACTTGTTCATCTCGTTATCTCAGGGAGAAGCGTCGTTGTTATCTTAATATAACAAGATAAATACATCGAGATCTTGAGAAAAACTACTGAAATGTACTCGTTATCACAGGATAAAAGAGTTAGGAACTGGAGGTGCTGGTAGCCTAGCAGCTGATGCGCGGGCCCCATGTCCTCGAGAGCGGGAGGGCGGCCCGGGTTCGAATACGACGTGTGGCTGGTGGCTCCTTACCTGCAAGTCATTCCCCCCCTGACTCTCTCTCTCTGATTTCTGACTCTATCCACCGTCCTATCTCTAAAATAAAGGAATAACCCCCCCCAAAAAAATAAAAAAATGTATTGCAGCATGTCTGCTTAGGGCTTCCGTACCAACACAGACAATCAGAGGCGGGGGGAGATTACCTCTGTAGGTTATAAAATAAACAATAAACCAGAAGATTGAGAAATCTGAAGAACTGTATAATCTTTAGAAACATACAACAAAAAGGTTCATCACACTACTGTCCTGCTCTCACAGGGGATCTTCTAAGGAAAGAAAAGTATCTTGTCTTTTTTTCCCTTTGACATATTTTTTTGATTCTGCTTTGTACCATAATAACTGCGTGAAATAGCTCTGCAACATTTGTCAGTATGGCATTTTAAAACTGACTAGAACTGCATTTAAAATCGTTTATGAACACAGGACGTAGAGAAACAAGAGGGTAAGAAATTACAAAATAAAACAGGAAACACTTAAGGCTAAAGTAGGGAAACAAACACAGGACGTAGAGAAACAAGAGGATGAGAAATTACAAAATAAAACAGGAAACACTAATGACTAAACTAGGGAAACACACAGGACGTAGAGAAACAAGAGGATGAGAAATTACAAAATAAAACAGGAAACACTAAAGGCTAAAGAAGGGAAACACACAGGACGTAGAGAAACCATAGGATAAGAAATTACAAAATAAAACAGGAAACAATAAAGGCTAAAGAAGGGAAACACACACAGGACGTAGAGAAACAAGAGGATGAGAAATTACAAAATAAAACAGGAAACACTAAAGACTAAAGTAGCAAAATAAAGCATTGAAAAATATACAAGCGAAACACGCAAGACATAGAAAGAGACAAAATAAAACAGGAAGTGAAATCTAAACACTGAAATAAACAAAGTACAAAACTTAACAAGATCAAATGATGACCCAGAGAAACTTAAATAAAATGTATTTTCATTAAACAGATCGACTTCATAACATTCCTCCAAACGAATGATCACGTGTGAAGAAGCTTCAGAAACGGGATTTTTAAAGACCTGTTCTTTACTTTCTCGTGTCAAAATCTTCCTTACTTGTAACTCATTACATTTCGGATACAATAAAACTTTTCACACAAACAGGACCCAAACTTTTGTGCGTGACACATTCACGTCCAACAGTGACTGATACCAAATCTCAAACCCTCTGACATTTACTCTGTAATTCTGCTTCAGGACTCCTTTGAACCGAGCTGCTGCTACTCTTCATTCAAAAAAAGCCTGCGTCGCTTCAGAGAGAGAAGAGAAAGTAAACTTTTATCAGCGGCAGAATACACAAACAGTTAGAGAAAAACAGATATGGGTCAGGCGCTGCATCTGCACAATTACATTGTTAATGGCGAAGACAATGAAAATGGCGCGGATCGAAAAACAAAAGAACATCAAATAGCTCGCCTGAGCCGCCGCGTACACCTCAGCCATCACCACTCAAAAATACATCCAGGGTTTTGAAATGAAGGAGGGGGAGAGGGAGGAGGGGGGGAGGCTGAAAGGAAGACGAAAAAGCATCTTGAACACCATCTTTCAGTCTAATGTTAATAATTTATGTTGTCTGTGCTTTTTATTATTATTATTTATTTATTTACTACTTTCTTTTCAGCAGCCTGCCTGGTTTTCAAAGGCATCACGGACAGGGAAGCTGTATCAAACTTTTGAGTTTAGTTTTCAAAAGGCTTTCTCCCCCGTTTATTTATATATTTCTTCTTCTTCTTCTTTACACTTGTCTTGTTGTTATTTGGCGAAGCAAAAACATGAAGCTTTGATGAGAAGCAAACCTGACATGTATTCTTCACCACTGACCCCCAAGGAAATCTAAATAAATAGCTAAATATTGTATGTAAGGCTCTTTCTGTAAAGCTGCCTCCCCCCTCTCATTAAACATCCATTCATTGACCCCCCAACAACAACGTGCTGAATGTCGAGTACTAACACAGCGGCGTAAACACGAAGGTGTGTGCAGGTTGGTTTAAGATGCACTCGGCCATGACCTCGAGTCAGAGCATGTTAGTTTTTATTTGACATTTTCAATAACCGTGTTTATGTGTTCAGATGAAAAGAGAAGTCAGCCATGTTTGAGAGTATTTGTATGTTATTGAAACCTTTGAACTCCACAGCGAGCGGCGAGTACCCGTGTTACTCAGGCCTGTACCACACTTTGGAACAGAAATACAAAATACGAACTAAATCTGTCTTATGAATTATAAATCATATTCCACTTTATGTCGTCCACTTGAACCATTTTTTAAGGACATTTTAGTTCCAATGGTTGTATATGGATTTAGCCATTGAGTTCCCAATCTGGGGTCTGGGCCCCTGTAGGAGGGGCGCCTGAGATCACGGGAGGGACAGGAGGCTCTGTCTGCTCTAAGGTTGTCAGAACTAGATTTTCAGATATTAAATAAAATCATGTAAAATCATTTCTAGGAAATGTTAACACAGTGCTGTTGGTACGAGTGTGTAGGCATTTTCTGATCAAGCGAACGGTGATGAAAAATGAAGTCAATGCGGAAGTGCAAAATCCTGCATTTCATCGAGTGTCCACTCGAGGCTGGCTCCTGGATCCCCAGAAGTCACATACACACAAAAGGCAAAAACCTCCCGACGTACACTGAACCACCCGACGTCCCTGACGCCCAGCCACCGTCATCAGACTGTGTCGTCCCCACAGCCATCGCCGTCCTCATTCATGCACGACCTGCTCCCACCTCCACCTCATCGGCAAGGAAGTGTAGACAACAGGAACGCGAGGAATACAAAGGAGAAAGCCTTCCTGCATATTATCCTATCTACCCCTATCCCAGTTTTCTTAACAATGAGTAAGGTCTTTAACCTGCTCTTTTGTAAAGCGCCTTAAAGATAACACTTGTTATGAATTGGTGCTATAGAAATAATGATTGATTAATGTTGGGTAGAATAAAACTCAAACACTGGGTTACACAGACTGAGCTCAAAGCCAAAGCTAAAAATGAAAATACTGCAGGTAAAGAAGGTAAACTTAGTATAAATCAAGCATAAACTTATTATGAATAACTCTTATCCTTCATAAAATCAAAGCAGATGAGTCATCCAAAATGTCACCCCCCCGTACAGTGTGAGCAAATCGAGACATGAGCTAATCAGACCTATTTAGTTATTTTGAACAAGGCTGTAAACATGTTAATGTCTGCTGTAAAAACAGGCTTTTTTGAATGGGTGTGTATGTGACTTCCTGTGCTTCTGCAGCCAGCCTCTAGTGGACACTTGAGGAACTGCAGGATTTTGGCCACATCTTTCAACAGCAGTGGTTTGCTGCTTGCTGTTCAGTCAACAGCTTAAACAGTATAGCTGCTTTAGCTGAAGTTATTCCACATCAAGTCTTAATGAATCTACTTCCTCATTAAGTTGTGGACAATGAAAAATGGAACCAGAGTTTGAACTGTCTCTCTGACGATTAACATTTTGTCTCATATCCAATCAAACTTTATTTATAGAGCATTTAAAAACAACAGAGTTGACCAAAGTGCTTTACATCCAATAGACTGCAATGTTGCCACACACACACACACACACACACACACACAAATACACACACACTACTTTTTGCGCTTTGATTTATAAGAAAGCATCACTCCATTAACAAACAGGACACAAAGTTCATGTCAAACAATTGTTTATTACTAATTATGGTACAAATCAATGTGACATAGCCTACTTGAAGCTTTTTTTAATTTTGGAAATACACAAAGTGCTGCTTAACTGACCGAACAGATATTGCTCTAACGATTACGTACAGTTTTCAGTCTATAAAAAAAGAAAAGAAAACCAACCTCTGTGGGCTCTTCAGCTTTGGTTTCTGAGTTCTTGACTATAAACAAAATGTCAAACCAGTTTGTTTGTGTAAATAACATTTCACAAAATCAAGTAAAAGGGTGATAAAACAAATCCTCCTAATTGTTTTTTTTTAAGAGCAACATGACTGTAATCTTCTTTCTCCTCTATGTGGGTCTAAAGGTCTGTGGAGAACCGAGGCGGACGTCACCATGAACGAGAAATAATACGACGGTAAGTGTAAGCATGATGACCAGAGAGTCACCTGGCTCAGGAATAAAAAGCACACATCACACGTTAAATAAAACAATCATGTGTCACAGGATAATAAATGAAACAAGCCTCTCCCTCCCCGCTGAAGGTGAACATCGATACACAGTGCAGAGGAAGCGTCTGTCTTTTCTAAACCTGCTGCTGCTTTGTCTGTATGATTCTCACGAGAACAGTACTGAGGTAAACCTTGGATGAACTTCTGTACATTTCGACTCTTCGATTCTTTTTTTTTTTTTCATCATCTCAGATTTGAAAGATTGTCAACATCATGAATCTATTTCTCTGTACAATGTGCATAACTATAGAGCTTTGGTCCAGCGTTGAGAAGTTGAGCGAAGGCATCGACTCCTTCCTGTGTCTTCTTTTATTTTGGTTTTGGTTACAGCTTTATTGTTAAGCCTCAGAACAGATCTGTATCGTACCTGCAGGAGCCGCGCGCTGTTTTTCTCACGTGTTGAGTGGATGCAGACATGTTGGTTCTTGGCCAAAGATTTGCCTGGATTACGTATTTGAAGCTAAACAAAAAACCTAAATAAATTAAAACACGTAAATCTCAGTGCACGACAGTGAAATGAGTCTGAAGTTGCCTTTTCTGCAAATTCCACTGTTTTCCTTTTTCATATAGGCAAAGATGTAAAGCTTCTTCGTGTGTGTTCTTACATTTACTGAGCGTGTGTCGGTGTGTGTGTGTGTGTGTGTGTTTTATAGACAGTGAAGAAGAACACAGCAGTGCACGGGGGGGGGGGACTGAAAGACCGAGATAACCAAAGTGACATGGAAGGACAGATATCGAGCAGACACATGATTCTGAATAAATTGCATCAAATTTCACCTCACTTCAAATTAAGTTCACTCGTTCTGACATGTGACACTTATTCTCAGCATTCACCTCTTTTTCTTTTTTCATTCCTTTCCTGTGAGGGTTTTTTATGAGAGGCAAATATCTGTAGTGACAGTCCGTCTGGGAGGTTCCAGCGTGAAATTATCGACATAAATATCACAAAGTAATACAACGTAAAACAAAATGAAAGCAACAGTTCAATACACAGTGAGGGAGACACGATCCATAGACGTGTAAGACGACTGAAATTAACTTCATCCCACGTTTATAATGAACACAAACACATTGAATATCAAAGGGCATCTGTTGAAATGAACCTTTTTAACCCCTTTAACTGTAGAAGTGATCATTTCTTCAATTCGTGTTCATTTGAATGGTTGATTTTAACATCTGTAAACGTTGAATAAGACAAGTGGAGAGCAGAATATAAAGAAATAACGTTTATCTGTGCAGTGATTCTGTCTGAGATTTAAAAAGAGTTCAAAGAGTGGTCTGGTCAGCGGTCACAAGCACACTTCAACCACATGTTTATGTCATTTATTGTGAAAAACATGATGTGTTCAGGTTATAATAAGGGCTGTCAGCGTTAACTAGTTAATCACAATTAATTCAGGTCTGAAATCGATGCAGTCATTTTTTTTTAATCGTGATTAATCGCATGCGTTTTTGTCCTTTAAAGGCAGGGTTGGTCATTTCCTCCAGAGACACTTTTTAAGATTCTGGTTGAAATAGTCTTTAGGTCCTGACAGAAATTAATAACTCAGGTGCTCTGAAAAAGGAAGGAAGAAAATCCGTCCTCTGTAGAAGTTGTAAGCCTGTAAAAACTTCGACCAATGTCTGCCACGAGGTACCAATCTGATGAACCAATCACGCCTCCCTGTCTCCCTGCTCGTTCTCTACCCCTGAGCTGAGATCCGCTTCTGGAGCAACGGCGCTCGTGCATGTAAGTGAGGGGCGTGGCTTTTGAAGGAGCACAGAGGGGAGGGGGTGGGTGCAGACGGAGCACTGAGGGAATGCTACTTTCAAAATCATGCTAGTTTTCCAAAATGACCAACCCTGCCTTTAAGGCCCCCTCCAGATAGTCGTCCTCAGTGTCTCCCTGTAGTCTCAGTGATGTAAAAGAAGGACACTGCTGCATCTTTGAATGTCTCATTTCACTTTAACAAACTCTCAGACAGCTCAGCTGACGAGTCCAAAGTCATATCCACCTGATGACATCACACATTGACCTTTGTTCCTTTGAGCTGGTTGACCTCAGTTTGGGATCCCTAACCACTTCCTGTTTCTGTGCTGAAGTTCATGTCCTAACCTTTCATCTACAGGAAGTTCCTTACTTTATTTCAAAATAAAAGCAGGGTTGAAATGAAACAGCAAGTAGAGGACTTTCTGCTTGAGACAGTACAACATTTCAAAATAAAAGCCTAACAATTTTTATTTTTAGATGTGAAATAATGGAATTTCAAACATGCGATTAATCATGATTAACTATTTAAACATTTAACAGCCCTATTTATATTATTTCCTTTGGGCTGCCTGGTGAGAGGCTTATTCTTTATGTGTTAGGAGTTGAAGAAAGCACGGACATATTAACCTTAAAGAAAATACCACCCCATGTTTCTCCATCACGGTGTAACTTATCAGGAAATCACAGCAGACGCTGTCGCAGCTGTTTGACATGATCGTTTTTTTGTTTTGTTTGTTAAAGTTGACCCACAGAGGGAAACACGTAAGAAAAGGAAAGGAGTGAAGCGATAAATAAAAAGAATAAAAAGGTAAAATCTTCACCAGTCCTTGAGCTGAAATCGATGAGTTCTTTGGCTATCAGGCTTTGGCAACAGAATGACACAGTAGCTCCGAACAAAGCTGCAGTGAACTCGACAGAAACCCTTCATCATCATCATCATCATCACCATCATCATGTGAAAGTCCTTATTTACTCTCCGTCCGACGTGGTCTGAAACAACCTCATGAGATCATTAATAAATACCTGTAAAAGTTGTACAAAGTTACACTGTGACTGAAAATATCTGCAGATGAAACACAAATCGAACATCATCATCATTATGCAATCGTTTAACAGCAAAGGTTACATTTTTTTTGTTGTTGAAAAAAAGAGAACTTCTTCAGCGTGATTCAATTCGAAGACAGCGTTTTTCTTTTTTTGTCTTTGTAAAGATATTTACATACAAACGATGAAGAGAAAAGTAAGCGAGACAAAGATAAAATGTTTACTCAAACTCACACATATAGCTTAGATCTGCCAGTACAAATGTAAAAATTTAGAGCACATTTACATTACAAAATTATTCTTAGTACTCAGATGCAACAGACTTTGGTAAATAGTGTTTCGATTTGGTATGATCTCTTTACTAAGTCCCGCCTCGTGGGAACCAAAATTTGGGTGATAGTTTGGTCCGTACGGCCGGACTCTAAAACTCTTTGAAACAGCACACCGTGTTTATTTTTATTTTTTTTACATAATTCTCACATATTAATCTCTTTTTTCTGGTTTTTGGTTTCGCCAAGGTCATTTACATAGCTGTGGTAATCACACTGACAACACATAGTTTTTGTTTGCAAACCGTCCGTCCAGGTGACTCAGGAACATTTTTCAGTTCTCATGTCACGATGAGTTCATCCACCTTTTGTTCTTTTTAATGGCTGCCACTTTTGCACTCCATGTTTTTTTGTTGCTGTAGTTGTTGTTGTTGTCGAGGAGCTCGTTCATTTGGGGAGCTCCTCTAGAGAATCAGTGAGAGGGTCCATGGGTGCACCGGGGCCAAGGTCGGGCTGTTTCAAACGCTTTATTGTGTTTTTCAAAGCTTGCCTCTTGTTGCAGAACCAGACCCGCACCACCTCCCTGTCGTAGTTCAGTTTCTCTGCTATTTCCGTCATTTCCTGTCCGGAGGGGTGCGTGTTCTTCTCAAAGTGGCTGTTGAGGATCTCGAGCGCCTGCGGGGTGAAAGAGGTCCGCCTCTTGCGTTTTTTGGAAGGCTCGCTGCCGATAAACTCAGTCAGGTTCTGCATGCCGGATCGGTGGCGGGCCTCAGCCTCGGCCATCCAGCGCTCCAGAACGGGCTTAATCTTCTGGGCGCTTTTAGGGGTGATGTCCAACTTCTCAAACCTGGCAGGATATAAAAGGCCAGGGTTCAGTTTGCCTGTCAGACTGCTACCTATTGTGTTCTCTTGGGCTTCCTGTGGTAGGAAAAAGTGGCTTCTCAGGATGGTGTGTCTGGGGAGAATTGAGAAAAAAGAATCTTACTTAGGCGCCCTGCCAGAACAAGGGATAAGCTGCCTGCCTTTCAGTCTCCTCGACCAGAATGCCACAGGGACTGAGACTAACATCCAGGTACACATCCAAGCCAAACTCCTGTGTACTCTGCGCCTGGAAACACCTCAGCTGCAGCAGCTGGAGGCGACCGCTGCCAGTAGTGTGTCAACTTTCTGGAGGATTCTGTGGGTCTCTGTCCCAACTTGGCAATAGTGGAGCAAGGAGATATTGCCAACGGCTAGTATCAGGTTCACTTGAACCAAAAAACACCAAACACCTGACTGAAAGTTTCAAATGCTGCTCTCACAACAGAAAAACAAAACAGGAAGTGCTCTAAAAAATCCCATTACTTCCCCTAATCCACTAATGCATGCAGTTAAAACTGGCACCATCATTTATTCACTAGAAGAGCTTGAATGATTAATCCAAATGTACATTTAATACATTTTTCAGAATTTCTTTCTTCCCCTAACAACGCTTCATTTGATATTAAATAAGAATACATTTACACTCTTATTCTGAAAGTTCCTGCAGCTCTGAGGCCCTTCCTCTGACTTCACAAACACTGCAGGTTGTCGGGTGCTCCTGCCGGAGATATTAGCAGATCTGTGAAGGATTTTACAAACATGATCTTATATTCTACTGTAACAGAATTCCTCTCATGCCTGAGATGCTTTGAGGGGTCGAGCATCTGAACTCAAAGCAAGAACGAAGACAACTACAGTATATGTTTTTAAAGCCAACGGATATTTTGTTATTGCTTTTGTCACGTGTTGAAAATGAAGGAAACTTTTGTTTTGGTCAAACGTAATGAGATAGCAGTATATCTGAGGATATTTGATACGCAGTGAGGTTTAAACTCTTTGTGATTAATATGTTAAGATGACTTTTGAGTGATTATTTACAAAGAAACCAACCTTAGACACCACCCTGACTGTTGTCGTGTTCTTTCAAGTTTTCGGTCCCGATCAGCAAACAAAAAAAAAAGTTCTCGAGTGATTCTTGCGGGATTTGATTTCTCAAGTTTTGGGGGTTTATCTTTCGTTTAATGGCTGTTTCACCTTTTGAAAGATGTGAGGACGACACGGGTAAAAAGACGCAACAATTCTGGACATCTGGGCTGTCAAGACGTCCTATCAATGTTTTTGTTTTGGTGTCAAACACAGGGGTCAAATCAGGAAGCAGTGTGGTGAAGTAGAGATACATTCATGTAAATTAAACCTCTCTTTTTCTGTGTTCCTCTTGGATTTCCTGCCGATTCTGTGCAGAATATTTGTTCATTCTTTAAAATGTTTGTGTACTATAAGTGGTTTGTGTGATTAAGTTGTCTTGTTGTGTGGATTCCTTCTCTCCGTCTCTTTATTTAGCATTTAGTCAGATATTCTCGTCAGCGTTTGAAGGAGGGATGAGATATTACAAAGGACGCAGAACAGCGACATCAAATCCCACTGTCATTTTTCTATAATCACATTAAACAAACTAACCTTAAATGTAAGAATGAATATACAAATCTGTCTCAAACATTAACAGTCTAAATAAAGGGGTGTTTACACGTGTACATGGTTGAATCTGTACAACGTTAAAGCGCGGGGACGTTCTCTGACTTCAAGTGTTTCTGGGACAAACGAGTGTGGCGTGTGTGAATGCTTTTAGTAGAAGAAGTGGTGAACTGACAGCGCTGACGGACAGACGGCACAGATCTGAGAGGAGGCTCTGCTCTCTGTGGAACAAACAAAGCACACGAGACGTTTTTTAATGGCCAGGTGAGCGGCAGCAGACAACAACAGCGAGCAGCGGAGATGCCCATGCACGAATGAACTTCCTCTGTTTCTACACCTCGCTGGTGCTCTCCTCCTTGTCGACATGCGGTATTATTTATAACCCCCGTCCTCCTCCTAAACAGTGGAAAGAGGACGGGCTTCGTACTGCGGGGAATACATTAGTAAATATGAGGAGTCACCAGAGACGGGACATTTCATGGATCAACAGGAAGCGCAGATACTAAAATGAGTTGAGAGCTGCTCAGCTCGGGCATGCACTCCCCCCACTAGTGCATCAGCGCGAGGGAGAAGTGGCCCTGAATGCACCTGCAGCCTCTCTGGCTCTTCTTAAAAGTACCTTAGGAGGCTGCTCAGACATGCTGTACGTTCAGGCCTGAGTTACAGTTCCCCTCAGGGGTCACAGTCATGATGCAGGCAGAGCTGAGTGAGACATTTCTGCTGGAAATCAGGGCTGGATGTGACCTCAAATGTTCTGTATAGGGACGAATGATCTGTTGTACCTTAATAACTGAACATATGAACATTTGATAAAAATTATTACATTTTTAATTTGTTTTAACAGGGTTTATTATTTTTTTTAAATTCCTTTATTTAGAGACAGGACAGTGGATAGAGTCAGAAATCAGGAGAGAGAGAGAGAGAGAGAGAGAGAGAGAGAGGAATGACATGCAGGAAAGGAGCTACAGGTCGGACTTGAACCTTGGAGGGCTACAGCCTCTGTACATGGGGTGCGACCTAACCACTAGGCCATCACAGCCTGGTTGCTTTGAGTTTTGATGTCAACTTGAGATTAAATGTTTCCAGGTTTAGATATGAACTTAGCAAAGGGGTCATCAGGCCTTCTGCTGTGTTGCTGTGAGGCCTGTTCATGTTAAAAAAAACAGAACCATGAAACACTAAAAGTTTGTGTGTTTCTGAAGGGAAGATTTTTCAGGTGTTGTAGGTACAGAGAGTATTAACTTAATGAAGGTAATCATTAATCGGTAAAAGATCCATTAAAGAACCCATTTTAAAGGGAGCGCCGATAGCCTAGTGGTTATGTTGCGCGGCCCATGTACAGAGGCTGGAGTCCTCCAAGCTGAGGCTGGAAGTTTGAATCCAACCTCGGCCCTTTGCTGCACGTCACACCCTTCCCTCTCCTCCAAGTATTTCCTGTCTCTCTTCAGCTGTCGTATCTTATAAAGGTGAAAAGGCCCCAAAAAATAACTTAAAAAAAGAAAAGAAGTCTTTTAAATTGTGATGTCTGCCGTGCACGACGTAGAGCTACTGATAGAATAAGGCTAAGTTTAACTTTTTGAACGAGATATTTATCTGTTCATGTTGATCTAAAACAACGTTTCAGATTTAAATGAATATTTGCATTTAAAGCAGCATCCACAGTGCTTAGAAATGTGTTAATAATCTTAAACAAGTTGTGAACAATGTTCATCCAAATCATGAAATAAAAAATTAAATATGCAACAGTTTTTACATTTTAAAACCTAAAATTTCCCTCCGTATGAAATCCAGGTGAATTGCATCGTAACGAGGACACACGGGCACATCATTGGTTTGATGATGCCCTCGTGATGCCTGCGCTTCTTCTTTGGATAAACTAATAAAGTGCCGGGAAACAAAGTGAGCAATGAAAGGAGACAAGATGGAAGCATCTGTCAGTGTCTGTTCTCCGTCTGGCTTCAGAGCCGGAGCCCCAGAGCGACCGTGACGTTCCGCTGCACCTCAAACTTCCCGTCTATGTTGATGTTAACTAAACTAAAGCATGTGGAGTTTGCCCCCCCTCTACTTAAAACATCCCTGTGTCATGTTCGATGTCATACAAACAAAAAAAGATTGTCTTAACGGCATGAAGAACAGCCCACTGAGTGTTTACTTTGAAGCTAATGGCTTTTAATGTATGTTATAAATATTTGAATTATTCCCGCTTGTTAATATTTCATGTGTGATTTTAAGACGGTGAACATTAGTCGGAGTCGGCCCCCCCCCCCCCTCCTCCTGTACTGTTTCACATTTTATCGCCTGTTTGATGTTGATGTGATGAAATTTTTAAAAGCGCGTGGCAGTGCCGCGTCGCATAAACAGCACAGGTCATCAGCACACGCATGGCGGAGGGACATTAAAATTAATACGTGAAGGAGAGACGGAAGCTCACTGGAAACAGACGCCAAAAAGGCAAACAGCTTTGTAGAGCTCCGAGGAGTTTGACAAAGAAAAGCTGCCAAAACAAATAATTGAGTCTCATTTGTCATCTTTTAAATTAATCATACACTTTCAATTGTTTGTACTCTGAAGAGTCAGCTGTTTGTCTTTTTGTTTGTCTTGAAAAAAAAAAGAATATTTGGGCCTGACGCAGGCCAATTACTCCGACTTGCAAAGGCGACGATGCTCATTTGGTGTCCTCATGCGAAAGGTTAGTCAGGCGGAACAACAGGAGGGATGAAACACTGATTGTCTGATTGTCTCATGAATATATAATGCACCATTTACGACTAAACTGTCCTCGTGGCAGCAGTAAAACATGGCAATCTTATTAACAGATCATCGCCGTCAAGCTCTCTCATGTTCAGGCGGAGCGAGCAGCGACGAGCCTTAGTAATTATTAAATGCTTTAAGTGCTTCGTGTTATACTTGTGTATGTATTTTGCATAAGTAACGCGCGGGCTGTCATGTCAGCGGGCGAGCGGGCCGGGAGAGGAAGACGGGTGAGTACAGACATGAGGGCTTCGTTTGTCAGGGCGATGATAGTCAATTATGTATTTTAATATCTTAATAATGTCTGTTAAAGAAAAGGGAATAAAAAATAGATGGCAGTTATGAGCACCAGACAACTCAGTGAGGCTGCACCACTCGCTCCGCTTTCATTTGACAGAATTAGGACATCCTGATGTGATATAATGAACCACTTCTTGTTAAAGTTTCACTCTCCTTGTTTCTCTTACCTGCAGATGGCAGACTGGCTGTACGCCGGCCCCTCGGCGGCACTGAGCGCCTGGCCCACCTGAGTCTGTGTCAGGCCCAGGGACAGCCGGCGGATCTTGAATGCTTTGGCAAATTCACGAATCTCCTCCAGGTTGACCCCGTCCACCTCGCTGGGGGCGGTCTGCGGGTCTACAATACAACACACACACACATCTCATTTTATTAGCCCTCTCTGCTCCCCCGTCCCTCACCTCATTTTGCAGAGTGAATGAAGCAAACAGCCAGACAGTTGTGATCATGATCGTCTCTAAACAACTTGGAGAAATAGTGCTGGCTCCGGGTCAGAACGGATTATTTCTCCGTGCCCCGGTGCTGTAAACTGCATGTGTCTGGGAGATGTTTGCGAAAATAAATTCATCTGCGGTGTGAAAGCAGACGTGACACCCGTTTGACTTGCATGTGTGAAACTTTAATCTCACAAACAAAAAGCATTTGGAGGCAGCGAAGGTTTTCATCTATTTCTCTCTTTTGATATATGAGTATCATAAGACGCATCATTCTTAAAATACACGTTAAAGAACGAGGGATTAGATTTAATATTTAAAGACATTATTTCACACATCTGACCCTTTGTGAAAACACACATTTAGACCTTTAAACCTCAAACGAACAGAGAACTCTCCTCATACAAAGAAACGCTGTTTGGGAATCTTCACATTTGAGCAAATCTTAAAAAAAGAAAAAAAACTTCTCTGATGCATTTTGAAGAATTTCTCCGCTAATAAAAAGTGATTTCACATTGTACATCAATGTCAGGTGCCCTGGCATCCTGCTTACCAAAGCAAAGTTTGTGCCTCTGAATTATTCATCTTGGTCATTATCAATGAATTATTAAAGGAATCCTCCAAGCGTATTTAAGCAAAAATCTATGGGGCTGCCATCTCGTTGTGCCTCATAAGTGACGTGTAGCGTATGCGGCGTGCTCCAGACGTGTGAACACTTGGAAGATGAGGGACCAGAGACTAAAAGGGAGTTACGAGCACTCCAATTTCTGGTCCCATCATCTCCACATTGATGAGCGTCTCGTCATCATTCCCAACAGAGTCTATTTACTCGCCGCTTTAGAGACTAATGGGCAGCGGCGCTCAAATGCTCTACCCCTCCTCTAACCTCTAGATCCATGTTTGTTTTTTTAGACTCTAAATCACAAACAAGGCATGATTAAAGATTTAAACTTCTCTTTTTTCTAATAATGGATTCAGAATTTGTGGTTTTACACAAAAAGCTGAAGAGTGTAAAACACGATTTTAAAAGCCAAATTAAAAACGCAGAAACAATGGAGACATCCAATTTCTGCAGCCACAAAGCTTCTTTTGTTCTCAGTAAGAACACACTAACAAGCTTCATAATTACACAAAGGACAATAACAAGTTAAACACTCAAAGTTCCCTGCTGAACAGGAGGGGGAAATCATGTTTCTCTTAATAAACCGCACACAGGAGCGGATAGAAATGTCCCAGAACTTTACGGCAAACGATGTAGTCGAGTTTCTGTCTCCATGTAGAGAGCAGAATAATTAACAATAACGAGCCAGCTGAGAACAAGGAGGAGGAGAAGTTTCAAACTGGATGAAACTCTCCTTCACATCTTATCCTAACAGGTCTGGTGACGTGAATAAGTAATGCTCTCCTCACATTAAATAACGATCATCTTAGACCTTTGCTACACCTGGTAAGATCTCTGTGTTTAAAACCTGGGGTCTATAAACACATTTCTTTTTGAGATTCCTTTTTGTACCTTTATCGTTGAGATAGGACAATGGATAGAGTCAGAAATCAGGGAGAGAGAGAGAGAGAGAGAGAGAGAGAGAGAGAGTGGGGAACAACCTGCAGGAAAGAACCCACAGGCTGGATTTGAACCCGAGCCGCCTGCTTGGTGGACTTTAGCCTTCGTACTTTTGCTGTCAGCCTCAAGCAGACACTGGAGGAGCTGTGGTTGTTTTAAACTTCAAACGTGTTGGCTTCATTTTTAAACACCGGAGGGTTGTGGCTTGATACCGTCACAGTGTGCAGATTGTCTCGGTCGAGCACTTTCACTTAATTAATTTATTTTGTGTTAATGCCACTACGCACTAGGGCTGGGAATCTTTGGGTGTCTCACGATTCCATTTCGACTCTTGGGGTCACGTTTCGATTGAGAATCTATTTTCGATTCTAAACGATTCTGGATTCTTGATTTAAAGTCTATTTCTGAATTACTAAATACTTCAGGATCTACTCCAGTCATCTGTGAGACCACCTGAATTTCTTGCTGCTCCATTCGGCATTCTACTGAGTTAAAGAGCTAACTTTAGCACTTAGCAGGAAGTGACTGATTAGCCAAAAAAAGAAAGTTATGAATCTATTTAAAATATCAAAAGATAAGAATCTTGATTTTTACATAAATCAGATTTTTTCCCATCTCTGCTAGGCTCCGGCAACAAGTCGAGGACTGTGGTTGCATGGTTGTTGGTTTGATGCCAGACATCAGTTTTCCTGATTAGCTGACAAATAAAGAATACAAATCATTTAAACGTTCTTCTTCTGACTTTTTGTCATCGCAGATAAAGACATTGTCAGCTTTTTGAAATCTGTTTTTATGGACGGTAAATGCAATGACTTCTCCTCTTTTTCAGAGTATTGGGATTTGACTTTGAGTGTGCGCTTTGACTGATATTGCGAGGAAAGTGATACGGCTCATACTCAGCATGAAGCATTAATTCCATTTACCTCAGAGCTGAGCCACAGTGATTGTGTGCAGACTAAAAAATGGTTTAAAGGATATTTTCCAAGCTAGCAGTAAACACAAACCAAACACAGTGTCTACAACAAGTTGATCAATGGCGACTTGTTTTTTATTACATTTGGAGGCATCGTAGCTGCCTTTGAAATGAGTTTACATGGAGTTTAAGGGAATCGACTTTGACAAATGAAATTTATCTGAATAAAACAGACTTTTTAAAGGCTATAGCTGCATGCTGACAGGCTGAGGCCCAATGATTTATAAGGCTCTGCCAAAGGCCCCCGCTTCGGTAGAGAGAGAAACTTATGTTCATTAAACCTACACACAGGCCACTTTGGATCATCTAATAAACCAAAGAACTGACAGTCAGGACCAAAATACAACAATCAGAGGAGGCGGGGATCAATCACACGCTGTCCACACGCAGAGTTATGTAGATACTGAGCTCTGTTTGTGTAGCTGGTGACTTTCAAAGGGACAGTTCCCCCAAATTAAAACACATTGTTTATTCTCGTACATCCGATGGTATCTAGTTATGCAGATATTTGAGGTTTTGATTTGTTTAAATTCTCTGAGATTTTTGCATAAAGATGAACTGAACGTGCTCCACAAACACGGTTTATCACTCGGACCATTTCACTCTGAAGTACAACAGTGAAGTGAACAGTGAAGTACGCACATGAGATATGACTCATCTTAACCTGTCTGTCATTATTTCTGTCTCTAGGTGGAAATTCTGCGTACTTTGAAGGTCAGGAAACATATCTTTTTATTCAAGAAGGGCTGTATTTAAAGGCCCATCTCTGGACGGGGATTGTAAATTAGCTCAGGCTATAAATGTCGTGGTGTGTTCAGGTTCAGGTTTAGGATCAGGATCAGGTTACTTTATTTGTACCCGTAGGTAAATTTGGTTTGCAGGGAGAGTCACATATACTTAATAACACACAGACGACACATAAAACATACAAAGTGCAAATGCACGGTTCATGGGTAAAAGTGCGGAGGTTCATAAATGGCGCAGTTTCCAATCGTACAATTGATAAAACAAGTCAACGGTGTGGCAACGGTTTACTCGCTCCATACTTACTCGTCCCTATACAAATAATCATCCATCCATCCATTATCTATACCGCTTTTCACGTTCGGGGTTGCGGAGGAGGAGGAGGGCTGGAGCTAATCCCAGCTGTCATTGGGCGAGAGGCGGGGTTACACCCTGGACTGTTTGCCAATCAATCACAGCGCTGACATATAGAGACACACAACCAGCCACACTCACATTACAAATGATCTGTTTGCTGCACTTCCAAATTATTGACCTTTTTTAAAGAGTCTGGTGATGTAGATTTTGTAAAGTTAACAAAGAGCATCTCTTGTGCAACTTCATCATAAATAATCAAATGAAATAAAGGTTATTTACGCTGAGTGAATCCAACAAACCTTCCTGGTGCTGTGAAAACACGAGAGCATGAAAGGTGTGTTAATTCACAGCTGAGAGTAATCGCTCACAGACGACCTGTTTCCTTTTGTTTGGATCTGATAATAAATCTGAAAAGTTCTCGGCTGCTTGAAGACATTTCTGAGCACCTAGTTATTCCAAATAATATTTTACATGTTGTTTGTTGTGATAACAAAAGAATAAACTATTGTATTCACTTTAGACGCACGGCTCCTTCAAAGGTTTGGGGCTGAAATCTCAAAGTCTGCAACACTCCACATATCTGAGAAAATCTGTTTTGTCGAGCTTTACCCCATTTATTTGAAGGCATGTTGTGTTTTTTGTGAGCTGTGTCGGACACTTACTGCTGACCAGCTGCCCCACGCTGAGAGCCGAGGAGGAGGAGGAGGTGGAGGAGGAGGAGGAGGCCTGGTGGAGAGGACTCTGTCTGTGGGGCATGTGGAGCATGTTGGGCTGAGACGACGCCGGGCCTGACTGACCCTGCTGCAGGACACACAAACACAGAGCTGATACAACATACTGAGCGCATGGAAAACACAAGAACATCCATGATTACTTCCCTGACATCACAGTAATCATCATCATTTACAGTAATAATTATTATAGGGATAATAAGGTCAGTAATAATGTCTCTAATCAGGCAATAAGCAGCTATTAAATTAGCCACTGAGGGGAGGAATACAATGAGATTGCCCTTGTAGCTAATAATGATAAAGTGTTAATTAGTGCCTGCAGAATTTAGACTGACAGAGCAGAATATAGTGTCAATAGCTCAATAGACTACAGCAGGGATTTACTAACGTGGAGACAGGAGAGTCAACTCAGGTTCTCCTCTGTTTGTAGAAGTGTCACAATCTCCAGTTTAAAAACAGAAAACCTGCTCGCGACAATTAGAGACTTCTTCTCTCGTCATCAGACCTGCGAGGGAAGCTAATAACGGCAGCCTGAATCTGAAACAAAAGCGTGGACACAGCAGTCCCCGTATCAAACATAATTCATGATCCACAAGCTCCGTGCTCTGATGGCGAGAAAACGATGTATTTTCATGTTTTATGCACATTTGAATTGCTGTTACAAGATCAAGATGGTACGTCTACACTTTTTAAAGTGAAAAGCTGTCTTCGCCACAGCTGGGCCGGCTTCTCCTCTCCCTCTTTGCAATTAATTATTTTCTCCGTGGCATGTGTTTGTTTGGAGGGTGTCAACAAGCGGTGCACACACTGTCAGGACTGTTGACAGGCTCAGAGAATTATCTAGCTTCACTGGAAATATTCGAGACTGCCGACTCTGACAACCGTAAATTATGCCCGTGGAACAATGTGTACATGCGAGCTTTGAAGTGGAGACAAAAGCATAAACATTATTACAGATGCATTAATTCATTCAAGAGTGTGATTTGGTGTTTTTCGGGGAGCCACAATTAGTTGTCCATCTGCTGGGAGTTCATCCATTCTGCACTGTACGGGCTTTCAGTGTGAACTTTTACCCTGTAATTCTGCACTGACATCGTCATTATCGAGTCAATAACATCTTTAGTGTTGTGTGCATGCATCTGACTCCTCGTTACGTGCTCTGTATGGATCTTCAAACTGAGAGGAGAAAAAGTGATTGAGCTTGAGTTTCTACACTTGCAGTATGAACTCAAATCCAGAAACGACTTGTGTGTTTAAATCAAAACAAAATACTTGTTGTTGAGGTCAGAGAGGACAAATCATAAGGCTGGAGCGTGTTATTGAGGAAGGAGAGAAGGAGGGAGCGGGGAGAGAAACGGAAAGAGGTGGAGAACAGAAGAAGTGTTTTTAGTTTTAAGTGGGGTGATGAAAAGTGTTGCTTTGGGGTTTTTTTCTTCCATGGTTTGGGGCTCTGCGGGGGAGCAGAAAACTCCCTGAGACTCAGTCTGAAAAGGTTTGCTGACAAGTGCCTTCCACAAACACACTGAAACATGAAAACACACATGTGGACACTTCGACTAAATGCTTCAATCTTCTGACTGGAAGAATACAAATGAGGGTTGTGAGTGTTGAAGCAGGAAAAGTATGAGCTGCTTAGCGTAAAGCAGTGCTGGAATTTTGCATTCATGAATAAACACAGCTTTGGTTTGACTCCACTAGGTGTTGCTCATTCAACAGTTTTAAAATCAGCTCTTGATCGCTGTTGGAACATCAGCTTAAGTGCATAATAAGCCGCTATACAAAATCTTTGTGTGTATTTGTGCGTCTGTGTGTGTTACCTGCTGTCCCGGCTTGATTGGTGACAGCGTGATTCCCTGGGTGTTGATGACAGGCAGGATCTGATTGCCGATCACCGTGGCGATGATCTGGCCTTGAGCGTTGGTCAGAAGCTGAGGTGTAATTGGCTGTACCTGCAGTGCTGGGTTGCCACCCCCTGATTGGCTGGAGGGCCCTGCAGAGTTGGGCATCAGTGGGATTGTTCCAATTATCTACAAAGGGGGTAGAGAGAAGACAAAATCAGCTGGGTGGTTTTAAAAAAGAAGATGGAGCAGCGAGGGTAAACGCTACTGGAGGTACTGTTCTTAATGATCGCTGCTGCTGTGACGCTTTTTTTTGTTTGGCTTTTTCGTGTGTGAACATCACACGAGACGGTCATTTCACCCGAGTTACGAGGCTAATCAGAGCACTCAGCTTTGGAGTTGTGTGATTCAAGAGGGAAACATGCACAAGTGTCCACTGATCATCTGTCTCTGAGGTGGTTTTACAGCCTGGAACAAGTGAAGCTAAAGCAGACTGCTGGGAGCGCCCTGCAAAGGTCAGCTCCAAATACCTGTGTGTGTGATGGTGCACACCACTGACTGTATTATCCATCAAGCAGGCCAGGACCAGGGATGAGAGCCTGTGTGTATGCGTGACTGTGTGTGTGTCTAAGTGTGTTTGTGCCTAAGTGTCTTTGTCTCTAGTGAGCAGGAGTGAAGCAGCTGAGAGACAGAGACCCCCGTTTCACCCTCTCACCCTCTCTCTCACATACACGGAGCAGCAGAAGTGGGAAGAAAGAACCAGAGAAGAAACAATAAGAGGGAGAAAAGAGGAGCATCAGAGAGTGAGACAGGACCCTGTGCTTCTAATTCTACTCTCAGGGTCCCAGGGGTACTTCACCCCCTCCTCTACCCGCCTGCTTTCCTCTCCTCTGTGGCTGTAATCAGGAAGGGCAGATCAAAGGGGGCGGCAGAGTGTCACTGCAGCGTTTTAGCTCTCAGAGCTGCCAGAGTGTGGCCAGGAGTGGCGCTTTAGGGGGGTCTTAGCGCCTCTTCACCATGATGAAGGTTAATGTCATCTGGGGACTGGTTCTGAGCAGCCGTTGCCTCGACCCCCCCCTGCCCCCCCGCTGACATCTCTCCACCACCAAGCCTCATTACACCAGAGAGCAGCTCGGCATGGATGAGACGCCCATCATTTGAAATTCTCTTATTTGGGCTACTTCTACAAACATTGCTTTCTTCTTCTTTCATTATATATTCAGCTTGTAAACTTTAAACCAAGGCACAGAACTAGTAGCAGCGTTCTAACCTGCCTTTGCTGGCTCCTTGGTCTCTATCACCACCACTACTGATGTGTTTCAGCGAGTGCCTCCCCCTCCTCCCTCCCCCCTCTCTTTGACATAATAGGGAGGGATCAGTGAGAGAAAGGTGGGCAGATGATCTGTAATTCATCCTTGCCACGGCTCATTTGCTTACGTTGCTTCACATTAGGGGAGAGATAATTTATCTCTCTCTCAGCGCCGGCTTTACAAATTCCCTGTAATGCTCTCCTGCCACTTAGCATATTTTATTGCCCTGCCTGACGCTCTTGTCTCCCGAGTCCCACTGATCCCGCTTTGCATGCCACTGTGGCAGGGAACTTGTTCCGCTCAATTATTCATCGTCATTGGACTAAGTGGTTGTTCTATAAGCATAATAAAAGAGCAGGCAACTGACAGCTTAGCTCTCGTCCCCGTCCCACCATGCAATGCTTCTCCATCTGAGCATCGCCGGCAGATGTTTCATGGCAGTGACTCCGTGAAGGAGTTCTAAGAGCGGTCTAGTGTAAGAGCGGGAACTTACAGATAGAAGGGGAGACTTTGTTTGACATTTTACTCGTAGGGAAAATTAAACTAATGCTGTGGTTTACGGAGCAGAGCCGTATAAATGAAAGTGTCACTGAGCTGGGGAGCTGGTTTAGAACAGTTGGTTGAGCGGGTGCTACATGTACAGAGGCTACAGTCCTCGTTGCACTGGTCGCAGGTTCAAATCCTGATCCTGATGCAGTTTGGATTAAAGCCCGCTGCTTCGTCAGTGGAGTATGCTTGTGAATGGGGTTAGTTACTTCTGATCACTTCACTTTACACTGCAGCCTCTGCCATCAGTGTGTGAATGTGTAGGTGTGACCTGCGGTGTAAAAGCACTTTGAGTAGTCAGAAGACTAGAAAAGCTCTTTACGAGCTCAAGTCCATTTACCATTTAAAGTAGTGCATCATCTAATGTTTTAATCTATAACAAACTCTTTGCCGTAAAGTGAGCGTGCAGCGTTCCAACTTTCTGTCATTTTAATTTACAACTTAAACACAAGGTATTTCTATTAAGTGCTTTAGCCGTTAATATTTTACCCGTGAAGGAAGCTACCTCACACCAAAACAACCAGCAGGAAATTCACCGGCAATACAACTCGCCCAAGTTTGATGGAGACGTGGAACCATTTCAGTTTCTCAAGGTGCAATTTCATTGTTCCATTATTTTCAGAAATAAGCAGCTCTAAAGACCTTCGCTCTGTCGCTGCTCAGGCCCTCTTCCTCAGATATCTTTCAGTTCCTTTATTTGGCTTCCTGTGTTTTCTTCCCGCTCTACTTCGTATGACATGTGAGTATCGTGCCTCTCTCCACCCAGCAGAACTCATTAAGATTATGCTGCTCTTGTTTCCACAGAAATGTCATCTCATCTCTCCAGCCAGGGCAATCTGTGTCTTTAGCCATGGTCGCCAGGCAATATCTCTGCCCATTTTCTCTTCTCCGCTGTTCATGCGGTGAATTGAGACCCTGAGAGGGGAAATGTTTGGGAAGTTTGGATCAAACTCTAAAGAGAGCTAAACATTCAGAGCAAATTGAAATCTTTAACAGCGGACACATGACGCTGCGCTGGACAGAGGACAGTTCCTGAAGTAGTGTGACAGAACATCCTATGGATCATTTTCTCAAACATATGTATTTACAGCAGAGTGTGCAGCTATGCTAAGTGGCTTAATGGAAAGAAGTTGATCAGTAAACTCCTTTACAAACAGTTCAAATATTAATAAATGGACATTTTGATGTTGAAAATTTTATTTTTGCAACCTCTCATATGCAACAATTATCATTTTCTTTTTATAAATCATTGCAAATATAACGTGTGAGTTTGTTTTGTGTTTCTTGCCCAAAAGAGAAATCTAGAAACCCGTAAGGCATGAAAAGATTAATAACCAACAGCTGCAGCCTTAAAGTAGATTTACAATCACAAGGTCAGCAGCAGTTTACACGGGGTTACAGCGCCACACTAAACGTCCTGGTTCAGCTCGATTCACTTTACAGACTTACCTCCTTTGCAGGTAAATATGAAGCCTGATCGTTATTCTGCATATACGTCTTACCTGTTGTTATCTACATAAGCAGCAGCATCATCAATGAATGATGACAAAGGCTGGAGATGCTGAGAGGAAAACAGGAAGGACGGCCTGACAGCCTGAGTTCAGGGGAGAGATCGTTCCCCTACACTCATCTTTTGCACCTGGGTTCAAGAAGCTGGGACTTCCTACACACTCTCCATTTCAGGGGTGTCTACATCTACGTCTACGTGTCAGGGTGTGAGACATACGGAATGAAACAACCCTGATTTTTTTACTCCCATTTTTAAGCTGCTGGAAAGTGAGGGTTTACCCTGAAAGGAAGATGACTAAAATGCCACAGATTCCAAAAGGAAAAGAAATATCAGGGTTGAGATTGACTTAACAATATTCTGGCTTTTATCCACAGCTCTAATCACTGTTGTCGAGGCAGCCAGGACAAAAAAAAAAGCCTCATTGATTCTCCCTCTGAGGATAAAAAGGCCGGGCTCAATATAATTAAGGTTTAAAAACATATTGAACTGCAAACTCTGATCAAACCAGGAGCTTTTCAAGGTCCCAGAGCTCTCGCTTATAAAAAGGCATTTTTGAGCTGTTGCAGAAATTAGGAGGTCAAAATGACAGAATGTTTTTTGTTAAAATCAAGGGAGGCTCACTTTTTACTCACAGACATCAGCGGTGATACAGATGGGTCCCTAAATTCCGGTTAAACAATCAATCTCTAAAAAATACAAACCCCAGAGTGTTAAAAAGCTCCTCCACTGTATGATGTTGTGTGTTTTTTTTATGCTCACACAGGTTCTCAGAGCGTGTTTGGTGGACCTCCTGCCTTATTTGGTGTATATATTAGCCTGTATAATCTCCTCTGTGTTTGGGGGGGAAAGGGGGGACGGGACCTTCTGATAGGGTAGTGCATGTTTCAGAGCCCTCTGTCTGAATAATGTTGTGGAATAATGAGGTGGGGAGCAAAGGCTGTAGCCCAGGGCTTTGACCGTCTCTGTGACCTGATTATGTCAGAGGCTGTCAGCCGCCAAGACACTACAAAAGCACAGAGCAGCCCATCAAGTCCATATCCACAGTGATCTGTCCCCAGCGCTCCAGGCACCTTATGAGCCAGGGTAGTCCATACTGTCTCATTAGCGACGTTTAGCATCAAGAGCTCGCGCACGGTCAACATTTAACCGTAAACAATGAGGCCTGGTCACACTGGTGGAACTGAAACCTTCCTCTGGTAGGCTAAACGTTAAGTATAACATTCAAAATGAACTGTTTGAGTGCTAAGAGATGTCTCCTAATGCTTCATTTTTTTTGTTAAATAAACCGTGCAAATGCTAAAGATGAAACAGGGGTTAAGGTAAATAACACAGAGTGGCATGAAAGGGCACATTGTCCGTACAATTTTCCTTTAATATGTGCCGTGTGCTCCTGCGATAAGATGATTCATTAGATAGGGTCCCACAATGACAAGCATCATCGTTCAAACCTCTGGCTACTGATGGAACAATTCTGCAGCCACCCTGTAAATATGACAAGGTCAGCATTTTACTGCGACAAGCGCATGCGGATAAGAGTAAGAAGGGCTTTGTTTATTCCCAAAAAGCTTAATATATGGCTGGGTGGCTGCTGGAGTGCAGACAAACAGCTTCACGACGGCACACAGACCCACCAGTGGAAATCTTTGAGCAAAGATCAGGAATACTATACAAATGTTTTATTGTGTGCTGCACTCTCACACATGAAAGATGGTCCTTTACAGATCTGTTAGTGAGTGTTTCTCTCTGCAGTTTGTAATCAGCTGTGTGCATAACTGATCACCCCTGAGCTTTCTCAGCATGCTGGTGTCTGGTTTTCATCACTCACCTGTCCTTGTGCGTTGGTGACCAGCTGTCCTGTGGCTCCTTGCAGGTTCGACAGGGTGTTTCCAAACACCTGAGACCCTGCGATGGATCCCATAGCTGCTGCAGCCGCTACCGCTGCCTGGCTAGCCAGTGGATTCAGCTGGAAAGGGCAAAGAAATCTTTCATCAGGACTGCATTCTTTTTTGGCACTCTTGCAGATGTTTCTTAGTTAAATGCATAAATAAAGAGGTTAGCTCAGGTTGGCTCGATGTGTGTGTGTGTGTGTGTGTGTGTGTGTGTGTGTGTGTGTGTGT
Organism: Tautogolabrus adspersus; assembly: GCA_020745685.1. Lineage (NCBI taxonomy): Eukaryota > Metazoa > Chordata > Actinopteri > Labriformes > Labridae > Tautogolabrus > Tautogolabrus adspersus. Next base: position 3,543,506 of record CM036551.1, on the reverse strand, counting down.
GTGTGTAGGGGGGTGGGGGGTTCAGCAGCTGTTCTTTGTTGCAAAGGCCACAATAGGCTAACTGTGGTGGGGTTTGTTCAGTCCAGCAGAGAGGGCTGTGCAGTCCATCATAAGGCTCCCAGAGGCCTGTGCTCCTGAACCCAGTGGGAGGCTCCAGGGTAGGGAGGAGCAGCAAGATCGGGATGGTGGCTGTGAATAAGTGGCCTTTTTACCACTCTAAGTGCTTCCTCTGGCCCCCAGGGCTCCCCACAGGCCGAGCACAGTCTCTCCACCCGCGGCAACGGCCCTACACCATCCCCGCTCTCACAATAGAGCTGGGCAGTGCGGCCATGCATCACTGTATCGTTACTCCCCTCAATAAGCTTCGACTAAGAATTCCTCCTGCGTCATAATGCACTTGCACACTGTTCCTTCTGAAGGAGAGGAGGGCTGAAATGACCATCTTTACCCCTGCTGTAATGGACTCATCTGGTCTGGCCTGTGCTTGTGAAAAGAGGCTCCTTGCGTCGGGGAGAGGCTGTAGAGCTGCGCCACATCGACGAGATTACCCATATAAATCAAGCTAACCACTTATTAGGGGGCTGAAAATGCACTGCTGATTTGGTTGTAGTGCAGCAGAGCAAAGTCTTATTAGGTTGAGTAAGTAGATCAAAGACAGAGAAGAGATAGGAGACCTCCCAATTACTCAACAGAATAGAGAAATAATAGAAACGCTGCTTAGGAGCAGGCTGCCTGCGCCATGCTGCTAATATTGGCTGGTTACATATTTAAACAAAAGTGCAGAGAGTTTAAAACAGCACTGACTTTGTTTTCTATGATATAAAGTTCAGGTAAAATGTGCAGAAAAAGAAATGCTTTTGCTGAAAGCATCTTTCCACACTCTCTCCGCTCTACAAGGAATTCAGCTTTGTTCATCTGAGATCATCCGGTTGCCATTCATCTTTTATCTTAGCCCAGCACCATATATTATTACACTTTCTGAAATCAAATGATGAAAAAATGCCACGGAGCGATCAATACTTTTTCATTGACAGTAAAGGTTAAGCACATTAAGAATGACACTGCATTTGTCTTATGAAATCATATTTCATGTTGGTGGCCTCAAATTGGCCGTGATTGATATTGCCTCCCCTCGTCTGAAAGTCATCCACTTTTTCCTGGATAATCGCGAGATTGTCTTTTATGTGTCCAGCGGTCGTCCTTCGGAAATCTTCACGTCTCAAATGTTAGAAAAGACCGATTGTGACCCGACATGTGAACCTCACAGGATAACAAAACCTCAGTCAAGCTGCAATTAAACCCTGCAACATCGGATTTAACGTCCCCAAACCACCATGAACCATGGGATGAAATGTCATTTGGGTGCTCTTACGATTAAAATCCTCACATATTGGACAGAAGTAGCTCTTTCAAGCTCAGTCTTAATAAATATAAAAATCTCCCCTTGGCTTGTTTGTTATACGGGACTGCACAGCCAAGGTCAAAAGAAGAAGACAATAGAAGGACTCGCTTTCTTGGCTGATTCATTTTGTTAAACTGGAAGATACCAAATTAATTCTCAAAAGAAACATGGTTACGTGAATTTTTTTGATCTTCTATGTTTGGAACAAATAGTGTTGTAGTTCTAGAAAATGTTTCAGCGTACATATGTATTTATGTAATTGTGAAAATAGTTTCATTTCATTTGATGGTACAGAAGAAGCTTTTAAGAAACAAAAGTGACTCAGTTAGACCTGGTTTACAGCAGGTTCCTGTTCTGCAGCTCACAGTCAAGGTCACGTGAACATAATGTGGTGTTTAAAAAAACGTAGATTTACAATTTTAGAGAACATGGAAACCCTTTACAGACTATATTAAAGTTAAGCGCCATGTTTCACCATGCTGACTGTACCTACACGTGAGAGATAAGTCACATATGCATCGACATTAACTTATTGCTTTGGTCATTTGAAGGGAAGTGTTGATTTTGTTTTTTATTCCGCTGCCTTTGTGTTGATGTCTGTTTTGTTTGGACGTGTTGTATGGATGTCTTGTTTTGTTGATAAGGACAAATCAATACAAAGCCACCATTTGTCGGAGGAGGCAGAAGAACACACGTTACGTTTGGCTTTTCTCCACTTAAAGACAAAAAGTGAATCGATTGTGTTTGAATAAATATAAACATATATATAAATATGTTTTAAAAGGGAGGGTGCTTTAGTAATAGAACTCTCTAGAACAGCACCTGTGTGTCCGATCGGACTCAAAGCTGTTCGTCGGGACGTTGTTTCCTCTTTTCTAGATCTTAGCTTGTGTCGTTCTTACTCTCTAATGTCCGTCGCTTTGGATAAAAGCGTCTGCTAAGTGAATAGTAGAATTGTAGGTAAATGATTCAGCAAAAATCATTGGCACCCCTTCCTTTTACGGTCCCCTAATTACCAGGTATTTATCACGTGAAATAAGGAGGTACTTGCAGGGAAACTACAGCTGAATTACAAAGAAAAACCTCCACTGTTACGATAACTTCAGTTTAGTATCACGTAGTTCTGACTGGTTTAGGATGCTAATAACTCCGATATATCATTGTGTACATTCCAGGATGTGTTTGGTTTGTTTGGCTTCCTGGCTTGTAGGCGGAGTCAGGAAGGCCATTAGTTAACTGGGTACGTCCCAGCTACCTTGTTTCATGTGTGATACCCTTCTTTGTCACTTACTCTGAGCCAGTACGTGATCTAGTTTATCACCGTCCAACTTAAAAAATGCTCAATTTAAAGCACTTTTTAAAACCCTAAAATAAGATAAACTCGAGGTGACAGAAGAGTATCTTTCTGGAGACAGTAGAGGTTAAACTTCATACTCTGCAGACTATTTCTCCCGTACTCATGACTTGAGAGGAAGCAGAAAAAGAAATAAATTATGGACCAGGTACTGTGGCAGTGTATGTATTGTGAACACAAAACCTTTATTGAAGTGTTGACAAAGGGGTTCTTTAATCCGTGTTGGTGAGGAGTATTATGAGAGTCCTGATACTGAATGTGGACACAGAGTAAAGCCAACACGGCCAGTTGCACAGAGTTAAACAGAGGCCACAGATCAACTCACAGATAATGTGATCCGCTCAGACGAGCACACCCGGAGTCTCCCTGAAAAATCCGCTGTGCTCGGCGTCATTGTGTGAGTGATGGGTTGTTGGAGAAGCTTTTAAATTCAGTTGAAATATTATCATTGTGTTTCCTTTCGATGATAGCCCTTCCAGATGCTATGTTATTCTGGTAAATCTAGGTGAAAAGAGAGCAGGCTGTATTTCTGCATCTCCTGCCACTGGGTAATATGGATAGCAGCTGAAAAGGAGAGCCAGGAATAAGGAGAGGCGAGGCTGTGTTCAACACCTAAACAGGTGATTTTCCGCCACGGTGACTCCTCTCAACACCTCTGCGGGAGGCACAAAATGACAGACCTGGCCTAGCATTTGTACTGATTGCATGTGTTGCAGGAGATAAACAGTGATCTTCCAGTTTGCAGAGGCTGCATGTTAACCATTGTGTTTCATTCTTTACATTTACCATGAGAAGGGGGATGACCGCTCTGGTCAGCCACACACAAGTGTTGTGATAACTGTGATGCTAGAATAAACTGGAGTGTGTTTTGGTAAAGAAATGTTGACGGTGTTAAAGTCAAATTTGAGGCAGAAATGTAGAAATCTTGGCCAGACATTTTTTAGCTTGCGTGGCATTGAACCTTAGCAAAGCTGAAGCCTGCATTAAATCATGTGCCATCAACTTGTCTCCTCTATATCTGCTGTCACTCTCTACAACATCAGAGTTCAATATCGTGTATTTTACAAGGCTATTCAGGGATCGGCACACACTAAACAAACGTCTCTGAGAGGGAAATAAAGCCTGCGAGTTGTTAAAAATGCACTTTTTCTCTGTGTGCTATGCAGAGGAGGGAATCTAAACTCAGCCAGGCTCTCCGTCGCCCGTTTGACCATGAGGGTCACCTGGTGCAGCAACCCGTGTAATCTCAGGAATAGAGGGAAAATAGCGTCCCCTGCTAACCGTGGAAAGACCCCATGGAAACCCAAAATTGTCTGACACAAACTAACTGGAGTTTATTCTTGGGGTTTTGCTCTTTTCATGTGGCCGTTTTAAATTTAATTGCTTTTTTTTTCGGGGGCCTGCACAGGAGGAAAAAAAAAAGAGCAAAGATAAATGGACAAAGGGGTGCAGACAACAGCAGCAGACAGGCAGATTTTTGTCTGTGCTCGAGCTTCAGTGGTCTGTAAAAACTAATTTTCTGCTCATCTATGATTCAACAACAGAATCAAACATTTATCTGATAAATCAGAGAAAAGTGAAAGAGAATAAAAGAGCACAGGGAATGATTTAGCAAATTAATGCTAAGTAATTTGATCAAATCGACAATGAAAGCAGATACTTGTCCATTTGTTTTTTTATTTAAGGGCAGATTTTTTAGCAAAGGTTGTGACATTTTAAAGCTTCATTCCCTACATTTGAACACGGAAAGTCAATAGTTATATTGTTTCTGAGAATAATGCACTTCATCCCTGGAACAACCTGGAAGTTTCCCTCGTCGATCCGTCTCCTCCTGCTCTTTTCCCACTCCGGAGTGAATGTAATCAGCTGTGACATGAGAAAACACGTTCTCTGTCTGTCAGGACTCTGCAAGTCTTCCGCTGACAGTCCTCTCCTGACTCTCCTCTTCCTCCTCCCCCCTGCAAAACGGCCTCTCTCCCACCTCCCTGTCTCCCCTCCCTCACATCCGCAGTGCTTATGAACATCAAAATGCCATTAGGCCCTTCAAAACACCTCTGGTCCCTTGGTTGGCGGGGCCTGGCACTCTGGTCGTGCACTTTGAGCCCTCTGTGTGCTGACTATTGCTCACCACTGGGGCTCTGCTGCAGCCAATGTGAAAAATAAACCTCGGAAAGAGCCATTCTTGAGGAAAAATATTGAGAAGTGAAAGACGGATAGAACAACTGGGGCAGATAACACCCGGCAAAAACACAATAACGCTGCATCCGGTGACAGTCGGACATTGTAATTGCTTAAGGCAGTGGAGGGGCGTCGGCGGTGGTGGTGGCAGCGGGTGTGGACGAGGAGGTGGCTGAGGTGGCATGGTGGGTGCTAATGGAGTGATGTCATATGAAACGCCAGAATGACAGCTAGTTAACTGAGGGGGCTCGGCTGATCAAATAAAATGCATTAACTCCAGGAAATGGATATCGCGGGCGGCCTCAGAAATGGCCATATCTAATGAGGCAAAATGCAAATGAGGGAGGAAAAGAGTCGTGAAAACGTTCAAACTAACTATAAAGGGATGATGGAGTGCCGGACAGTGGCCGTCAATCTCCCCGCTCATTACCTTCATGTGAAATTAACAGCAGCTTTAATCATTACATAAAATCTGCTCCAGCCCATTTGTTGATAATTGTGAGGTTCAGAGGTTCAGAGTGGGTTCTTTGTCATCGATCACAGCCGCAGTGTATTTCCTCTGCTTAGGGGACACTCTGCGAGGAGTAAAAATACAAGTTATACTACATTCCTCTTGCACTATTTCTCTTCCTGAGGAATCATCTATAATATTTAGCCGTTTCCAGATGTATTAAATTTGAAACTACTTGGTGATTAAGTATCTGCAGGAAAGTGCTGACCACTTCAGCCCCGTGATGTGACATATTTGGTGCAGTTATTTCTGTGCCGTACAAGTGTTGGGTTGGAAATCATAGCGGCGTAAAACTGGTGTTGCAGTAAATCTAGTGACTGCTCTGGCTGTGACTGCAAAGTGGAAACCTGGCTACGCTTTTTGGTTGCTGTGAGAATATGAAAAATAAAATCATTAGAGTCAGGAGATCAGACTATAAAGAAATAATGAACACTATTATTCTGCTGTTTTATCAAGGTCTCTCTCTGGCCTTTGGATGAAAATTAACTCAAATGTTCAATATGTAATAAAACAGATTTCTGAGTCCAGTACTTCTGTCCCACCTTCTGCAAACCATTCGTTTTCGTTTAGGAGGAGATGGCGTCTCTTTTCACTCTGCTGTTGTTTGACATATAAATATAGCATTTGAATGACTTTAATATCCTCCTAATCAATGTCCAGTGATCTTTTGATGTCCTCAATTCAATATAGGAAGGGTCATCCATGCCGCAGCTTTATAAACACAATAAAGGTAAATGATTACTCTCCGCTGTGGTGTCCAAAAATACGGCCAGTAATGAAGAGAAATGGAGGAGTTTGAGGGGGAGGCCTGTCATGTGTCATTGGCCAACTCCAAGCCCTGAGATTAATCACGAGAGAGGGGCTCTGTGGCTAAGATGTGGTCACCCTTGATCGATAAATCTGCCTTCCTACCTCTCCTCCCTCCCTCTATGTCTCTCTGCCTCACCGTCTCTCTCTTTTTCTCCAAAATATACACAACGCTTGTTACAAGCTATATCAGCATAAGTGGGGAGATGAATTGACGACATTTTCAGGCGTGTTTGAATTGATTACCGGAGTTTAGACTTCTGAGGCTCATCTCTTTGAAGAGTTGACTCATCTTGCATGAAAGGTTAGTCTATTTACAAGAATTTCTCTATTTCATATTCACAGTCATAATGAAAGAGGGCACCAAATCCCCCGCTAGAAAAATAAATGAAACAAATTTAAAATGCTTTCTAAGACATCAGGGCAGCAGGGGACAGTTTAAAGCTATCTCAATTCAGCCAACTATAGATTGCAAAATACAGACCAAATGTAGTCTAACCATGACCGACACTGTGGAGAAGAATTTCTGATAATATTCTGCAGGGACCACAAATGGGACTTTTGACTTGGTCTATGAGGAGGGCATAATGCAATAACGTTGCATTAGCAGGGTCTTTTTACAGCGTGGCAGCGCTGCGCTGCTGTATTCCTCGTGTGTGAACCTGGTGCTCTGTTTGCGGTCACTAATGGGCATCAGAAATTACAGGCAGTGGAATCGCGCCCCGCGGGGGGACTGGCCTCCTCAGCGGAGCGGAGCACTTAGACAGTGTCTGGGAGCCTGCTGGAGGAGGAAGGGGGGAACTCAATGTCATAGCCCTGCCTCATAATTAAAGAAACCCTATTCCTTATCCACTGTTAGGTGAGCCCTATAGCTTGGTGCTCAATCTGAGGGCTCCCTTGTGGGCGTCTGATGCGTGTTGCCCCCAATGTGCATGTGGGCTGATCAGGGGAGCGGTGCCTTTCTGCTGGGTGTCTGAGCTGGAAGCCCTCTGCCCACCAGCAGATTAACAGGGCAAGGTTTTAGAAGAATGGCAGACCTCAAAAAGTGAAGCAAATATAAACTTGGCGAGGCCTGAAAACCAGAAGAGCCAAAGAGGAAGTGCAGGGCAGGCTGTAGGTGTCATTTTAAAAGTGAAAGCACCTCCACAGTTTTCCAAAAGATCCTTCTGAAATATGATAAATTTAACTTTCTCCTGTTTATAAATTCAGGGCTCATCGTGGGTCCTTAAGTCTGTAGATTTCCTTCCTGCCTAATCCCTCATTTGAAGTAAATAAAAGTAGTAGAGCTGTCATGGTCAGGTTGTTTTCCTCATCTAGCTCCCATGCTTTATAATTATTCATATGAAATGTGCTTCTGTTGATGGGCAACAGTCTTATTTTCTGCTTCAGTCAACAGTGCACATTTGTATTTCTAAATTGTGAAGCGCTTGTTATGTAAGGCAATTTTCTGCCTTCTTAAGAGCTGGATCTCCTGTGCATTAATAAGAGGCTGGGCTGAGCTGCAGGAGAGCTGAGGGGGCTGTTCATGCTCTGAACCACACAGCTCTGAACGAGCAGCACAGCCATTTCAAAACACAGCCTGCCGCCACATGACATTCATACATATTAAAAAGTTTTATTAGGAAATTGTACATTTGAAACAGGTGTTGTCATGAAGTTTCGTCAGATATGAGGAGGCTTGCAGTTTATGTCGATTCAGATTTTGTGCAACTTCACCTGACGATAAAGTTTAATGCAAGAAAATGACTTTGAGGCTCAGTGGACAGAAAATACTGAACGCATGAATCCAGATTTCAAACACTAATGACTTTATTTTTTCTTAGCACATAATTATGTTTCTAATTTATTTATTGTTTAATAAGACGTGTGCTGCTGGGTTAATTACCTGGTTAAGGTTAAATTAAACAAAGAATGTACCTTCCAGAGTTGTGATTTATACCGTTTGTTTAAGCTTGTTCGTTAAAATGTAAAATCGATTTGGTAAGTTGCACGTTTTGTAGGTTTAAGAGATAAGAGAATTAAAAAATAAGATCATACAGTAAACTTATAAGATACTACTCTCCAGGGTCTTCATGTCCCAGTGCTTCATTTCTTATTTTTACAACTTTAACTTTTTGACATGTTTAAATAATGAACTCTGACTTCAATCCATTTTAATCAATCTTTATTTGTATAGCGCCAATATCATCATCACAAGTGTTATCTGGAGACGCTTTACCAAAAAGCAGGTCAAAGACCTTACTCATTGTTACATTACAAAGACCCAGCGTTAATCCATCATGAGCATGGCACCTTTTTAGCGAAAGTTAGAGTGGCAAGAAAAAACTTCCATTAGTGTAAGAGAACTGAGAGTTTTAAGATGTGAAACTGTGAGAGGAGAAGTGAGAGAGGGACTGCAGATGAGCTGAAGCTAGCTTTGTTACAAGTCATCATATGGGAACATACACGACCAGTCTGGACACACAGCAGGAACAGAATGATCAGTAATACAGTATAATACTGTGTATTATTATAATAAAGCTGTATGTAGAGCACACCTGCTGATAGAAGGCTTTTCTTTATTTTAACTATTTTCCACATTTTAGAATAATTTAGATATTTAAACAACAAAAATACAACATTTCATTTTTGTTTTGTTTTGAAAGAAATGCATTCATACTATTCACTATTTCTATGAGAAACACATGACAAGCCTTTAGATGAAAATGTCTTTGAGATAAAAACATTTTAATCACTAGTGTCCAAACATTTGACTGGTACTGTACATGTTTAGGTCCCTTTACAAATAAAATGATGTGAAGTGAAAGACGTTTAAGCCCTGATGCACATGGTAGTTAACTGCAAAAACAAAAGAGATTTCTTTAGATAAACTCTGTGATCTTTCTGCAAAGCACAGACACCACTTGAGTTATGAGACACGCTTGAGATAATGGACTCTTTCCTCAACTTACGCGTTGCCAGTTTCATCGACGAGCCCCAATATGAGCCATCGGCTCTACATTTGAGCATGTCATTTTAATTTTGATTTAATACTCCGCTGAATGGTGCTGGCCCGTTTTGCTAAATTGAATAGACGTGGGGCTGATCTGGAAAATCAATTAATCGATGTGCAAGGCTCATTTAATACACATGTTAATATAATGGGAGAGACGCCCACCGCCCATAAAAAGAGAGACATTTGGAGCAAATTGGACAGTGGTGATTTTAACAGCGGCTGACATAAGTAAAAGTGCACTGCAGCGGAAAACAGTGACATGAGTGTCTGAAGGGGCCTCAGCTGGAGACAAAAGCAGCAGAGATGGGCCCGAGACTTGAGGAGGATGGAGGAGCGAATGGGAGGGGGAGGAAAGGGAGGAGGAGGAAGAGGGAAGAACAGCAAGGAGGTGAGGAGAGATGGAGAGTGCAGACAGCCGGGCCTCTGAAAGGCCGTTGTGGTTGGCAGCAGCTGACCTTGGTGACGATGGGTTTTCACCAGAGGCTTCTAATGAAGGCTGATTGCCGGGGAATAGTGAGGGAGCCAAGGGGTAGAGAGAGGAGCAGAGGGGGGAGAGGGGAGAGTCGGAGAGAGTGAGAAGAGAGATAGAGAAAAGGATAGAGGAGAGGCTCAGGTAATTGCAGCACTTGTGGGTCTGAGGCCCTGCGGTCCTGTGATGTCGGGGTGCAGTGGGGAAGGAGAGAGATGTCTGTGGACGCTTTGGTGGTAAATTGTGGAGCACAGGGATAGGAGGCTGGCCCCTAGGCTGTAATTACCCCTATGAGTGTGTGGATGGAGAGTGGACAGGCCCAGTGTGGGGCTCTGACAGCGATCAAGGAGACGACCGCGGAGGGGGAGTAGAGACACAGACAGACGGTAGGAGTCTGGCTGAGGAGGAAGACAGGACGATTCTGTCTCCGCCAGGCCCCCTGAAAACCAGCCAGCCAGACACTGGACCAAGGTCAGAGGCTATTAGACTACACACAACATGCTGGTGACAAGACAGCCTTGACAAGAACAGCAGAGCGACAGGGCAGCGTCGTTGTAGATGCAGCTCTGGATGAAGAAAGACATAATGTGGAGGGATTTGGCTAAAAAAAAAGCCATAAAAAGTGACTAATTAGATCAGAAAAGCAGAGAGGGAGAGATGTGGGGGCTCCACTGGGTGGCGCAGCTACAACAGGGGGGGTCTGGGGCACGACAAACTGGAATAACAACGTTGATAGGCTGGCCTAAGCTTCCCGCTGCCACGGATCAGTATGTGCTGCCTTTCCTCTCCCTGCCCCGGCTGATGTAACTCACTGGAGTGGCAAATTACACCAGACCTACAGCTGTAGCCCGACATTATGATTAATTTGATCAGTAATTTCTCCTGTTTTTCATTTTAATCGCCGCAACCATTCTGCTGTGGCAGGTCTTTCAGATCTAATTAAGATCAATTCCGGTGTAACAGACTTGGCGAGCGCCTTTACCCCGTCAAATCCCTGAGCTCTCCGGGCGTGGAGAAAACCCGCAGCTCTAATCAATCAACTTCCAGCAAAATCCAAGCGGGCTCCCGCAATCAGCCCATTAACACACTTAAGCAAATTTTATAATCTCTTCCTGTCTATTTGTCATCACTGTGGTGGCTATTTCAGGTCGCACTGTACTCTGCATGTGGAGGAGCGGAGAGGGTGTGGGTGGGAAGGAGAAAGGTAAATTCTCACTCTATTTAAGCACATTAGCTGCAGTTATCAGAGTTCAGACCATTGACTCAAGGGGACACAGTCTGCTGGGATGTGATTTGTATTTGAATCAGGATATTAATGAGCCAATTAATGAGTTTTGCCTCACAAATTAAAAACAACAAACACTAAAAACACAAGGGATGTAATAAATGCTCAGGATATCCTCACTACGGGTTAATAAAGAATATCACATTCTCCCACGAGAGGAGAATTACAATGGGACATTAATTGGAACATAATGAGTGTTTGTCTCTCCGCAGCTCTGCGTTGTATTTTCAGCAAATAGTTGAATGGCTGGGTGGTTCTGCGTGCCTCAATAATGACAGGAGGAAATAGGGGTGTTATCTGTGTAATGCTGATTGTATTATGGTAATTATGACTTGACTTTTTCCTGCACAGAACCGCTCCTGTGGGTGAAGCGTGGAAACACTGGCAATGCCCTCCTGTGTCTTCAATTAAAGCAGACAAAAGGCCGATCAGGGGGGAGGCTTCACGTGTGTGTGTCAAAGTCTCTGCTTAGGGAGTCTCCCTGAATTAAAAACTTATATGAATTAATCCGAGTTGCTCAGTGAGTGTTGGACTGAAAATCCAATCACTGACCCAGGCTGTGGAGGGAGGCGGAGCTGTGGGTAAATCCTATTGCAGCCTTGAGTGGGTGCTGAGGCTGCGGCCTGTCCTTGGGCGAGCCCCTCCTGGGTGACACGCTCTTTGAAAACACCAGCACTGACCCAGAGAAACTAAACCTTTTACGGCCATTCTGCCTCTTCCACGTACACCGGCACACACACACAGACACACGCTCCATAATCCTATTTGATGAGGCAATATCTTAATGATACCTGATGTGGCCCCTTTGGCCCCCCTCAAGGGAGGTCTGTCCTCAGTCATCATAATCAGCCCTGCTGCTTCTTTTAGACGAAGACAATCTATATAAAGCTACGGGTCTCAGAATCATGGATCCTTCCTTCTGCTGTCTTTGTGTTTCTCACAGAAACATGTTTACAGATTCTAGGAAACCTTACAAAGTAGTTGTTTTCAAAGTTCTTGCTAAGTTGTCTCATGCAAGCCTAATGTGTGGATCTGTATGTTGGTCAGTTAGTTCTTGTATCCACAGTCAGACTGGACAGTGGGTTTGGTGCGATGTAGCCCTTGGAGCCCATTAAATCCAGAGGTTGTTTTTCCTGCTGAGTCTCACTAGGCCGTGACAGGGCCGGAGAGGGCTGCACGGGGGGAAACAAATAGCCCAACTCATCCTGGCCATAAAGAAGGTTTCACCACAACCCAATAAGGGCCTGACGCTGATGAATGTGACCGGGGACAGGAAGGCGACCCTGGCCGGTCTCCACCAGAAATGAAACCACAGGGATATAAAAAAGGTTATTATCGTCACACAGTGACAGCCAGACGGACAGAAGGGCAGAGATGGATGGACGGACAAAGTGACTAAAAGGAGGTTGAGTATAGGAAGAGCAGCAAAGACTGAAGGTGGAAAGTGAGATTAGCTAATCTGAAATGTGCTTCTTTAGCCTGATATGTTCAGCAACATGATGTACACATAATGTAGAATAGATAGAAGAGCTCCATAAGAATACCTACACTACATGATCAAGCATCGTGTTTACTCCTTAAGCATTGTGTTGGTCGTCCTGTCATAAACCCCCCCATCTCAAATTGTTATTTTAAGACGCTATGGTGTGAGAGCTTCATGTTACCTTACAAATTAAAAAACATCTTGGAAGTTGAATATGTTAAAAATAAAGATTTAAAGTTTAGCTTCACACTCTGTATCAGAGAAATTCAAAGTTTGATCAGACTCACCGGCAGGGCCATCGGTGGTGTGACCGGCGAAGGAAGGCTGCGGGCAGGCGACTGGTTCTGCCGGTGCGGCGGGGACTGCTGTGGATGTCCAGAGGTGGAGGAGCAGGTCGAGCCTGGAGAAGGGACTGAGGTCTGCTGCTGGCTGGGTGGGGTCATGTGATGCTGGGGTGGCAGCTGGTTCTGGGTGTGGGGGTGGGTTTGTTGGTGGTGATGGTGTTGCTGCTGCTGCTGCTGTTGTTGCTGCTGATGTTGCTGTTGCTGCTGGTGGTGATGCTGTTGCATCTGTTGGAGCTGCTGCAGGTGTTGGAGCTGGGAGTTCAGTGATGAGGTAGCTGTTGATGAAAAGACAGAGACTTGTTTGATTCCTTGTTGTGCCTGAGACCTAAATCCTCCATGTAGAAGGCATTTACGACTGACAACATGTGTTTCAGCACATAAACCAGTCCTCATTATGTGAAGAATATGCTCACACCTTAGAGGGAAACACATGCACACATGGAGGTGTGGGATGCAAAGGCTGCATAGTGAGAGACATGTAAATAACACGGAGCCACAACAAGCTCCTCCAGGGTTTTAGCCTGCATGATGAAGACTGTGAATTTGATTTAGGCTAGTTGGAGGACAAAGCTATCAAGCCTGACTGATATAATTGCTCTCTCTGGAGCCAAAAGTCTTCATTGTCAATTGGAGAATGTCAGAATCTTCGGTTTAATGGCTGAAAATCTCATAGGAAAGAGACATCCATCTTCACTGGAAGACTTCAGAAATAAACCCATTAACTAATTGGATCCAATAATGGAGCGCCATTAGATCCTCATTTCAACATTTAAATGCTTATACATTTTTATGCCGTTGGACAAAAAGAAAAAAACGGTTAGCACTCAGGCTGAACAAGACTGCAGCCACGAGAGCGCACAAATACTCTCATGGACTCCAAACGTCCTTCTGAAATCTGATGTTCATGGTGGCAGACCGCTGAGCAACAACAGAAAACAGAGTTTGCAGGATTTTCAATCAGGTGACACGCAGATTCAGATCGAATGTCAGAAGAAATCCATACTCCAACATAGACACCAAGTAATAGCTGCTTATGGTGTAGACTTTAATACTAAGAGTGAAGAATCGGGCTGAAAGACAACATCGAAGCTGACCTTCACAGCTGATCACATCGAGAACAGACAAACCATCTTTCCATTAAGAACATGGTAAATACAAAAGGCGTCAAATACACTTAAAACAATCACAGGTTGAGATTTTATTTGTCCTTTAACGGTGTGCAGCTTTCTAAGAACAAAAGGATGAATACGACAGATGAGCACGGGAGGATCCAATATGGTTTTCAGTGGATTAAACGAGAATACAAGCTGTGAGGGGACCAAGACCTGATCTGTGTTGTTGATATTTGACTGGACTCGACACACTGGACGGCATACTGAAAGGAAGTGGGACTGACAACACTTCAACTGAGGAGTGGAGGAGTATTATTTGAATGACTGAAAAGAGAATAGAAATGGAGAGATGAGCATATCGTACCCTAAAAGAGATTAATTTAAATATCCCATTAGCTTGTAATTAATAAAGTTAAGGTTTTGAATCGTGGCTGAAGGAGAAACAACAATGTTCCCACACGTCAAACATAACCTCACTAATGTCTGTGTTATATTTTCACTGCCTTCTTCTTGTATTTTATTCGTTGTTGCACTCAAAACTGAACTGTTTTGATTTTCTTCTCTTTTTTCTTTTTCTTTATTCTTATCTGTTATTTCTAAAAGCCTCCCGTGGACAGTTTTTGCAAAGAGCAGAGCGTCTGGGACTCGTGCATGGTTAAGTGTTACAGCACCAATGTCACTGTATGTCCATGTTAAATAAACTCATAAATGAATTAAAATACTCCCAGACATTTTACGATTAAAAAGTAAAAAACGAGTTCTTCATATTTCATTTACGAGTTTTCTGTCTGAAACAAACATGGAATAATAAAACTCTTTAGAGACATGAATCAAAGATCAAATGTTCCTACATACATTCATATCCATTTCTTTACAACATTTGGTTTCATTACAAAAATGTGAAAATGAGACTTGAATTTTTACTGTAAATACTAGGACCTGACCGATATGGGATCATATGAACTTTGACTTGAGCTTGTAGTTCTTTTCTAGTCTTCTGACTACTCAGAGTGCTTTCACACCGCAGGGCACACCTTCACATTCACACACTGATGGTAGAGGCTGCTGAGTTAAGTGACCATCAGTATGAACTTATTCATTCGTACACATTAACACGCCACAGACCAAGCAGCTGGAGCAATTTGGGGTTAAGTGTCTTGCCACATCAGACATGTTGCTGCAGGAGCTGGGGATTGAACCTGACCTTCCAGTTGAGAGGCGACCGACTCGACCACTGAGCCACAGCCGCCCCATATCCATATTGGGGAGGAAAACAAATCTCGTACCGATATTTCGGCCGATATGTTTCGTAGATCTATGTTCTGTAGAGATAGACATAGATTAACACATTGAATATGTTGATCCCTCAGATGCAGTTATCAAACACTTCAAGACAAGATGGTCACTCAACTGGAGAGTAACTGTGCATGTACGTGCATCACCGCTCGACACTCTGCAGAGTGATGATGCTTGTTGTAATCCATATAGCGCCCTCTACTGGTGACAGAGAACTGCTAGTGTATTACAAATATACTCAAATGAAATGCTATTTGACTGCTGAATAAATCGAGTGATATCGGCGCATATCTGCGATAAAAATAGCCGATGCCGATAGTCACTGGATATGCTCATATCGGTCGATATTATCGGCTGGGCTCTAGTAAATACACAAAAAGTATTGGATATTTTAAAACGCAGTTCTCTACAAACGTACATATTTAGTTTCAGAAAGCACGTGCACAGTTCACTTTTCACAAAGGAGTGAATAACAAAGAGTGAGTGTGATAATCTATTGATAATGCAGAGGAACAATGGTGGACACAGGCGTAGACACGCTTGTATACATACAGAATCAATGCACTTCAATAATTTACGTATGGTTGCCTCATAAAAGATGAATAAAACATCAGGGCAGACAAGTCTTTGATTATTGCGGTCACTACGACTGCAGGACGGGTACAGATGAACATTTGATGAAGATCAGATCATCCTCCTCGTCCCTCCCGCTGCAGAAGAGCAGCGAAAGAAAGCCAGGGTTCTTGGCCAGTAAACACTTTTACATTTCTTCTACTTCCTGACACATTGACACCTCTCTCACACCCCCGCCATGAATTATATATATACATTCTGTGCAAACGGCGAGAGTCCAATTCTCACTTGAAACGTGGGGGCAAGTTGTCTTAGCGAGCGCCGAGGCCCCTGACAGGACCAGCTCTTTTCCTTTTGCAACTTCACAACGACAAAAATGTTGAGCCCCGTTTAATGATGGAATAAAAAGGGAGCAAAGACGGAGAAAACAAAAGGGGAGTGAAAGGAGATTTCTGTCAGAAAATTATCGAAAGCGGGCGAAGATCAAAGACGATCGCAGAATTTCCTCCAGCGCCGACCATTACGCCGAGGAACAAGAGGTACAACAAAAAATATGAGGCAAAAGAAAACAAATACAGAGGGAATATGGAAGAAGCCCCATGTGGCCTTATTATAAGGGCTACACCGCAGGTACTATATTCTTTAACAGCAGTGCTTTATAAATTCTGTCATCTTGTTAAGACTGTCAGGACCACTGACCCTCCCTTCCCCTCTAACGGGGCAACTGGCATTTTGAAGCTCAGTCTTTTAACCACAGCTGTCTGATTGCTTTGGTTGAGCACATAATCCAAACGGCTTGTCTCGGCTAATTGTTTGTGCTCCTTCCTCCAGCAGACACAAGGCTGAGGATGAGAGCGGGAGCTTCACTTATGATGGAGAGAGGCCAAAAGGGTGCCGGGATCCTATAGTGCTCATTATATCTCCCACTGTCTCCTTTGTTGTGTTTCATATTCACTGCTTCTACGAGCACCAAGCAAGCTACACTCCCACTTAGTCATCACGCCCGAGGGGGGGAAAGACACGGGTCCCACTTTCACCGCTGTCACAACCCGCCTATGTTAATGTTTGTAATGAGTACTGAGCCAGATCATAAGAGCAGATATGCAGCTAAATGAGCAGATACAAGCGTCATTTCAAGAGCTAACAACAATCTTCAGGGAGTATGAAACACCAGCACCGAGAAGTGGAAGGCCTCCAACCTCAGCGCTTTGAAGAACTGTCTGCCATCTCTCTCTGCGAGCTTTTTTACTTTAGTGCCACAGAAGAAATCAACTGTTATCTTTGACTGTCCCGGCCCCAGCTTCTGAAGTACTGGAGGACAGAGCGAGACTGATTGTCAGAGGTCGAAAGGCTAGGTCAATGCCGCCTCATTCGTCAGACAAAATGCTATTTTTGTTTCCTGTGTGGTTCAGGAGTGAAGCGGGTTGGGGGGGGGGGGGCAGCAGCAGCCTGCTCTCTCATTACCAGCGCTATCTCAGTAGTCACTGCCAACCCTCCTATTACGGTACTTTTCTCTCTGAGGATGATTCGAGCCTGACTCCTTGTTTTCCTCTTGATGCACAACAGCTAGGTTTACAGCTGTTCCCTATGAGTTATCTTATGTATCCTTTAGGTGTGCATGGACGTGCACAGGTGTAGTCTGAGCAGAAGCCAAACGTTGTAAGATTTCTGATACAATGCTGCTTCATGCAAAAAAGTACTGAAGGAAAATGTGGTAAAATTTGTGTGATTTACAAAAACTGGACCGATATATCCATAAAACGATATTACAACACCGATACTGGACTCTGTCTGAATCTGTGTTGTGTTTTACCTGTAGAAACATTCTTTGCAGAACAAATGATGTCGAAAAAAATGCTTGGGATGATATCTGTAATCTTTGAAGCTTTAGCCTCTAAAATCAGGAACACTACAGATTCCCCCACTGTATTTTTCTTCACTTCCTTTCATTGGATTAATACCTTTATTACACATGTCAAACTAACTTCCACTGTAAATTAACGAATTTCAAGAATGACAAAAACATCTACTGAAGCATTTAGGCTCTTAAGAAAGCAGATGTGAGTTGGTGCTCATTATATTAAAGCCCTTAGAGGAGGCCAGTCAAGGCCAACATGAATGTAACAGCAGTGTAGCGTCTTTCACACAGCGTTAAATAGGGTCAGACGAAGGCCAATATTTCATCCACAGTAGAAGCGATTCAAGTTTTCTGGGCGTTTAACAAGGTAAAAGTACAGTTCACATTACTTGAGAAGAACACTGGAGTTCAAAGTCCAAACACGCGTTCGTGTACATGATTTCATCACATGTATGTGCACTGTGTGGCTTCCTTCAAGAGACAGTTGTTGCTTCTGAAGTAGTTCTCAGATGGAATAAGTGCAGCACTCCTACAATTAAAAAAAATGCTAATCCCAAATCAGCGCTCACAGCTTTTGTATTGTTAATATGTCGTTAGCATCATTCTGGGGTGCTGTAAATTAAGAGCCAATCAGAGGCGTCAAGAGGAGCCTGTCAGGAGTTAATGAAACCCGCCAATGTCACCCACCTTGTATTTTTCAGGAACTGCTCTAGTCTAAATACAGCTGTCATTCTCGAGCAAGAGAGGTGGGAGGGGACAAACAAGCTCCCCATTACGGCTCTGCCTCACGTTCCACTGTGGGAGTCCATAAACCACCGTCTCAATTGCCTTTTCAGTGAGTCACTCTGATAATTACTCCACTGGAGGTAAGGAGATTTAGACTCTATGAGAAGTGGTAATTACAAAGGTGGTCAGAGGAAGGTCATTTTTACTTGGTGGATTAAATCACAGCACTCGTACACGGATCGAGTGGATAAAAAAATACTCTTTTTTTTGTACCTCGCTGTTTTACTTTGATCACTTTTGGACGCATAAAAATCACAACAGAATGTTTTATGGTAAATGGAGTTTGCTAGCTTGTTAACAACGCAGGTCACACCTACACATTCACACACTGATGGCAGAGGCCGCTAAGTGAAGTGACTATCAGTATTAGCTAATCAATTGATACACATTCACACGCCGACGACGAAACAGCGGGAGCGAACTTGGGGTTAAGTGTCTTGCCTCTGTCTCTCCATGATTTCCGACTCTATCCACTGTCCTATCTCTAAATAAAGGCATAAAAAGCCCAAAAATAAACTAAAAGCTGCCTCAACCTGCTTGGATCTAATTCTGGTCCCACTGAGGAGGCCTGCCCCAGAGCACCTGAGGGGTCCAGGTCCACTGAGGAGGCCTGGTCCAGACGACCTGAGGGGTCCAGGTCCACTGAGGAGGCCTGGTCCAGACGACCTGAGGGGTCCAGGTCCACTGAGGAGGCCTGGTCCAGACTACCTGAGGGGTCCAGGTCCACTGAGGAGGCCTGGTCCAGACCACCTGAGGGGTCCAGGTCCACTGAGGAGGCCTGGTCCAGACCACCTGAGGGGTCCGGGTGCCTCATACAGAGTGAGTTGATCTGCGAGGTATTTATGCCCGAGACCGTTAAGTGATTTAAAAACAAGTAATAGGATTTTATCTACCCTTTGGGACACAGGGGGAAATGAATAAAATGTATTTTCCATATTGAACACGCAGAAACAAAGTGTTGATCATCAAAGAAAGCAGGGAAAACATTTTTCTTAACACATCCTGAACACCAGTTTAGTGTCACATTCCTTTAACCAGTGAATATACAGAACATACAATCGGTTATCAAAGGAATGGAAAATGGATTCCTGCCTTTGTAATGTCTGGAATAAACACGGAGCAAATGAAATGTTAAAGGAACTAGAGAGCCTCTGAATAAAAACATTACTCAGAGCCACAGCAGGCAATATCACTGTTTCAGTCGTGCAGCGGGAGGAACTCAGCCACAACAGAAAAAAAAATAAAGGCAGTTAAGATTTGAGCGGAGTCGCGGAGCAACAGGATTTTCGAGAGTAAACCACATCGCTTGTAGGGATCCAGAGATAATGCTTTCACTTTGTGATGCAAGGCAATATCAAGCTGTGTTGTAGAATTCTCACTCTGGGGGGGAAGCGTTTCAAAGAATCAAATCCTCTCCATGGAGATGTTACACATACAAGAATATCCCCGTGTGCTCGATAATGCTGCCCTTTTGTGTGTTGCTAACGCTAGTTTATTGATTTCCAAAGTGTGGTCCAGGGACCTCTTGGGGCCCTTAAGAGAGTTCCAGGGGGTCAGAAGCAGAGGAAGATGGAGTTTAATTTTCCTATTTCCAAACTGAGAGAAAATAAAAAGGATTAGAGTTTCTTGTACTGACCGCTGCTATCACATTATGTGCAAACGAGGTTGATAGAGTGCATATTTGATCTCCAGCGAGATACTCTCTCTGCTTGAAGGTTCGTCGATCAGTTTAATTAGTGGTTCAGTGTGGAAATTTTAAAGAGGACATATTATCCCCCTTTTCAAACAGTCCCCTGTGGTCTAAATGAAACATCTGTGCTGTGCTTTGGTCAAAATATAACATGAATCAAGCACCAGAGGAGGTTTGTGACCCTGTAGAAACCAGCTCTCTCAGAACGCTCCGTTTTGGTGTGTGTGTCTCTTTAAATGCAATAAGCCCCCCCTGAGTTTTCCCGGTTAACATCACTCCTTCGCTAGCGAGAATAAAAATGGCGGACCTGTGCAAAGGTTTTGCTCTAGGCTGGGGGTGGAGTCCATGGGTGGAGATACCAGGGGAGGGGAGGGGATTTTTTTTTTTTTTTTAAGATTTATTTTTGGGCTTTTTGTGCCTTTATTGGAGAGACAGGACAGAGACGGAAATCAGGGAAAGAGAGAGTAGGGACAGACATGCGGGAAAGGAGCCACAGGTCGGATTCGAACCTGGGCCGCTCACGTTGAGGACTACAGCCTCTATACATGGGACGCGCACCAACCACTGCGCCACCAGCGCCCCGGGAGGGGATTTTTTCTTACCAGAATCCCACTGTGACATCACAAGGAGAGCACATTTGAAACAGAGCATTTTTCTCTGTGTTGTAAGACTTATGCAGACCACAAACAAAGGACTGGATGGATTTATTTCACATTTTGTGGGTCTGTAGACTCTCAGGTTACCCAGATATATGTTCAAAAACACTGTACAAGTGGATTTTTCACAATATGTCCCCTTTAAAAAAAAAACACAGCGAATGTTGTTCCTCTGTGGCTCAAGTCTGCTGTAACTTCTGTTTTTATTTAGGTTAAAAACAAAAAAAGTGTCAGAGTCAAAGTTCCATGAGGAAAAAATAATAATGGCATGATGTTGAAGCATTCATTTAAAATGTACTGGAAGATTAAAACTCAAAATAAAGGAGCATTGTTTCTAATTGTTTGTCTTAAGTTTTGATGCTGTGACTTTAACCCATTTAGACCTAATGAGACGTCTACAACTCATAAGGCCATGAACATGAGTGCAAAGGAAATTTTAATTTACAGTTAAAGCCAATAGTTTTAAGCTTTCAAATGTTTTATTTTTAAGGTCTCTATCTGATACAGAGACAAAGATTTTAGTAAACATTGAAATTCTGTGCAGCTTTTCTAATAACCCTCAGGTTTTGAGAGGTTGATTTCAAACGTTACTTAGGTTTCAGGGGGCGTTTTTTTAGGCGTCCTTAGGTCTAAATGGGTTAAAGGGAAAGATATGAAGCTATACACGACCTATATTAACTACAGTGTTATATATAGAACGCCTCAAATGTGTCTAATAAAAATTAATAACAAGACCAAATAGATCTCTTCTTTATCTGTATTCTTGTTTATGGACACACACTCTTATTGAAATACTACTTGCACAGTCCCAGTATGGGGTCTCTTGCTTTTGTCCTTCAGAGTCCACAAGGTGCTGGACCCCGCGCCTCTTGTTGAAAGAAAAAAAATAAATAGAGGCTGTCTGCCTGGCAGGACAGACTGGGTTATTACAGCGTGTTCATGGTCCCATCATGTGTCGTCAGACCAAAGCGGAGGCCGCGAGTAAAAGCCTCATGCAAAATTTATGTTCATGCGGCTGTTTCTGTGGGTGGAAAAATCAATATTGCGGGGCTGATGCACAGAGATGACTGAGTGCTCTCTGACTGACAGTAAAAGCAGAGAGAGATTGAGGGGATGCATTTACTGCTCCAGAAATGGAGTGGAGTAGAGTCGCTCTAATCGTCTAGTTCACCTTAAATTTGAATTTAATTGCGGATTATTTTGGTAACAACTTGGATATTGAAGACTTGAAGAAATCGCTGGAGAAAAAGGAGAACAAATCAAGAATAAGCAGCGCATTGTGGTTTCTGAGCAGCTAAAGTATTGTATATTATGGGATTATTAAGCCTTGCCTTCCTTCCCAATTTACGCAGATATGAAATGATTGTAGAATAATCAAAAGACAATGTGGGTATGAGGAGGACATCATAGGGCTTTTGTTCTGCGCTGCTTCGCTTACATATGCTTTTGATAGCGCGCCACATACCCACAGTGCATTTGGAGAGGAATGCGAGAAGAGAACGAAAGAAAGTGAGAGAAAGAAATTCAGTGGGATGAAATAACCCCAAACAATGGGATTTGCTTTCCATTCTTCTGCCTCCATCTTCTGTCTTTAATTATTCCCTTTGGTTGTCTGAGGGAGCGTGTAAGCACTTTCACACAGCACAACATGCCCAGCAGCACAACACTGTCTGCCTTAGTGATGTGGAGACTTCTGAGTGACACTGAGCCTCTTGTGATTATTAATGCTGTTTAATACAACACAGAGCAGCCACTGTGATTGAGGGAAAAACAGATTTCGAAATGCATGCATTGAAAAATGTGCAATGTGAATGGAATTATGTACAACACGAGCACTGCACTTGAGATACATTTCCCCCTTGTGCTACATAAACAACATGTACACCATGAGATGCAGGCTAATGTTTTGTAGATGCAACGCTGGAAATGTGTATTTGATAATAATACAGAGTGTGCTCTATTTTGTACACAGTGTTAAATGGAACCTCAGCTGATCCTGGTGGGATCCTTTGTGCCGCTTTAGTAGTTTCTTCCTGAATCGCATATGAGATATTTGAGAGCCCAGAACGATGTATGATGAATGAAGTAGCATGCTACTTATACGCTTATCGTGCTCACTGACTAGCAACAGGTTCAGCAAAGGGCAGCAGCAGTAAATGAAATTCCGCAGCGGGACAATATATCATCAAAAGAAATGTATGCACCCGAAACTTACAAGCCTTCTCCACATGCGGACAAGGTGCCTGACGGGGCTGGGGGCTGGGGGGAGGATGGGGATGGTAGGGAGAAAAAAAAAAAGTGGGAGAATAGAGGGGGAGGTTGCTTTTTTTTGTTGCTAGATGGGTGAGGAGGAAGCAAGGGGGAAGCAGCCGATTTTGTTGAATCAGTTCTATTTTCATACCGGCTGATCTGTGTCTTTTAACCATTTCACTGCAGATGGAAAATGAGAAGCACCACCCGGGCTAATTTCACAGTGAGAGCTCACTGAACAAAACCCCCCACGGTCTGTGGAAAAAGGTGCTAAGTCTACTTTGTCATTGTGAATTACGGCGGTGTAATTCAGAAATCGGGCTCCTGTGTATTGGGGGGGGGGAAAGTAGAAAATATACCCAGAAGGAAGGCAAGAAAAGCGCCCCCTCCCCCTCTCTAGCCAGAGATGTACTTAGTGAGGTTTACTTGTGATCTGTGAGTAACAGATATCTCTCTCCAAACACGCTGTTCTGTTCAGATGCCACAGGATCCATCTGTGATGTGTCTGCAGTTAGTCCAGAAATAGCACCCACGGGACCTACACACTCCTCTGGCCTCCTACGGGACCTCTTAAGCTGCACTGATACAGATAAAAGCCCCACAAATCTGGCCCCCAGATACCACCGCCATTAATTAAGGTAATTAGGCCCTGGTCAGCAATTAGTAACCACAGATAGCTTTTAGCAGCGGCTAAGACGTCCCTGCTGGTGAGGGGTTTGGTTCCATACCATCTGCTGACAAATGTGACCGCGAACTCTTTGGTTTCACACTCGGGGAACTGGAGAGGCGTGTTTAAAAACGACCTCTGAGTGATCCAGGCTGGCTCCCAGACTCCCACAGCTTCTCCTCCTCCTCTGCTGCTGCTGCAGGATCACTGTGTTTGTTCTTTCTTTGGTTTCCTTTCTCTTTCAAACATGGAAAAAGCGAGTTGTATGAAAATCCATACATGCTGCACACGGGCCAGAGAGGGAACAGGAAACATTCAGTGCACAACGTATCGATCAAAATTAGAACATCTGGTCCGAGTGTAAGAAGTATTGATCAGAGCGTAATGCTACATTGATTTGCTTGTATTATTAAGTTCATGATGGATCCATATTGATAACATGTTGGTTTAAATTATAATGTTATGTTCTGTATTAAAAGTGAGGATGTATCAGAGTCGTGCTTTACATGTAGTGTTTTAAATCATTAGTTACCTACCTGGGGTCCCCGTTTTTTTTCCGTATGAGTGCTGGAGGGGCTCGGCCTTTCTTAGATTTAAATAAGGGGGGGGAGGGCTCCAAGGAGAAAAGTTTGGGAACCGCTATTTTAAATCAAGCAATCACCTGCACTGTCGCTTGATTGTTTATAAAAAGACAAGACATCAAAAACTGATTTAACACAATATGAGGAACCCTCCGTTAAAATCCCATTCAACGTACCGGTGATACTAATTCTGAAACTGGTCAATAATCTGTCCAAGTGGAATATTGAAACAAACTGTCTGTGCAATAATCTTGAAAATGTGCTTCTGTGAGCGCCAGAAGTCACCATGCCTCGCGTTCCTGTGATGTTTTGAAACTGTTTTGCTGCTCCCCTCTGCAGGGAACTTTCTCCAAAATGACTTGAAGATGGCGGATCTCATTCCGCTTGAAGCCTTTGGCTCGATCAGTGCATGATGTGTCATCACGACTCTGTACTTTTATCTGCAAACCAACTCGCACATTTTAATTGTTGTTTTCTCTGAACTTATTGTTTGTAAAATGATAAATAAATTAAAAATTAAAAATGTGTACAGCAGAAGCTAATTATGATTAAGATGTGCTACTTAGCTGTATTCTTATTTTTTTTACTCTTATTCTTGTAACTATTTCCTGCACTCAGTGCTTTACAGCTTTATATCTGACTTAGATTCATATTTCGATTGTATTTAACATTATTTCTTGGATTAATAAAGTATTTCTGATTAATTCAGAGAGAAAACCAAGAACAAAAAGCAACGACGGGCTGAAAACATTTGAGAAACACTGACATGGAAATGTGGCATTCATACTTATATCCAAATAAAGCAGGTTGTGTTTTTCATCCAGTGGTGAAGGTGTGTGATATGAGGTGCTCTAAGCAGAACAGACTGATAAAAAACAGGCTGAATACACACATTCAACCTCTGAGAACAGATCACGCAATAACTCACATTACCGGGGACGGGGAAATAAAGGATGCAGCTGTGCTACTTTACACAATTCCACATTTCAAGCAATCGGTGATAACACCATTTTCATTCCGGTTCAGTCCCATAAAATTACCATTAACATTACAGCTCATGCAGAACACAGATAAATGTAAAATGTCACCCAGTTCTGCCAGGCGGGAATTCCAGTTCCACAAGATTACCATCTCTGTCTGCTCTCTCCCACTGCACCTTGTCTAATATTTCATTTACAACATTTCATAAGTTCATTTTCCCCTCGCTGACCATGTAAATCACAAATCAATTTTCATTTCAAATGCTTGACTACAGATTGTTGCTGAAAGCTTCTGGATCGCGCCTCAGCAATATGGCAGACCTTTAGCAAGTCTTTGGGAAACAGAGTGGAAGGAGGCGGGGGAGAAAAAGTGAGATGTAATTTCTACAAAACAACTTCAGGGCCAAGTGGTCAAGGCCTCTCCTGGAAGTGTGGAAATGTGGTGAAAACAACACGCCATTATGTATTATAATTCACATCAGCTCAGCGCTTTCTCAGACTCCCTCGACGCGAACGAGAGGCCAATAATGTGGAAATGAGAGGATGAACCTGATTGACTGTACATAACAGCCGGGACATTTCATCAATATGAACATTCATTCAATCTTTGTTTGTACAGCGCCAATTCACAACAAATGTTATCTTAAGACACTTTGCAAACGAGCAGGTAAAAGACCTCTCTCTTTGTTATATTATGTTAGAAAACAGCAGGTAATGGGGGCGCCGGTAGCCTAGTGGTTAATGCGGCGCCCCGTGAATGGAGACTGCAGTCTTCCAAGCAGAGGGCCCGGGTTCAAATCCGACCTGTGGCTCCTTTCCCTCTCTCTCTGAAACTGATTTCTGACTCTATGCTCTGTCCTATCTCTTCAATAAAGGCATAAAAAACAGCAGGCAATAACAACAATCGTATTTATTATAAAGAACATTAATTAAGATTTTTGAAAAGAGATAAGACGTCTATCGTTTTGTTGAAAAATACTCACATAGATTGTCATTTTTTAAGAACTTAATTTACTTGATTGGACCCTGCAGCGTGCATGTGTCACAATTTAAAGACAGACAGTAATTACAGCAAGCAGAGGATGATCGCTCAAAGCTCAGGAGATAAGAGAATAAAAAACAGCTCCATGACAATGCAATCATTCTGCATGTTTCTAATCATTCAAGGAAGCTAGTTTCAAACATTTGTCATGTTGACTTTCAGATTCCTGATTTTGGAAAACCACACCTCTAATGCGCTACGTCTCCTACAACATAGGGCATCGAAAATTAATCGAAACCAACATTCAGAACCTCTAACTAATCTTGCCCATGTCGATTATTTTGATTTTTTTCAGGGCGGAGTCACGTGACGACATGTCCAATACGCAACATGGAAGCAATGTCCGTCGTTTGGACACATTTTGACTGTTTGCAAGAAATGCAAGTTATTTATTTTCTACAGTTTGAGAGAAGTTAATTTCTACTTTGAAAATAAAATGCGTTGTTTTCATTTCAAGAGATTCTTTGATTTCAGTTCGAAATATTCAATAAATAACCACAAAATAGTTCATCAGATATGATCACTGCTTTAATAGTGGAGCATATTTACAGTTGAGAGCATGTCAGTGGACTATGAGGGCAAAAAACAAAAACGAAATAATCGTTCATTAATCTTAATCGAGGTCAAATGTTCAATTAATCGTGATATCGATTTGAGGTCATATCGCCCAGGCCTACTACAACATGCATTTAAATAAGATCAGTGCACTCTCTGCATGTACGCTGCAGACACAGTGTGTTATGTAGAGAGACCGTCTTCTGTTTATGCAGGACGTTTGAAAAAAAAAAAAAAAAAAGCCTCCGTCAGTGTTCACCAGTGAGGGCAGATGTCAGGGTTTGCTGTGGAGGAGCAGACGCAGCCACATCTGATTAACACTATTATCGTCCGCCTCCACACCACCATAAAGACTCATCCTCCCCCCTTCTTCTTCTCCTCTCTTTTCTTTCTTTCTTTCTATTTCAGGCTCTGGCAGCGTGCTGTCCTGTGGCATGGCTGAGCCCCAGTGACACTGCCACCATGCACAGAAACCCAACACGAGTCAAGAGCCAGGAGGTTAAAACAAACAGCACCAATGTATCCTCCCACAGAGAAGACTTCAAAATATCTTCTAGAGATACGATAAGGCATCATATACTGGTTATTCAAATGCACCGTGCATCATTGTTTTTATTTTGTGCAGTTATGAGATACGTGTATCTTGAATTCAAAACAAATCTGCAACAAGTGAAACACCGGGGGGGAAATTTACTTACATCTCTGCTTCAAAACAGACATCAGAGTATAAATCATGAGTCCCATGGGAGTGTCTGTGTGTTCATATGTGGATGTACAGTAAACCAGCACATCAGCGTGAGTGGAAATTTGTGTGTTTGATTCCCACCCTCTCATCGCTCCTCTGTACATTTTGATTGGTGATTTTTTTCTGTTTTTTTTTTTTTCCCGCCGCCAAACTGTCGCAAAGGCGGTAACCCCGCGCGTTTCCAAGCTGCTTATTGAAGACAAACAATAAACCACTGGCAGATATCAATGGCAGAGATGAGAACCCGGGTGCCATATCTGCTGGGACTGCCTGGCGAAAACCTGCGTCTGCCTGCGCTTCATCTCCGCCAGCACCTCTCACTCTCAATTATTTGGCTGCTGTCACAACAAATCAATCAAATTACCGCTCCAGGACTGTGTGCAGCTGCTCCTATTGCACCGCTAGTTGCATTAGCTTTGAAATGTATGAGGTCTACATTTTATCACTGTTATTTATTTAATGCAGCTCTCTCCCCTGCGAGTCATCCTACAACCACAGCAAAGTTAAATCATTAAAGGACGACGTGGAATACATAGTGCTTGAGAACACCTCGAATTAAACAGCGATGAGGGAGAAGGGATGGGCTTGGCCTCTATTGTGCTAAGATGTTGATGTGAGGAAATGTGGTCTTCTTGCACCAGGTCCCTTTCCAAAGTACTCATCTGCTACAGCAACAATAGCTTTTTGCTTTTCTTATCCTAAAATGATTCCACTCGAGAGAAACAAGTCCACAATGAGCAACTAGTGAGGCTGTAACAAGCCCAAAAAGGATGCGTGAAATTCTCCAGCTCCGCTAATATAACGGGTAAAGGGACACGGAGGCATTCCCACAGCAGACAGAGGTTAAGTCAGTGGCTCGGCCCGGTGATCTAACCTCTTAAAGGAGCAGCAGTCAGCTGAGGCAGAAGAGATGCAGTCTGACATGTCTAACTAGTGTGGAAACATTTGGCTCTTCCCCCAGGAGCCCACCCTTTGGTGCTGTAATGAGCAGAGTGATTTCCCTAATTTGTATGGCGCCAACACTGGCAACCTGCGAACGACACCGCAGAGCGTTTTCATCAAAACGGCAGACGTGCCTTTGATTGGCGTTGACACCGGGTCTCATTACTGCAGGTGAGTGGGATGTCGACCTTTATCAGGAAGCTTGAGAGCTGTTTTGTGTTTCCTGCGGACGAGTACAGAGGAACAATGCTCGCACCTCCCCATTAGAACTCACTCCTCTGATGTGATGCGCTGCCTGGCTTTCTGCTGAGAGCAAATAAGATGGGATGTGCTTATTAATATGAAAGAGCTGCAGTAAACTAGCTTCTTGCATTACCTTTGAGTGAGTCACAGAGAAGAAGAGGAGACAGACGAGACTTTGTTCTGCTTCCTCCCATTGGGCATTACATGTACAGTGCTTTGATACAACTAGTTTTACAAGTATGGTAATCATGCTCTGCTTGTTATAAAATCATGTGAAATCTAAACCTATTAAAAATGCAGCAGAAAGTTAGCATCACATCTAACAATCAAAATCTGCAGGTTCTTTGTACACACTGATACTTAAATCACATATAATGTTTTTATTCATATGAGGCGTCATATTTACAGACCTCTAGCATGACCCAACCTACTTTTAGCCTCTGTGAAGTCAGCTAGAATTGTGTGCACTCTGTCACAAAAGATAACTTTCTCCCTTGTTTAGTTTCATTGGGAATTTGTTTTTACTGCGTGTACGCAGGCATAAATCATTCTGACAAATAACCAGTTACACTGGTGCTTGTGTTTACTGAGTCTGCCACAAGATGCTGCTCAGTTTTATTTAAGCAACCGCTCCAACTTTACAGCACAACCCCATTACAGTGATAGTTATTCATCACCGTCTGAGAGAGCTACACTCCTGGAGCTCGCAGCAGCTTTCATTCTAACGGAGCAAGCTTTGATTAGCATGATCAAAACATGGGATCAAAGATACTGTTCTGTCTGTTTGTTCTCATTCTGTCTCTGCATTTAATTCTCCTCATTAAAATACAACATCAATAGGGACTAAAACACCCTAACTTGATGTAATTTATCTTCTTAGATATTGTATTATGACCAACACTATGACTAAGACTACAAGCCTGCAGAAATACAATTCCTCCACCCTCAACCACCCATTCCCCAAGACAAACAGCCTTATTAGTTGGTCATTAGCCGCCTCATTACATTTAAATACAGCCATTGGCTGGGCTCCTCCTGGAGTCTCATTACTGTGCCTCACAGTTGTCTTGTGTCTGATCTGACACTAATTAGCTAGCAGCGTGAGTGCTGTAAAACACACTCGCTCCTGAGGTCGTGAAATGAGCTGACTGCTCCCCGGCGACAGCACGGCGTTGTATTATATCTGTGATTAATCAGGCCTGGAGACCCGCAGGGGCTGGGAGGGGGCGCGCGGGGGACATGGGGGCAGAGGCTAGAGCTGCAGTTGTCTGACAGAGGTGCTGTGCCAGCAGGCCTCATTCAGCGGAGCTGTGATGAACTCAGACAGGGGAGAGTGGAGGAGCGTCGCGTGGCCAGAGGGGCCTGGACACAGTCAAGACATTTAGCTTCACTCGTGACTTGTGTCACTTTCTCTCCACGGAGGTCCCTTCAATGCATCCCCTTCAGATAAGAGGACGTGCGAAGAGGCAGTCTGTCAGTCCACACACTTAAAAAAAGATCTGCCACAGAGGCATTTCTCCACAACAGTTTTTTTTTTCTGCTATCTCTCATGGATGGGGAATTTTATCAGGACACTGGATTCAGAGTGTGTTGGTTTGTTTAGCAGTGGACAATAAGGCTGACTGAAAGGTGTTTGGTTTGGCGTTCTGACACCCTGACAATGTGTTTGTTGATCAGTTCATCAAAACACTGAAGCCTCTGGGTTGTTCCTCACGTACCAGGAGGAAGATCTGTTGAAGTGTGAGTCACTGGGGCCTGCTGGGCCCATTATCGTCCACTACTGATGGATACATTGAAGGGCTGAATGGATAGATGCGGGTTTATTAAAAGCTCTGCCCACAGCGATGGCTGCTGTTATTTATGCATGTTTGTGTCCATTAGGCTTCTACCTCCACATTTCCTCACTCAGGGCATCTGTCCATCCATTTCCCCACACGAACGGAGCCTTCCCTGCACTTTGTGCTGCACTGGCATTATTGTAATCTCCATCCTAAAAACACACTGCTTTACATGTAGCCTGGCATCTTTTTACATTAGTGCTGCTCTCTCATCCAAGATTTATGACCGACGGTTTCCCCATCCATCCTTCAATCTAATGGTATAAAAGAGACAATGTTTTAAACATTAAAATGAAAACCATTTACAACTATGATCAAAAGAGAACACTTGGGCATTAAAGTTTAAAAGGCACGGATAAGTACAGCCATGTGGACGGACAGATGAGGTGGAAAGAGATAAAAAAAAGTGAAGTACGGTGCACTCTTATGCACAGGAAAGAGGCATAAAGTGCTTTTGCGATGCACTGCAAAACGTTGACCTGTAATTAATATGGCTGTTCCTCTGGGCAAGTTGAGGATAGGGGCTTTTTGGGATACAACCCCCTGAAGGATTCTTACCTGTTCAGAAGCTTTTTTTTATCAAGGAAGAAACAAACAGCTCCATGTTGTGCAATGAAGGTATAACAAACGTCTCGTGTTCTATGAATCTTCACATATGACCCAGGCCATCCTGCATCAGTGTTACACAAGACATTTTACATTTTACCATCCTCTAAGCAGTAGAAGACGATTCTTCCTATGGTATCATGTTGAAACTGTTTTTATTTGAATGACAAACTGCATTTCTCCTCTTCTCTCTTTCTTACCTTGCAGGTTCTGGAGGGGGAGCGTCATGATGCCCCCTGCAGCAGCAGCAGCCACCAGGCTCTGGATGTTGGCTGTGGGCAGGGAGAGGACGAGGCCCTGCTGCCCTCCCAGGTGTCCGCCTGCGTTGAAAGGGATGAGGATGGGTTGGTTCATCCCTGCGGCCGCCCCGGACATCACGCCGCCTACTGCGTTGGCAAGCTGCTGGGCAACCAGCAGAGACTGCAACGCGGAGAGGGAAAAAATGTAAACATTAGTTATTTAATACGAGGTTTTTCAAGGCACCAGAAAGATCATCAGTGACGATACACGGAAGAAAGGTGTTGAACTTGAATGCGTCATCCTGAACAGATTTGGAACTGTATGTAGAATAATGTCCCTTTCATAATGTTAGCTTAATTAGAGGTTGGGAACCAATGTGAAAGGTGATTACCAGGTACATTTATTGTCATGATAATACGACACATTTTCATGCGTAAAAAGTGCAGACAAAATGACAAATGTACAAAAACAATAACACATAAAGTAATCAAACTATCAAGAGCATCGCTGTGATGTTGTTTTCTGCAGGTTTTTAATGTTTATAAACTCGACAGCACTGGAAATGAGGGAAACATCAGGTTGTGTGTTTTTTTTGTTTTTTTTGGGGGGGGGGGGGGGATTTTGAAAATTAAAAAAAAACAACAGAGATTTGAAAAAGACCAAATACTTTGAGCTTTCTGTTGTATCTTTCATCACTATAGGTACACTGATTTACACTGAGTCTTGTAAATCCCTAGCTGCACCCGAGAGCTCAGCTACTCTTCCTGGGGTCGTGATGAGGTCAAATCTGCCTCCTTCAAATCACCTCATGTCTGCAAAAGACGTTGCTGATGCTATAGAGAAAGAGCTGCAAACAAGAGAAGAAGACATGGCCTACAGTAGCTGAGCAGTTGTACGTGAAGCATCTCCTGACTTGAAAAAATTGCTCTTGCTATAAATGAAGGTTTGAATTGAATTGAATATGTTACACAATGTGTTATATCTAAATGGGAGCTAACCTTTTTCACGTCTTTAGTTGTAGCTTTAATGGCTAATTTTGTTAATCAACTGCGGCATTGTTGAAACATACAATTCCTCTGTGGTCGGTGGAGGTGGAGAAAAAATGGATTTATGCATCTTCTGAGATTTTTTAAATGGATTCATAACTTCTAAAAATCTTCTTTTTTTTGGCTAATCAGTCGCTCCCTGCATGAATCCAGAATCGTTATGAATCGGAAAAAAAATAGATTCTGAATCGAATCGTGACCCCAAGAATCGAATCGAATCGAATCGAATCGTGAGACACCCAAAGATTCACAGCCCTAGTGGTCGATAAATTACACCAATAATTTAGTGTCTGCATTTCTTCTACTTGTTATGCAGGAGTAAAATACAGCACACTGAATATATACAGTATGTTTATTCTGGGCTGCTTAATTGAGATGGGTAAAGCATTAAAGCAGATGTCACCAGAGTGACTGTCTCATTTTAATCAATGTGTTTTGATAAATGCGATTTGTTTTGCAGATGAATTCTGTGCTTTACTGTGTCACACGCTGGCAGTCAAAAACACACTGCCGTCGGTACTGACAGACATCAAATCCAATCTTTGCCAAACAGCTGAGGATTTACTTTCCCAGAGATGCAGAGTGATTTGTGTTTCATCCCATTGAACAAATCCCCGGTACCACAGAAATGTGCCTGAAACACACAGTGCTTTTCAAAATAAGAAAAAAAAGGAAAAAGTAACAGCACTTCACCCTTTTGATGAGGGATATAACACATCACTCTCGTCTCTTCACGTATCCATTCATTCACATTAGTTAAAGTGGAAGCAGTGAAGTCATAGAGGAAAAGATATGTTATCAGAAGTATCGCTCGGAGATATTTTGCTCAGCAGAAGATCTCTTCAAATGTGTTTTCAGAGGAAGTGGGTTTGGAAATACACTGACACATTTTTCATCGAGAGCTTTGAGCCACAAGTGGAAAAAGGTTTGTACTGTGGCTGAAATCTCTCCAAATACACAGTATATGACATCTTACATTTCATTCATCCTGATGAAACTGTTTTCAAATGATGTCAGAGTCCGAACACGTCAAAGTGGATTTACGCAGGAGCTCCTAGACAGAAAACTCTGGAGAGCCAACAAAATCACTGTTTAAAACACAGAACTGAATGGTTTGGAATAAAATAATAAAAGTACAGTGTCAGCTTGTGTTGTGTCCACTGTGAAGCAGCCTTTCGATGTTGCTAGGTAAGCCTGGCTGCACTGCGTTGACTCCTCCACTGTGACTCACATTCACAAGCCTTTAACTCCAATTGTCAGCTATCTGCTTCTGTTTTGCATGGTGTGTGTGTGTGCAGCTTGCAGAGGATGCAGAGCGGGCCGACTGGTGCGAAGACCCCACTGTGCTCCCGAGCCCGGTGCTCCTGGGTGACAGGCGTGTCACTGTGATAACCCTGCATGGTGCAGAACGCCTGCACCCGCTCCGACATACATGCGATCACAGTTTAAGAGGGACCAGGTCACGAGGGTTTAAGCCACATAGCACAGAAGATCTCAGGGTGAAATCTCTGCACTGAGAGACAAAATGACCTGTTTGTGTTCCTAATCTGCTAAAAGAACAAGAAAAGCAGAGAGAGGTGATTGTTTCTGGCAGGAGTAATCACAAACAGGCATTAGGATGCCTCTTCGCTTTGATACACAGCAGCCGCACGTAACAAACGACAATATCTGACGCTTCTGAGAGCATTCACAATGACATTCACCATTAACTTTAAAAAATGAATAAATAATCCGGGAGCTCAAAGAATCCTCAAAGGACAATAACAAAGGCAACCCGTTTGTAAGCTGTAAGTGACATACGTTTAATCTCGCATTTTAAACTCAATGTAATCTTGAATCGAAGCAGCACATAATCAAAGACGCTCTTTGAACATTTCATCTCGGAGTCAAACAAAATGAGATTGCCAGGCTTGACAGCAAAGACAGCCTCACATAGAAGGGAATAACATTAAAAGACAATTCTTCAATTATCAGATGTAGCCCTGATTTATTTATCATAACAGGCAGCTTTGGAGAAAGAGGCAGCTGTTAGGCACACAGGCAGCTGCCGGGAGAAAAAGCTGTGCAGATCTTTTTCTAAGTATGTGAGAGATCTGAGACTTACGGCTGTTTGTTGTGCCACTTTAAGACTGATTATGATGTTTATCTGAGGTGAGAGCTCTGTATCTGCATGCAAACATCAAAATCAGAGATTAGAATACATTTAGCGTCAACATAATTAGCTCAACTGTGCAGCCACACAACAAGCTTCAACTATGGGAAACCTCAGCCTCAATCATCTCGGTTTAGCAGGTCTCGTTCTTCCTTTTCGCCGGAATTCGCCACTTTTTCTCTCCATAGGTGCTGTTGGAGAGCTGCTGTTCGATGCTTGGCAGGCCTGACAGCTGCGTGGTGAGGAGTGGTCTCCTAGGGGCAGCACGGGCGCACAGACCGGGTGTGTGCTTGACTCTGGATGGGGAAGCAGCCCCACTCAGGACTGGATGCGGTACCCAGCCTCTCTGCCCATCAGGGGAGAATAGGCCTTTCTGTCTGCTTGGCAGCTCTGGCACTGAGAAATTGCCCATAATCACCCAGATAGCAGACTTTTGTCATCCTAACTGCGAGTGGGAAAGAGAAGGAAGGTGGATTCATGTTGGGTAAACTACCATCGGATAATGGTTGTTCGAACAATATCCGGCTCTGGAGCGAGAATCTATCAAAACATATTGATCCTGGAACAAGAGAATTGGGTATGGCATGCGGAGCGCCTTTGTTTCTGAAAAGTGTTAGCTTCACAGAGACTGTACTGACAGCATTAATATATTAGATGGTGACTGTTGAGAGCCGCCTGCTGAGGCTCACACTCTAACTGCTGCCTGCTCAAGATGCTCTCTCTTTTCTCGTTTTCTTATCTATTACGGAAACGGTGTCTTTGACCAGCTAGGGTATCCGTAATAAAAAAAGTGCTTTTAATTAAGCTCATTCTTTATCTCCACCTGCAGCAGATTGACTCTTTCACTGGGGATTTCTCACCCTGCAAACCTGCCTGACAAAAAAAAGTGAATGGTTCTCCTGCTCTCATGTTTCCTCTTTTGTTTATCCTGATGAGGACTGACTGTCATTGAGTAACACTGAGTGCAGGGTGAATGGCCTTATTAAAGAGGGTGGAGGAAACCTGATGCTGTGAGTGTGTGTGTGTGTTGAGCGGTGACATTGAGCAACACTAATGAGATAGATGTTCATTAACCAGCGCCGAGCCACCAGGCCAATAAATCCAATCAGATAGGACAATGCCTGATTGAGCTATTAACAGGGCTGCAGGCTCGGCCTCTTTGCTCCCCCGCTTGTTTTGACAAGGCCGTTACTGTCAGCTCATTAGTGCGAACAACTCAATTACATGTGAAGATGATGTGTGAGGACAAAATGCTTTATGATTTCACATTTAGCTGGATTTGACTCGGTGTGTGACACACAATCGGGGTGGTTTTTTTCCCCACTCATGCAGTCGTATAAATGTGGACAAACGGGATGTCACTCTAATGGACGAGAGCATTTGGGTGAAATAATAAACCTCCTCTCTTCTATAGACAGACAAACAGTGGATACAACAAGTGCAGTTTGATGCAGGGAAGGAACACTTGTTGATCTTATTCCATTCTTTATTAAAGATACGACATCCCTTCGGTAACTTATTGTCGAGCTTGGTTTTGCTTTCCGCTTGTCCAAAATATTTGCAACTTCGAAAAGCTGAGCTCCTCGAGGACCAACACGCAACTAAAGTGTTACACTGCTGTCCAAAATTAACATCAATTTAATTTATTTTACAGAATCTTGACCATTGATAAAATACTCTTTCCTGTTAGGACTACGTGTTTTATTTTAACAGCCAAACAGAATACGCCTACATAAACTACCTCTTAATAAAATACCTTCATATAAATCTCCAGTTAGTGTTTTCTCTGGATTCTAGTCAATATGTGCAAATCTCATTTTGACAGTCTCAGAGCAGAGAAAGCCTTGCCCCACCTCAGAGATCTTTGGTGACCCCCCTTTGGGGACCTGGACCTGGGGTTGGGAACCAATGGTTTATTTGTTTATCCTGTTAGAGCTATAAGACGTCTGTCTGCCGTCTGCCTGAAACCATGTGAATGCATACGATGTCAAGGTTCAAGGTTTCTGTATTGGTACATAGGAAGGTACATTTGTTGTGCAGACAGGAGAGTCAGCGTTCCAAAGATACGACACATAACACGTGTCTGTGATGTCCTCGCTGCAACAGTCATAAAAACCAGCTTGATATGACTCTTATGAAGAAATTAAAACACCTCTGTGTTGGTTGTCAGTTTTTTGAAAATATGTGCTGAACTAGAAGTGTCTGCTTTGTGTTTCTGTTTTCCTTCTGCACGTGTGGTACATAATGAGGGTGATCCGGCAAAAACAGAGCAGTGTGACCTGTAGAGGCAAAAGAGTAAATGAACTGCAACAGGCCGGTACTAAGAAGGGGAACACAGGAGTCATCATGGGACTACTAATTCTCAAACAAAAGGATTGTTTAAATGAACCAATCACAGAACAGCTTAGTGCAAAATGTTTTCTTATTGCACTTGATGTAAGTCTTGCATCCTTACATCTGGGGTCACCTGAGCGCCTTCCTTCTCCAAAGCTTTACCTCAGTCAGATACATTTTAGATTCTAGTCAGTAACTTTAACTGCATAACTTCCTGTTTGGAGAGCTCGGTGTTTGCAAACTCAAAGTCAAAGGTTAAGGATCTAGGGAAAAATCATAAGAAAAAAAGAGGGCATCCAGATGCAAAATAATCTGCTGACATTCATCTTTTTTTTCTCAACTTTTTGTCCCAACAAAAAGTGAATATTTATTCAAAGGGCAAACACAACTAACTGACCACTGCATCTCTGAGACTTAAAGGGCATGAACACTTTATTTCTCTTTGATTAACAGGATTATTCACAAACCTACAACTTGCAGCCAAGGTTGCATTAATTATGTTATTTCACATCTAAGATTTCTGTTGAACTGGTTAAGGTGGACCGAGTGATGTCACGTGCTAACTTGCAGCGTTAAGGCAGTTTTCTTTTATCCGGCTGATGCCTTATGTACGTTTCTGTCTTTGGGACAGTTGGGCTTTTGCAAACTTCTTAAGTGCCTCAATGAGAATATTAGCTTTCTCAAATTCTTCATATTGTCACTGATAAAAAACAGTGTTTTTATACTTAATTTAGTTTGTAACAGACTCACCTGTGGACCCATGGGGTATCCTGGGTGGGACTGGCCCAGCTGACCGTGCTCTGAAGGACTGCTGCTGGCGTCAGACTGGACTGAACCGTCTCGAGCTCCTATGAGAGCAACAGGCAGAAGCCCACGTAGAAAAGAAGAAAGAAAAAAAAGGAGCAAACCTTAGATCAACACAGACAAAAGGAGTAGATAAACACACAAAACACAGGCCACGTTGTGATATTACAACACAGAACTTCGCTCGGCGCAGAGGAGGGCAGCTGGGAAAGGAGGGGAATTTGTATTTAAGTGCTTTATCAATAACCGCTGTAGCGCTGAATAAATTACCAACCAGCAGAGAGACTCGTTGATGGTGGATGATGCATACCAGCGGTTCCCCGATGGCCTAGATTACTGCTGAGAGATAGAGCGCAAGCACAAACGCAGGGGCCATATTATTCAGCCATTTACATCACTGAGTATCACTCATCTAAACCCACCTCGCACCCCCCTTCTCCCTCCGCTCTGAGCCTGCAGCTATGAGACACAATTAGACCTGTTTGCTACGAGGGCAGAGTGGAGTGAAGCAGACAGGGACATGATAATAAGCTCACTGATAGCTGTAGGGAAAATAAAGGACACTGACAATTGGGTATCATAGCAATCCCCATCTCACTGAATCTCTGAGCAGTGCAGCGAGGGAAGGCCGCTACAAAAGGTCCGAAAGGCTGCTTTGACCCACACCCTTTGACCCTGAAAATATTGAGATTGCACAATGCCTCACGTTTGACCCAAGACCTGTTAAGTCAAAGTAAATGAATAAATAAACAAGACACAATGAAATGTCTCCCAGACGCCTTTCACCGAGAGTGAGTGTACAGGGGAATAGTACAGTGCCACCTTAAAAGAAGAAACCATGACTGACTAAAAGATGAACGTAGTCTCAGTGATGTCACCCATTGGTTTCTGAAGAGTCGTTTTGAAGCCTAATGATGGTGGTCACCATATCTGAAATGCTATTTCCACCTAACTTTTCATCAATCTAGAAACAGGCGAGGTGGAGGCGGGCCTTCTTCGGCCACCTGCAACCAGATCACTGTCTCTTAAATTAGCCACGCCCCTAATTGTGCAAATGTGTGCATAACTTTTACCACTTATATAATCAAAACCTGAGTTACAAAAAGCCCTCCCACTGTTTTTTTTTTTCTAGCAGGCTGTCAACATGTTTAATTCCGAGTTAAAACAGGCAACAGGCTCCAAAGCCCAGGAAACCCCATAACATGGATGTTAATTGGGTTTCCTGGGCTTTGGAGCCAGCCTCAAGTGGACACTCGAGAAACTGCACTTCTTCATCAAGCCTCCTTGAAGTGCGCACACTGTTGAAGCCAATTTTACAAGGTGGCCAAAGCTGGTCTTGTCACGTGTTGACATTGGGCCCATAAAGAGTTTTTCCCTCAAGCTTACATTGGGAAAGAGACGTCTATAAATCAGGTTTTATTTTAAAATGTTTAAATCATTAGGTCCTAACAGTTGTAAAAGTTGTTTTGTTGACATTATGAACGCAGATCAGAGCAACGGGACTGCTACTCAAAGTTTGATCTCTAAAAACAATATATGCAGGAAATGAACAAACACCCTGTAAATGAGGTGCAACACACGAAAACAGCCTGACAATGATCTCATTGGAAAACTCGACAGACAGTTCAATAAGTCTTTCGAATACGTTTGTGAAGGTGAGAGAGCGGCGCCGCAGAAACCAAATGTGGTCAAACCATTCTGTCCCTTCATTCACAGGCTGACAATACAGAGTAGTGTTGTGGCACTCAAAAGTGGTCTTGGTCTCGAGACCACTTTTTGAAAGTCTCGGTCTCGTCTCGGAATCGAAAGCATTTTTACTCGGCCTCAGACTCGGCAGACTCTGGATTTTAAATCAAGACCACCACTGATCGGCTGTTCTTCCACGTCATGACTGTGATTAGAAGGTAAATGCCTCTTTTTAAAAGAAAAAATAACTTCAATTCATTCATAATTTGATTTTGATCCCCCGGTTACAGCCGCAACCTTCCCGGTGTTACGGTCTAAGTGAGTCACGAGCCCGCTGCACACAAGAAGATGATTTTCTTTGATATTTATGGTCTCGGTCTCACCCTGTCTTGGTCTTGGTCTCGACTCGGTCTCGATCCCTAAATGTCTTGGTCTTGTCTTAGTCTCAGAGCACTCTGGTCACAGGTATGTCTTGGTCTCGGTTAGTGTTGTCTTGACTACGACACTTATACAGAGGATAACATCTACACTGACTCATCCCATTCTGCTGTACCAATGAAAACGTCAGGCCTTTTATTGATGCACACTGCTACTTTTTAAAACATTAGCCTCGACCTGTTTGTCCCTCATCCACCTTCAAAGACCCGTGCCCATTTTTAAACTTCTTTACAAAGTTCTCCCTCTTTGGAGACAAAGTGTGTCTAATGGCAAATTCAAAGTGACAGTCAAATATTCAAAGTTGCACATGTGCTGAATGAAGCTTTTCTGTCTTCTCTATATAAAAAGCTTGGGAACATTAAGCCACTTTCTTCTGTTAGTCATAGTTTTGTATTCACACGCACAGTAAGGTTGACTTTCTTATTCTAAAGAACATCTGGGATTGAATACGAATGAACTATTATTAAATGTTTAATCAAAAAACCCTGTCAAAACATGAATTAAACATGATTTCTAACTGTATTGTGCATTTGCTACAACAGCTCGTCCCCTGGATGAAGTCGATTTAGTAAATGAAGTCAAACCACCAACAGTATGTGCGTTTGAAGGCCACACAACCTTCCACAACGACACATTGTTGGCCATGAATTCAAAAGAAAATGTAATCACCTTTCCTCTGTCAGATTACATTTATTCAAAGGAATACAGCACCTTTTAGAGGATAGAATAAAGCCATGATGTATTGTGTCTTTAAAGGATGAATAGGCTTTGACTTGTTAAACATACCCGGCATGCAGTGAGTCTCTCTCGTCCTTTCTTAAAAGCTTCTATTGAAAAGTCTCGCCACCAAGATCTCATTCCCTGTCAAGTATATTTACGCATTACACTTTTTACTCCCCTCCGCCAACTGAAATCATTTCATCTTTACATAAAATCCAAATAATTGGTGAATGGCATGACCCAAGCAACCTCGAGCGCTTGATGGCGGATGTGAAAGCCCAAGGGGAAGCCCGCTTTTCTTGCTGGTTTCTACCTCCGGCTGGCTCGCCCTGCTTCTCGATAGGTCCACATCCTCTAGCTTATCAGAAGCGCAACGCAGCGTATATTTTGACAGGCCAGTCTCTTTTCAGCAATTATTTCACCCATAATGGATCGCGTTGTGCACAGCCCCACCCCGTGCACTCAGTATCTGGAATTAAGATCAATCTGAGGACACAGGAAGAGACTTGTGTTAGAGTCACAGTGCAGCTACAAATGAAGTACGAAATCATCATAATTTGACTTTTATTTTAGGGATTGGATATTATGAGGCTGTGTCTTTTTCCCTGCTTCCTTCAGAAGTATCGTCTCTTAGCAGTTGATTCTTGTTTTGCATGTTATTGATATTTCTTTCCTGCTGACTTTAAAACATTTTTTTTTCCACATTTACAATTTGTTTCCATTTTTAGTTGCAGTAACACAAACTTCTCATCTATCTCAAAGACAAGTCTCTGAATGTGGGAGCCACACATAAGGAATATAAGGGTGTAACGACACTACACGGTACAATTCACCATCGCTAAAGGCTTGTAGCCTAGTGGTTAGTGTGTGCACCCTATGCACAGAGGCTGCAGTCCTCCAAGTGGGCGGCCCGGGTTTGAATCCGACTTGTGGCTTCTTCTTTTTAAATGTCATTCCCCACTAAAAAGCCCCAAAATAAAAACAAATAAATATGAACAAGGTACAATTCAAAACAATGAGAAAAAAGACAGAAAGCAGTGCTCTATAAATCCTGAAAGGAGTACTTTAATTTATGTGGAAAAATTAGAAAAAAAAAGTCTCATTTCTGTAGCCAGAGATTAAAAAATAGATAATTTGTTCATAATTTAATCTCATTACTAATTAGAAATGAGAGAATTGTATCCTGGACGCAGCATCGTGATCATGTCCTGTCACGTTCTGTTTCATCCCCACTGAACAACCTTTACACCAGTATCATCAGAACTATGGCAGCTTTCTAAATGAAGATCTCTAATGAACCAATGGGAGAGTGGCGTCATTCATTCGTTCATATTCTCATCAAGAGGCTGCAGCCCTTGTGACTGTAGTTAAGATATTGGTTGTGAATAATGTATTCCAGCTCATAAACAGAGCGCCACACTCTCTGGGAGTAATGATTCTTTGATGCCTTTCATTGCATCACTTCACAATAACTTAGAAAGCTTCATCCCCTTGCAAATATCCGTAACGTTAACACATTTATCGCAGAGGGAGAGATCGATAATAAATAAATACACATGCACATCTTCCCCCTGAAGGATTTCTGTAATTCCTTTAACTAAATTAAAGAGCTGACAGGAGAAATATCCAGGGAGTCAATCTTCAATTCTTTTTTTTTATTACTTGAATCTTTGTACATGTTCGGCTTCTCTTTAAAAGAAACGTACTTAACCAATGGGAATGATTCTTAAATGGATTTCCAGATGGAGCTTAACACGAAATTCAAGGAGGAAAAAAAGAGAAACTTTAGGCTAAAGAAAGTCCTCTGATTCCCTGATTATGCTCAGGCTATACAATGGACACAAAAATGCGATGAATGGACGTATTGATGTGAGGAGAGAGGAGAGAAGAGGCCAAACGCATGAAAGAGCAGGCGATGCACCTTCAGTGCAGCTTTACATTTATCT
The DNA here is from genome assembly GCA_020745685.1 of Tautogolabrus adspersus. Classification (NCBI taxonomy): domain Eukaryota; kingdom Metazoa; phylum Chordata; class Actinopteri; order Labriformes; family Labridae; genus Tautogolabrus; species Tautogolabrus adspersus. The sequence goes on along the minus strand of CM036551.1, from coordinate 3,500,892 downwards.
AGGACATTCAGGCCTTTGAATTTCCTGCACACTTTAAAAATGACGTTAAATCAGATGAACAATAACTAAAAACATTTCAGCAGATAAAAGAAAATGTATGTATGATTTGTGATGGCCTTGCCCGACATAAAGCGGATGATTATAGTCTTAATAAGTCTTAATAACATTTATACGGACATTGACTTAATGATGTCTTCTATGAAAACATGTTTTATGCAAGTGAAATAATCAGATTTATTACAGGGCACAGAGTGCAATTTGATGTGACTTATGTCATGGAAATATCGCCAATATCCACCACTATATAAATTGTCCTATTGATCACCAAAGTGGCCACTGGAGAGCGACTTTCAAAGCCACACACACACGAGGCAGACTGTGTGTGTGTGTGTGTGTGTGCTGTTTGGTTGGGGGGCAAAGAGCTATATTTATTTGACTTTATTCGGCCTGTCTTAATGCAGGGTGCCCCAAGGACTCCACCACAAAACAATTAGCCTGGATTTCATAAAGCAATCAGCATGCCACCTTGTCTAATGCAACCGCTTCATACATTGACGGTCTGAATAAAATGGGTGTTATTGAAAGCTTTGTGTTCATGTTAGCTTTCGCCTCGGTGCATTCATGAATCAATTTCTGCCCATAAAAGAAGCTTTAACACTTAAGCTATTTTAGTGGAAATGCATTATGTAAGTTGTCAGACGTGCGAGCGAGAGAGAGAGGTAGAGAGAGAGAGAGAGAGAGGCCCGGTAACGATTCAGGCTATTCAGAATGAACAGCCAACAACCCCCATTTTTATAATGGTGCTTTTGAAAATGTCTGGCTGAGTGCATGTGTTTGCTATTAAGATGTTGTCAATCATGTTGCCACTGAAATCTAATCTATGGAAAAATAATTTCACAGGCAAACACATTAAGAACGACTGAAGATTAGAAGTCATTACATTCTTAATTACTAGAATAAATTGAATTTTGCAATGCGAAGGAATTACAGCACAGAACAAAAAACATTCAGAGTGATGCTTTTTAATCATCAAACTCTTGCTCTTGATTCAGGGCGGGGTCTTTTTTTTTAGGGGGGGGGACGGGGATCTGTTGAAGCGTAAAGGATGGGCACAGACAAACAATAAGCCACATCATACACGAGGTTTAATTCCATCAATACACGACCAATTGTCCCAGATTGTTTGACCATTGATTTTGTTAACAGCACTCTGAACGCTGATGTGGAATTACAGAGAAAGCTGAGAGGGACAGATCATTTCAGTATTATTCCTTTTTATCTAAAGCCGCCTGAATAAAGTCCAAAAGTAACGCCACACTCAAAGGGACAGTCACCTATAATATGCAGTGAGGGGTTTTGTAGTGATTTACTTAACTCCTTGTAGAATGCAAGTGAGCCGAAATCACCCGTGATTTAGCTCAGTGTTTCATTACTCCCACCAAAGCCCTCAACAATAACACAGTGCATAATCTGCTGCCAATAACTCCAGGTGCTCTTAGTCAGATGGCTCCCTCTGGGCTGGCAGGGAAGTAATACTCTGTTTAGAGGCTGGGGTGGAGAAGCTGCTAAGGATAGCTCGATAGCGTTCCCGCGGATAGAAAATCACCAGAGACTGACTTTTGAGTGGCTGCCTGTAACACTATTAGCCACATTATGGCTCCTGCTGCTGCTAGGAGAGCTGTCATTTCCTTAATTAAGAGCCCAGCGCGGGGCAAGAGGGAGAGAGGCCACGGCAATCTCTGCGGGCCCCTCGACATTACAGCCTGATTCCTCATCCCGCGAGGGCGTAGACCTTACAGGGGAGGGGGAAAAAAATCCATCTCATTTATTATTCGGGCGCAAAGTGGAATTATGGAGTTAAGGAATTACATCGGAGGTGGTGCTGAACAGAAAGGATTTTACACCTCAGCAGTTCTGTGACTCTTTCTGAGGTGATTGTTAAGCCACCTGAAGGGGGGGGGGGGAGGAGGAGGACTCAGAGGACAGAGGAAGAAGCGAAAGATGAAGGGCAGAACGATAATGGTGGTGTTAAATGTAAACAAAAGAAAATGGTTCACTTCAGTTTGAAGAAGTAAGGCCTCAGTTTCTGATGAATGGTTGGAGCATCTGCATGTAAACAATGCTCAAAGCAGTAAGGACCCCGCGCTCCAACACTTAAGCTCTCACTTGTGGCCACAGGTCTTCACCAAACAGCTCTCTGACATGAGAGTGCTCGGCTCCCGCTCTTACCTGCATGTCTCTCCCTCGATGCTGGAGTGGAGCAGGAAGCAGCACAAGCACAAGAGGGACCAGAGGGAGGTAAATTGGTGAGAAGAGGCAATGCCCGTTTCAAAGGTCAAGAAGGAAGGATGGTGTGATGGGGAGAGGAGGATGGAGAAGGGAAGAGGAATGGAGGAGGAGGCGGGAGGCAGAGAGGGAGGGGAGTAGAGGGCTTTTGTGTTGCATCCTCACAGGGGGGGACTTGAGACACTTTGCACGTGAGCACATCTGATCTGCTGCTGCGTCCTCCTAATTCCAAAAAGCAAAGTCAACCCGATTAGCTCAGGGTTGAAAGAGGAAAATAACAATCCAAATGATTCTTCATCCTTTTACGGTGGGACGCTGAGATGAAGACTAGCTTACGAGCGCTGTAAGCCTTTTAGGAGATCTTTGCATCACTGTCGCTCCTCCTCTGGAATCACTTAAATGATATTTGCTGTAAATAGGATTCTGCAGCCGACGGCCTGCAACCCCTCGCTGAATAAAGGCCCTCCTCTCATACGTCTTTGTATAAACTTTGTGTAGATACCCACGGCTCTGAAAACATCATGAGTCTGTTCATCAAGAGAAAACAAAGACATTTATGCATTAAGCGTCTGTAATACAAACCATCGCTAATGTCCTCTGTTCTAGTTAACGTGGAAGTTAATATTTCTTGGTTTTGGACTGTTGATTAAAAATCTGAAGAAAATATTGATCCCAATCTGTTATTGATTGATTGAGCAGGACCAACAGATTAAACATTAATGAAAATAATCTCTAGTTGAAGGCCCAGTTATGCATTTTTTACGACTTTTGATTTTTTTTTTTTAAGGTGTAGAAGAAAAAAGATTTAAATTGACAATAATTGTATACAGTCAAGAAAAACGATTAGGACAGCACTCCAAAGTTTCAACCAATCAAATTAATTTAATGCAAAATGTTTGTAGCTTCCATAAGATGTTTGTTGTCCCTCAGACGGTGCAAAATATCTGACGGAAGCAATAAACTGAACAAAACTAACACATTTTAAAAACTGTTTGACACCAGGTTTTTTTTGCAGGCACACTCTCGCGACCCACTTTTGGGTCCTGACCCACCAGTTGAGAACCACTGGTTTAAATGCTGTTAAAAATAACCGTAAATTGCAGCCGGTTGAACTATCCTCTATCTCTTTGGATTTTTTTTTCCATCTTGCGTTGCATCAAGTGTGGACATTCAGAAGTAGCCAGCGGGGTGTGAGGGCTGTCCAGTGTAGTGTGTGTGTGTGTGTGTGTGTGTGTGAGAGGGGGGCTTGACTGGACACCCACATGTCATGCCTGACACATCAGTCCGGGACCCCCAGGCTATCAGGCACTAATGCTGCCTATGTCCCACTTTCTACCCCTTTGCCCCTCAAACCCTTCCCCTCACCCGCTCCTTCTGTCATAGAGGTATAATAACAATGGATCACACCAGCGCTGCGTCTCCGGCTCAATCACTGTAGGATAACATCAGGTGATGCTCGCTGCACAGAGGATATCTTACCTGCACTGAACCTGAGCTAAACAGACAGAGTGTAGAGATGAGTTTATCTGAACTAAGTCTTGTATTAGTTGTTGCTCTATTCCCCCATCACGGCAGTATTTACAGAACTGAGTGGGTAAAGGTGGAAACAGGCAAATAATCAAGTAGCTAAAAGACATCCACCCTCGCTCCCCCCCCTCCCATAACATTATTCTTGGAGCAGACAAATAGTGGAAGGAGGGACGTCAGGAAATAGTATTGCTTTGAAGCACATAACTCTATTCTGGAGAAAAGAATCATCACAGTGTTATTCCACATCCTCAGATATAAAGGGAAAAAACATAATAACTTCTCGATAGCCTGGATCTCCACTGCCCTATACGCCCCCCCCCCCCCCTTCTCTTTCCTCTCCTCAGCCTGCCCACACCCCTGCCTCATCCACCATACACCCACTTCTCCTGCCTCAATCTTTGGTTTCAAAGGAAGCGAATCAGCCAGAAGGACAGAAGGTTATGCATTAGTACTGGTCATTGCTCAAAGAGCGAGCGTTATAAATAATAAAGGCTTGTGAAGGACACAAGGGCTTGCTGGATGCATCTCTGGTTCACGCCACACAAGTCAAAGACAAGTCTGTAATTTCTATTCCGAAAATGTGACCCTTGCAACTTCAATTACATCTCAACAACACCAACCGTGTCGGTGCCAGGAGATGTGATGCCTCTTTGTTAGCTCCACATGAAAGGCTTATTGATATTGGTTATGGAGCGCATGCTACATATCATATAAGAATGTTTTTTTCTTCTTAAAATGATTTCCTAACTTAAAGAACTTGTGTAACCACAATGAACGCATATTGAGATGCAATTTATTTTCTCCACAGCCGTCCACCTGCAGAACTTTTAATGAGCTTTTTCTTCAGAATACTTTAAATATACAAACATCGGAGGGAGAATTACATTGTCAGTTATTTTCAAGTTGCTCAAAGTCATTTCTGCATAACCAGGCATTCGTGAAACCAGATGACCTTTGCTTCTGTTTACATGGAAAACAAGCCTTGTGCTCGTCTTCCCCCGTCCTCCATGCTGCACGATGATTGTGTAGCTGTAGCTGTGGGCACTGCGGGCACATTAGCAAATGTATTACACCTGCTTTATAGGCATGCATTAAGCTTGTTTTCAAGTTTGCGCAGACAGCTGAAATCCCCATAATGAGATCCACCTCCTGGGGAGAGGCTTGTTCTCCTTCGGTCTCCTTTATCCACTCTTATTTACCCAGCGTGGCCCATTCAGCGCAGGGTTTGCGCCACTTTATTACTTAACCTCGGCACACAACATTACGGGGCTCTTTGCATCAGCAAGCAGACTATCCCACCATGCATCCTGCTCACTAAGCTGATTACACAAAAATAATAAGAACTCATGCCTCCAGCGGCTGTGTTTGTGTGTGTGTGTGTGTGTGTGTGTGTGTGTGTGTGTCTCTTTGTGTGTTTGAATTGCAAACGCTAAGAAGACTTTTGCATGAAATGCAGAACATTTCTCAGAGCCACTTTATAAAATACTACGTAATTCATACTTTGTAGTACAAAGTATGAATTACGTTACACTACAAAATAAAAGTTAAGTCAGCAAACTTAAAAGAGAAATTAAAATGTTGGTCCAAACTTTTTATACGTTTTTGTTAGCTTGAGGTTTTTGAAGTCGTCTTACTCCTAGAGGTGCAAAAATCAATACAGCATCGTATCTCGATATTTTGCGTGGCGTTATTATATCGTCTCATGGCCGCCAAGTATCAATATTTTTATCATATTAATAGCAGATTTGGTTTTTAAATTCTTAATTGCTAAAAGGGTTGCAAAATTTATTTTGAACAAGTTGCATTGTTAAAAATGAATGTTCAAGTTGGATGAGACTGAAACAGCAACAGTTCAGATCGTGAGCTGCATGCAGACTTTTACAGGTTTGACTTTGATCACAGTGTTGGTCCGTCTGTGGGCTCGACTCCCGGTGTGTAGAAATAAAAAGACTGAGAATTCTTTCTTATTTGACTGAACAGTTCTTGGTTTAGTTTAGTGTAGTGGACACAATATGAAGTTAAAAATGTTTAAAATCACAATAATATCGTGACTCAAGTACGGTGATAATATCGTATCGTGGGGCCAGCCCTACTTACTACTGTGCTCTATTTGTTAAATGATCTCCACCTGTGGGACGCTCCATCTCCATAATGTTGCATGCAAAGCGACATTCTTGGCTTTTAGTGAAAAAAACTGGAACTAGAGAGAAAACTAAAAAAGAAGCCAAATGGAATTTTAAATCCTAAAAACTGAATCGCTGAAGCCAACACTCATTAATTTAATAAATATAATTTATGAAACTTCAGCACTGCACCGATAAATAGGGGGTCCTCTGAGTGACTAGAGCATGCCTAGATCAAATTAATCACTAATCAAGCATACAGTCTGAGTCTAAGTGAAGCCTGTAAAGACTTAAAGAGCTGCAGCATTACAGCAAACGTTGCAATCGGCGTGGACTTTTTGTTCTGAATGACCTCCAATACCAGGAATCAATGAAAGATTCATTTTTGGGGAGGGGGGGTTCTCTAGGTGACCTTTGGGAAAAATGTTCCACCATTTTGGCAGAATCCGTATAAGTGCAGACCATTTCATGTAGACAGTAAGTGTGTGAAATGAGTGCTCCTGTCGTTCCAGCCTGGCTCCCTTTGACAGCATGATGATAGAAGCGTCACATCCTTGGGAGAGTAAATGCAAACTGACAAGAGATGAGCCTTTGGTTGCTGAATATAATACGGAATTGTGCTCTGAGTGTCTTATTATCTTGTCTGTTGATGTTTGAAAGGGGGAGATTTGCTTCAGAAGAGAAGACAGAAACTGTACGCATCCAACACCATCTCGTCCTTTAAGAAAAAATTGCTTGCCCTACTAACCACAGCTTTCCCACCTAATGTCCACTTCTACTTGGAATAAATACAAGGCGGCAGGATGTTTGTGGTGCCTCGTAGCCCCTGTTAGCTGAAGTGGAAGACTATTTGCACAGGCGAGCTTTTAGGAGGAGAACGACCCTTTCACCACCGCGGTAAGCATGTGGTGGGTGTAGAAGGTGGACAATTTACTGTAGACAAACATGACCGCTACTGTCATTGTCTCCCCCTGACTTCTCCTTCACATAGTAGCACACACAGTATATCAGCACTTAAAGTCAAACATCAAGTCTGTAAGGAAGAAAAGTTGGTAACATATACAGAACTATTGCAACACAAATGATGCAGCAATTAAAAGTGAAAACTGTTGAATACAGTCTGAATATGGAACTACTGTCAGGGTTATATATGGATGACACTTTGAAGCTCGTAAGAGATCTTTCTCATAGCTCCTTTTTGAATCACTCGCTCTGGGCCGCTTTAACAGAAGAAGCCTAACAAGCTCAATTCACAACTTTTCAATTATGAATTTGGAAATGCTCAAATCAGCGAGCTGTATATTCTATCCTCTGTGTGTGTGTGTGTGTGTGTGTGTGTGTGTGTGTGTGTGTGTGTGTGTGTGTGCATTCAATGAAACTATTCTAAACTTAAGAGTAAATGTCTTTTAGTTTCTTCTGCACTCAAGATCCGTTTTCATCTGTTGACACTTCAGGTAGCTTTTCTGCAAATTGACTTGTAGGGGAAAGTCAGTTTCAACATGAATTAAATTCTGTTGAACTCGTCGTATAATTGGGACGAGATTATGATAAAATAACAAAAGTTTTTCTAATCTTTCTTCTCTCCCAAACAGAGGAATCTAAAGTTTCTAATGTCGCTGTAATCATCACCACAGTGTTGGTGAAAGAGACGATTCTAAAGATGCTGCTTCTGCAGAGTTCACGAGCCCATAATGAAAACAAAGTTAAATAATGTAAGGCCTTGGTTAAAGAAAAAGCTCAATTCATGGTTGCTTTTTTGATTAGTGGCATGCATTTCAATAACAGAGTGAAAAGAATCTCAAACTTAGTACAACCTCATGCAGCCATGAGAGTTCACTACAAACCAACGAGCAACTGAGACTCAAATAAAAACATAAAGTCCTAAAAAAGCAAAATACAAGTTTACTTCTAATCAATAGATCCAAATATCTGAAGAAGCGTTATTTCTCATTAAGTGGAAATAAGATTCACACAAAATCTCAACCAGATTAAGCTTTTATGGCCACATGTATTCAGTGAAAAAGGTTAAAGAGAGGCTTAAAAGAAGAGATGTCACAATATCATCATTCAAAACTTTGATGTTATGCAAGTAAAAAAAAAAGAATGATTTCAAGCAATTCCTGCACACGGTCTAAATTGCACAAACACATTTGCAACGTCTCTGTAGTGAATTTTACTTTCACTCATAATCATGTTGAACCAACCTATGAATTATAATTTGATCGGACCACACACGGCTGCTTTGTTTTAAACATGACTGAAGATCTGCACTTCTTTAAAAAGCTTCTGTGCTGTGTGACACTTGAGGTCATTGGTTCCCAACCTGAGGTCCGGGTCCCCCCTAGGGGGGGGCGCCTGAGACCCCAGAGGAGGTGAGAGACCCTGTCTGCTCTGAGGTTGTCAAAATTAGATTTGTACATGTTAGATAAATCAAGTTCAAACTAAACTGGGACATTTATACAAAAGTCTTTTGGTAAGAATGAGTGTGTATGCATCTTCTGATCCATTCAATCATCAATGAAAACTACTGAAATGTATGTGCATTTTTTAAAGCAATATATTCAGCTTTCCTAAGAAACAAGTAGGGGGGAATCCAAGGAAAAAAGGTTGGGAACCACTGCTATAGATCATTAACATAATGGAGAGTGTATCATTTTAAAACAGGTGGACCCGGTTAAACTCGACTGTATTTTCCAAATTTCTCTTTCAAACTTCAACTAAACAACGAACGCTCTTTGCATCAGGACGAGTCACATCCTTATTACTGTCTGAGAGAAAAAATGAGAGTGACCGGTAACTTTCAGGACACTTTTCTTTAGTGTCAGGGAGCATTTAAGGAAATACACAGAAAGATGCTGAGTCTCTCTTCTTCAACAACTCCCCCCCCCCCCCCCCCCCCCTCACTCTCTCTTATTCCTCCTTCCTATCTCCTCCAGCAGAAAGACACGACTGTACCACAACTCCTCGTCACTCCCTGCCGCTCTCTCTGTCAGGTCATGTGGGCAGCGGTACCCAAAGCGAGCCTGCCGCTGGCACAGCCCAGGGCTCTGCCACCGTGCGGAGAGAAACCATCCTCTCCAAAATTCACAAGTTACACCGGAGCAGCTTCAACCGACCGCATGCAGCACACGGAAAGCAAACACCTTCGCAAAATAGAGACAAAAAAAATCCTATGGTTCCAGAAATTAGCAACATGTTCAAAAGCTATAAGCAATAAATGTCTCAATGACAGAGGTGCATCAGTTTAATACAATTAAAATAGCTCGAGTGAAAATAAACTGCAAAGCATTTAAGTGTGTGTCTATAAGACAAAAAGCAAAGCAAGAGAGGAGCACGAGCGCAGTCAGAAGAAGACTGGTCAGACATGAAGAAAGACTTGATGCTTATTAAACCAAATTGCAACACTTCTTACTGAAATCGTGCAGCACACAGTGTGTGTGTGTGTGTGTGTGTGTGTGTGTGTGTGTGTGTGTGTGTGTGTTTTTAAAAGCAGACTGTAGCCTCAGCTTATTAAGAAATAAGGCACTCAAACACATCTGAACCCTCTCTCTGATTCAATCTGACATGAATATATGCTCAACCCCTACACAAAATACTTGTTTTATTTTGTTCACAATGTTTTGGTCAGCTGCGTATACAGACACAGGGGCTGCATAATAGTCACTGCAACATCCCAACAGACACACACACGCACACGCACACACACACACAGGCACACACACACACACACACACACACACACACACACACACACACACACACACACACAGGCACACACACACACACACACACACACACACACACACACAGCCTCACTCATACAGATATTCCACAAACTACTTAATGATTCAGAGATGATGCTCTGTACACTGAAGCTTTAATTAATAACCAACAGTTAAACAATTACATGCACACGTGTCTTAATCAACCACACACACTGAGGCATAAAAACACACACATGAACATTTCAAACACTGACACAGATAACAGAGCAGAGGGGATATCAGGAGCTGTATCAAAAAGAGGAACACTATTCCTGTCATTTTCATGCAGTCTTAAAAAAGAGTAAATGATGGAGATGTGTTTCTCCTTCAGCTCTTAGAGGGGGTCAATTAATTCTCTCTTCTTAAATTCATCTACAGAAAAATAGATTTAATGCAGACTCTGTTTGGAAAGATGGAGACATTTCACACATACTAAAGATTTCTTTCAAATGAAACACATGTGCAGTACCAGTCAAACGTTTGGACACACCTGATTGAAGTGTTTTGATCTCAAAGACATTTTCATCTAAAGGCTTGTCATGTGTTTCTAATAGAAATAGAAATAGTGAATAGTATGAATGCATTTCTGTCAACAACAAAAAAAAAATTAAATGTTTTATTTTTGTTGTTTAAATATCTAAATTATTCTAAAATGTGAAAAATAGTCAAAATAAAGAAAAGCCTTCTATCAGCAGGTGTGCTCTACATACAGCGTACAGCAGCTTTATTATAATAACATACAGTATATACTGCTGTGTGTCCAAACTTCTGACTGCTGGTGTGTGTTCATGTTGTGTTTGAGGTTCTCTCTCCACAGGGAGAAATCCGTCAAAGCTGCATTAAGTGGACTCTAATAAAATTCTGTTTGTAAATGTTTCGATTAAAACGACGATAAAAACAACATGAGGGAAAATAATAACTTCAGGGCTTCACAGCCTTTCTCATCAGGAGAAATTATTTTAAAATAATAAGCTTTTAAAATAGTAACTAATAGAAGGATGCTTATTGGTTCATAATGAGGCCCAGTGATTAAATGATCCCACACGACTGAAACAGAGCCAACAAATAAAAACAAAAACACACTGATTCTGGAAAAACGCCAAAATAATTTAATTAATAATGAGCGCTAAATTAACGAGGCGTGCTAACGGAGACACAGCGTTAACAACCGGTGAACGAGACAGAATCAAAGATAATTTAATTAACACAAAATTAAAAATAAATCACGTAAAAAGAAAAAGGCTTCTTAATTATGTGGACAGAATCATCTCGAGCTGATAATTAAAATAATAATAATAATAAATTAACATGAAGCAGACACGTTTTTAGATTCTGATATTCAAAGTGATTATCGTCATAGTAACCACTTCACTCAAAATCAGAACAAGAACGTTTTGTCCAATTGAATTATTGGAAAGTAGATTTCAAACAGCAGCCGTGTTTGTAAAGACGGGGAAGAAGAAAATATACGTAATTATTTTCAAGTGTGAGTGAAACTTTTAAATACGTTTGAGATAAAGGAGAGTCATTGGACGATCCTGCATCACGAAATACACAACGTCCAAATGATCCTCTATTGCTTTTTTTAAATATAAAAGAGAGAGAGAAAACTAACAGTGCACTGAAACATTTCTTTACTGCAGTTTATGAACTTTAAAGTCACAGAAATAAACGGCTTTTTGAAAAATAACCTGAGGGCAGAAGTTTCAAGAAATATCTGAAAACACAAATATTACATTCAAACTATTTTCTCTGCAGACGTTGAAGCTTTAAAAAGGAGGCGAACGTCGACTTTCTCTTTGCACTAAAACTTAGTTTGCACTGCTGTCACCTGTCCCAGCACTGAAACCCCCTCTCTGTTCACCTGAAGCAGCCCTCAGCCAGCAGCGTTACCGAGCTACCGGGACAAACAGGAGGATTTAGCCGACTTACCGTACAGCTTGTTGGGGGTGCCGTCTCTATCCGTGGTCTCAGAGGGCAGGAGCAGGGGCTCGTCGTTCAGATCGCTGTCTGGACTGGCCGCTTTGTCGTCCGCCCGGAGTTCTGCCACGCTCATGTCGCTGCGCAGGGAGAGCAGCGGCTTGCTCAGCTGCCCTGTAATCATCGGATCCTGGAGGGAGCTGGGAGCCCAGGTGGGAAACAAGGAGGAGGAAAATAAAAGAGAAAAACACCCGTGGTTAAGATGTGCTTCGGCGTCTCAGCCTCACCGGCTCCTTCTCTATGTCTCTACTCACTCTCTCTACCCAGCTTCTCCTTTCTATTGCTCTCTCATCACACACTCTCTCTCTCTCTCTCTCTCTCTCCTGCTCCCTCCCTCTCCAGTTCTCTCTTTTATCTGAGTCTGGTGCTTCCCCGTTGATACTGCCGGCTGCTGCCTGGTGAAGAACTGTTACGGATCGCGTGGCTTTACCATTATACCCTGCAGTCCTAAAACGGTGATACATCCATCTCCAAGGGCTCATTACTACCTGACATGTGCCTCATCTTCAGCAAACACTAAGCTGACAGCAGCCTACAAAGAGCTCCGTGGGCTGTGCACTGATAAAAACATGAAATAAATACAATTCTAACATCCAAAGATAGGATGGAAAATACACACCAGTGATTACATCAATTTACACATATTTAGGGACACAAAATGAGATCAATTGTGACATTATGCAGCAGAGTGTGAGGCAACATGAAGTTAAGGCCTGATTTAAATGACAGGTGAAGTCGCTGATGTTCCCAAATTTTCATCCCAATTATTTTCATTTTTTTGTCAGCACTTGAGCACAATAATGGACATCATCTCCGTGACACGGTCGGAGTATTATCTGTCTGAACATGTTGGAAGAGAAGAAATGTAATAAATTGAAGAATATATTTAAATATACAAAAAAATAAACATGTTTAAGAGAATTGAATGAATGCAATCACAGGTTAAAATGCTTCAATTTAGGACGTTTTCTGCGTACGAAGATCCGACACTATCTAGAGTACTTGTTCACTTTTACGATCATAACAATTTAAGTTTCTAAAAAGCGGTGGGAAATGTTCTCTTACCTAAAAAAAAAAAGCTCCAGAAGAAATAGTAAAAAATATTGTTTCAGAAAGTCCGAATGTTGAAGTGAGTCTTAAGAGCAGCTAAAACATGCCACCACCAGCTAGCACATGCTTTCTGCTGAACCAGAAGCAGCCTGCTCAACCTTTGTGTATCTGAGTGGCCACCGCAGGTTCAAGCCTGAGGTTGCTTCCTTAGACAGGCACTGGAGATGTCACCTCCTCCTCCTCCTCCTCTCTCTCCCTCACACACTCCCTCCCTCCCTCCTTCAGTCCCTCTGTCTCTTCCCCCTTGTGTCTCCTGACTGGAGAGCTCCTCAGACAGTGTTCACCCCACCTCAGGCTCTGAGACGCAGACACAGAGCAGCAGGACTTGGGCCCATTTTCTTATTTATGAATCAAGTCCAACCTAAATATATCTGAGCAAAGGACAGGTGAGCGGTGCATATAGGGACAGAAAAGCAAAAAAAGGGGGGTTGAGCCTCGTCTCACCCCTGCACCCATCAACTCCCCCCCCCCTCACTTTCTATCAGGGTGGTCGATGAGTTCCTGCCTAGAGGGGCCTTTTTAATGTGCTCATCACGGGAGTCAGCCCTCTTTGATATGACACATGATAATCTATGAAAATGTTAATCGATAGAAATAGTTTAAGCTGTCGTTAAAAGTGTGAGCCGGCTGGTCAATACTCATATCCCTGGTAACAATGTCACTAGTCATCAGCGCTTCATTTGTGGAGCACTTAAATGCGGGACACTGCGCATCAATGCACCTCTCTGCCCGCCGAGGTAAACACATTTTCCCCTCTGTCTGAGCTTGGCCGCACTCTGCATGCATTTGGGCCCCCCCCCCACACCCCAGCCCCTCTCCTTTGAGTTGCTTGATAGGTCCACTGGAGGGCAAAATTAATACCTAATTGAATCTTGCAGTCATCAAAATAATCAATAGTTTTTTATTATTTATTCTTCACAGTCTGTTGACTGTTTGAAAGCTCAGAGGGACAGGGCAGAGCACAGGCAGCCCTGAAATTTCTACCGTTTCACAATGTAATTTTCACTGGGGCATGAGAGTTTGCAAGACCTTATAAAAAATGAGAGCAGTGGTTTTTGTTTCGAGGTGGGGGGAAAAAAATAAAGGAAAAATGGGAATCTTTGCCCCAGCAGCTATGATGAAAAATAGAATAAACAAGCTACTGACACTTCAGAGAAGGGCAGGGGCCTTTCTGTCCATCCCTCCATCTTTTTCCCTTTCCCCTTTTCTCCTTATTTCATCATATCAGGAGTGTGGCGGTACCTCTCTAATGCTGGCATTTCTCTTCCTGACAGACTCCAAACAAGTGCTGGGAATGAGATCAGAGCTCTAATCTTCCCCTGGCCTCTGAGGCTCCGGGATAAGGGGGCAACTCATCTCTCAGCATCTCACGCAGCTGTTAATTACTTCATTTCAAAACAGCAAGCTTCGCCTGCTTGCAATCCTGCCACCAAATTGGGCGTGTTTATTAATTTAAGCTCAGGGAGTAATGCAATTACTCATAATGGGATAACTATAATCGTATTGTAAGAATCCCTAATAAAAAGGGATATTTGAAAAAATTAACATAAGAAATTACATTACTGATTCTAAGCAGTGGGTGTGTTTAACGGATTAGCTTCATTTTTTAGAGTGACCCTCAGACCTCTGGTTAAAGACAGAATAAGAGTGTGATCGTGTGTGTACACGTGGATATGATGTATGTGTGTGTGTGTGTGTGTGTGTGCGTAGACTTGAGGGAGATGGTTTGTCTTATTTCTTCTCTGCTCACTCAGTCTCGCCACAGCTCAGGAACAGGTTGCCGAAACAAGAAAAAGCACTCAGCCCCCTCGCCTCTGCCCCACACTCACCAAACACCCCCAGTGGCCAAATAATCAGCGGTGAGCAGAGAGTCATCAGATATCCATGCTAATAGCTGGTGGTCTTACCAGTGCTGTCCCAGTGTGAGGGAGATGGGGTTTCAGCGGGAGACCGGTACACTCCACTCCAACACTCCAGGCTCCTCTGGTTCTTAAACAAAATAAATGTCAATTCATCAACCAGTCATCATGTTTCATTTGTCTTTATCTTATTCATAATGATCTCTTTTATTTGAACCAATAAAGAGACGGGGGTGAACGAGCTGTTGAGTCAATACTTAAAGACTGCAGTGAGTGCACTAAACCAGTTTAGCTTCCTTAGATATTACTCGTATGATATCAAAACAGACGAATAATCTTGGTCAAGTTGGAGTTGTAGCGTTCAGATAATAGACATATCTGTAGATCTGAAACAATTACTTAAATAATGCATTAACTGACTCACAGAAACATTTGTTCATGGGCTACTTGTGCCTTTGTTTTGTCTAAAGACAGGACAGTGGATAGAGTGAGAGATCAGGAGAGAGAGAGTAGGTGCAGGAAAGCAGCCACAGGTCAGATTCAAACCTGGGCTGCCCGCTTGGAGGACTATAGCCTCCGTACACGGGCCATGTGCACTAACCACGAGGCTACCGGCGCCCCATTCAGCAACTCATTTTATAACTAATTTAACCCCTGAATAATTGTTCAAGCAAAAACAGCAAACATTGTCTGGGACCAGAGTATTGAAAATGTCACATATTAGTTTACTGAATGTCTTTCAGGTCAAAAGTTAAACTGATGAGTAGATAAATACAAACAGTATGAACACATCCTCTAAAGCTTTGAGATATTACTGAGTTGATGACGTGTGAATTGATTGATTGAATAAATAACAGACGCTTGCTGCAGCCATACATACTAGATAAGAAACTTTCTTCAAAACGAATGACAATAAAACTTCAGAGGAAAAAACATGCTATATTCTTCCCCCGTCTGTCTCACTCCCAGATGCAATTATTAAAATATTCTCCCCCCCCCTCTCTCTTGTCATCACTGCACTTTTGAAGAAGTCACATCAGTTTAAGTTCTGGGTTTGTCAGCTTACATGTTTGAATAAGATCAAAAATGTTTCACAGTCCAGATTTTATTTATTGTAAATTAAAGGTGACATTTTCAACACCAAAATGTTTGAATGGGTTAAACTCATTGATTATAATCAGTGGCCTAATGGCTAAAATCAAATAACTAAATGTTTATTTGTTTCTCTGCAGAGACCTCATGAGGAAGTATTCTTTGACATGCAGTCGTGCTGACCTGAGATTATTTAAACACACAAAATAATCCTCCCATATCAGACACTTTTTAAGTCCTTCTTTTTCTCTTCGAGAAGAGAATCATGAAATGTAAACTTACGGCTTCTTAAAGCTAAGATATCTTTATTGTCCCTGTCCAAGTGCAACAAAATACTGTGAGAGCAAACCTGTAGATGTCTAATAGAAGCCGATAAATATAGAAATATACAGAATACTAAACCTGCCAATATACAGAATATGTTCATGAACAATACAGTTCAATAACACAATAAAATATACAACAAGGGTAAAAAAGTGACAGCTAATGAGCTCATTTGTTTGTTCAGAGTCAGTGTGAAAAGGAGGGAGGGGTTAGAGGAGGGCGGGGGGGCTCTGAGTCCGGGGAGGGAGCTAAAAAAAAGACTTAAATCATGCAAGACTGCACGCTGAAATAACTCTGTACTTCTGTAATAATACTTCAGAAGACTCTGCTTTCAAAACGTATAATGGTTTTTGAACCGTCTTTAAACGGAAGACATTTTTAAATGCACACATCTTTACTTGTGTTAACGAATAAGACAAAGGCTGACAACAACACAAACTTCAGAGCAACAGTGTGAAATAAATCGTCCGTCTGTCTTCAGCTCCTCTATTGGGCAAATATTCAGAGAGCCTCTTTGTGTAATGCAGTGTGGTAGATGATGATTTGTCTCCCCCTTAGGGTCATTAACCAAACTGTTCCTCTCTCATGGTGCATTCGGGTACTTTTGTAGTTCAGTGACATTCTGACCAAAGCATCTTTGTGCATGCATACAGTATAATCAGTTGTTTTATCTTTAAAATTTCCAGAGTTAATTTGTCTTCATCTAAATTTAAATTCTCCTATTTATGCATTTTATTAGAACAGCATGCCAGTGGTTTAAGTAGTCAACATTTGAGGTGATTTATTTTTTTACGCACTCATTAATATGATCAGCCGGTATCCGTCTGTACGCCACTAAAGCTAAAATGCTCCCCAGTGGATGGTTGGCGGGTCAGTGGAGGCTGAGGGCTATCAAAGCAGTGTATTAAAAGGAGCTCTTTGAAGCTTGTAAACCACGGCGCCCAGCAGGTCCACAACACATAGACGCCTCTGATTGGTCAGGTGTGTGTGTGTGTTTTTTGCTGGATCGATCTACGGAGCTGACATTCTGGAGCATCAAAGCTTTCAGCGCACTAATCTGACTCCTCCTATGAGGGCAGGGGTTGTTTTTATTATTTTTCTTTTTTCCTCTAAGAACTGCATATACCTCAGAGGGGCTCCTGCATGTTTACCATGTGAGTGTGTTTTTAAGGGGTTTGAAAGGGAATGGAAACATATTGAAATCCAGCTCGGACACTGTATTTATCAACCTATAAATAATGCAAAACTATAGAGAGAGCAGCAGAGAATCACAGGCCCATCCGTTGGGTATACGGTTGGCGGCAGAAGAGTGACACCACAGAGATTCACACACGGCTGCTCCTCAAAGTCAGTTTCCCCTCACACTGTCTCAGGAGACCTGCGCCACATACACACTCATGAAAGGTGTGAAAATCTGATTTCCCAAAAAGGATCGGTAATTCTCTGTGAGGGTGGAAGCCGCAATCAATAAATCATTGCTAAGTAGATTGTAAAGAAAAAAAAAATTATTCCCCCTCGGTATCGGTGCATTAGGATTCTCCGGAGGATGGATGAGGCGAGATGGGGGTGTGAGACAATCTCAATAAAGAAGAGGCAAATCATACCTTTGGCATTCATCTGGACTCTGGGAAGCAGCTGTCAGCATGCAGTGTGAAGAAAGACCACGGTAGTTGACTCCTACCTGAGGAATTCATCCGGCCACAGAGTCCAGGAATGTCTGCAAATAAAA
Organism: Tautogolabrus adspersus; assembly: GCA_020745685.1. NCBI lineage: Eukaryota > Metazoa > Chordata > Actinopteri > Labriformes > Labridae > Tautogolabrus > Tautogolabrus adspersus. The sequence goes on along the minus strand of CM036551.1, from coordinate 3,483,095 downwards.
AAAACAAATTAATTTACTGTCTATACAAGATACAGTGACAGAGCTTAATCGATCATTATAACATTAGCAGTTTGTTCTTACTGCTCTGTATGCATATTAAGGGAAAAGTTAGACTTTAAACCAATCTCAGTTTGTTCCTGAGGCAACATTAATACTGCATAATCAAGTATTGTAAAATTAAACTTTCTGATTGGGTCACTATGAGGAGTACCGTAAGTATGTTTATTAAGATCCCCATTAGCTTCTGTGTTAAACAGTAGCTATACTCTTCCTGGGGTCTCCATATCTTCATTTATGTAGAGCCTCGACATAAATATTTTTTACTTCACTCGTTCAGAAAAGAAAAAGAAAAGTGTCTGGCAACTGGATCACAAGGAAGAAAATATTACACTATTTCTTGTCCAAATAAATCTTAACTTTTTGTGAAAACATCTTGTATTACTTTCTGAAATCAGAAAACTCGGGTAATGAAGTTCTTTCACGTTTTGTAGGCCTATATTTCACTGAACATACCAATAACAGCAGTAGGCCTACTTGTATTTTGATATTGTTGAACAGAGGTTTCTTATTTGTGGTGGAGGAAGTAAACATGCACTTTTGTATAGTCGAAGTTTGTAGGAAGGATTTTATCGTTGTGGTGGGTCATGGGAGCTGCTTTTTGGAACGACAAAATAAAGGTGCAACAGACATGGGGCCCTCTGGGCTCCTGGAGATGGTTAAAGCATATCTGTGCGGGCAGCCATTCACAGGCACTGATAGGCCTAAAGCAGCAGACACGTCATTGTTGCTTTCATGTGCAAACTTACATTTTATAGGATTTTTTACACACATGACCTCCATTAAAGTGAAAGCCTCACGTCATGATTATTGTTTTATTTGAAATTGAACTACTTTTTTGTATATATTTTGACATTAATGGATAAAATATGCTTTTTTAAATCATATAATCATTTGAAGGCATCTAGGGACCCCCTGCTGGGTGTCTCATGACCCCCCAGTGGGTCCCAAGTTATTCCCAGGCTGGTCTACACTAACCCAGCTGTTAGATAATGGGAGGAAATTGTACAATAGTGAAATGTTTCTATAGCCTAAACAAAACATACTTATGTGATGAAGCATACAATTAACTTAAAGTATAACTTTAGCAGGTTTCATAAAGCCAATTAAGATACTTTTCAATTAGTGTATTAGTGAACTCGTCTTCCATCAACTTTTTATCCACTTTAGGAAAGTTTGAAGGGCTTGTGGTCGGACGATAATTTATAATGTTTGGCATCGTTTCAAATTGTGAAAGTTGGCCTATAAAACCATCTGTGAAGTTATGATTTGTGGTTTTCAGCCCCATGTTCACACCTTTAAAGTGAAATATTTGAGCTTTAGCAAGAAAAAAAGACCTCACCATCAATGGAAACGTATCCAGACACTTGCTAGTTCACCGTCTCAAACATGAACAAAAGAGAAAAGACGCTAAACATTTATGACCGGGCAGAGGCCACCGGGAAATGCATACACAAATATTTGTGGACAAATATAAATACGTTGTGGAAAGCTAATTTGAATTCTCACTTCTCCTATCGACGGTTGGTTGGCGTCTCTCCTCTGTCGGATAGACTACAATACCCATGATGCCTCGCTGCTCTCATTCAGTCATGTGATTTCACTTGTGACAGCCAGAGCTCCGACAACAAACATCACTTTGTTGTGTAGTGGATGTTCTTGATATGAAATAACCACAATTACGGCATTTTGGACATTAAATATGCATCTTCTAAACACAAATTGAGATATTACAATTATTAATCGCGGAAACAGCGTTTAATAATGGCGGAAGTAGAAGAGCAGGTAAGAAAACATGCTAACGTTAGCTTGATACATTTTCTGTTTTGGAAACTATACGCTACAAAATGAATAAGAAACGTGATACTGGACTTCTGTAAGCTGCCTTTTGATTGAGTTTACTTTGTAATCTGACAGTTTCTGTCACCTAGAAAGCATACATTTGCGATGTAGTAGATTTATTTTGATATCATAGCTAAATGTTGTCTTTTGTAAATAATAAACAGTGCATCTGTAGTGTCCATGCTAATCTCCAGAGCCTGTGCAAGTCTTATGTATGTCACTGCTGTGTGGTTTGGTAATTTGATTGATTATTTATTTTTCACGTCCTTCTAAAATGTCTCTTCATTCAGGGCAGAAAATCAAGTGAGGAGTTCACAGATGAGTCTGAGGTAAGAAACACATCATGTGTTGCCCTTTAGTCCTCCTACAGACACACAGAGGAGAAATAGGAAATGTTTTTATAGAGGTAAAGTGAGTGAGTAAACTTACACGTAAAATGTCTTGTAGTTGCACCAGTCAGTCAGTTACAAAATTGATCTACAGCAACATATTGACGATGACAGGCGTGTGCATAGTTCTGTCAAGCATGGGTGATTTCTGAACTCAAATAAAGCTTGCTGCTCACCGAAAGGACTTTAATACATTGCAAGCCTTTATCAACTCCACCTGATCCCACAAGGATCTTTGTCAGGTTTTGAGAGGTGTCAAACACTCATGAATTACAGATGGCTCTCCAGATCCATCAGTATTATGACTGAGCTCGGGCATGTTTGAGTACACTTGTGCTTCTGAGAATTACAAGTAGGCTAAATAAAATATAGCTTTGCACGTAAGCTTTGCAGGAAGGGGAGATTGTCTTTATAGGAAGAGGAGAATGAAATATTAGGGAATGGCTGCAGCGGATGCTTGCACCTCTGAGAAGAAAAACAATAAAGAGTGGGCAAGAGGCAAAAGAGGAAAACTCCACATTTGTTTAGAAAGAGCTCCTACATCATTTTTTGGGTCGATACAAGCTTAATACTTTATGGTTGTGTGTCTAAAACAGGTTGACAAGATCTTATTATTTATTTTGAATGCTGTGGTTTAATGAAGCCTACTTTGTTTCTACTGCTGTTCCCTTGTTGGTAGCAGTCTCACTGGACACCTTCAGTGAGTACCTGTGGGCTCTACACCAAGCTGCAACCTCCAGTCTTGAAAAATGAAGCCAATGCGGAAGTGCAAAATCCTGCAGTTAGTCGAGTGTCCGCTTGAGGCTGGCTCCAGGAACACCAGAAGTCACAAACACATGACGGACAAATAAATAAGCCAGTTTTTACAGCAGAAATAAACATGTTTACAGCGTGGTACAAAAAACGACATAGGTCTGATTAGTTATTGTCATCACTGGCACACACTGTACGGGGGGTGATTTTTAAATGGTTCTGTTTTGATTTTGAAAACGATACGTGTTATCCATAGTTAGGCGTGTAGCTGACATGATCTGACTTAAACCCGCCTCAGCTTCGGCTATAAGCCTGTCGTTAGGTTGTCTAAAAGTTAGGCTGAGACAGCATTTCCAGCATGGCGGCGGCTGCCGATAAGTCTCCTGAGCGCCCTGCAGGAACAGATGGCAGACGTCACTCAGGTTTCCTCCATTTATATTTACAGTCTTTGTGTATGACCGACACTGCTCCGTTACTTTTTACTGCATGTTCTTTATTTGAGATTGTTTATTGCCCGATCAGACACGGAGCAAAGAGGTTGTCGATACAAGACACAATCCGTAGGAGGCAAAACTACAGGGAATATCATACATTAGGAAAAGAGTGCTGGTGACGTCAACAGCGCCCTTTCAGAACAATTTTAAGATTTTCAACTTGAACGCTCGGAGCGGCTGCACAAAAAAGGCAGAGCGCTCAGAAAAAAGATGCTGGGCACAGCGCCTTCTGCTGCGAACACTCTCTACTCATTGAAAACAATTGAAAAAGATGCTGGCGCTTAGAAAAAAACGCTAGGGGGACACGGGGCGAAATTCATGTTTTGCACCAGACTGTAATCATGTTGATTTCTGCTGTTGAAACTAGCATCGTTATATGCGACCTAAAGACCTCATGGCTTTCGACACTCGTCAAACTGCATTTACAGCGCTTCCACATTGGCTCCATTTTCAACACCAGAAGTTGCCGCTCGTTATTTTTTCAATCAACAAATTCGTTGTGCAGAAAAAACAATCTTTGTCTTTTAATGGCTGAGATGATATCCCAAAAATGTTTTGTCGACAACGCAAAGATATTCTGGTAACTGTCCTAGAGCAGTCTTTAAAAAAACAACATAAACATTTTAGATGTTGGCATCTCAAAATCAGAGCAGTTGGCTTTCATGAAACAGTTCATGAACTATTGAATAATCAGTTAATGGATACATCAGTGCTGTTAAGACCAAGGTGTCCACTTTATTTACTGCAAAATATTCAGTGCAAACACAACTGGGTTTGTCAAGCTCTTCCATTTTTTTTCCAATTTTTATTTCTTCTATTATCTGTCCATACTTTGTACATTGTTTTCTGAGGCAGAGAGGAAGTGGAGGGTTGTTTTCGGAAGAGGAATCCTGATTGTATGCCGGTGACTTGGTTCAACCTGTTAAATCTTTCACAAATGGTTCAAACAAAAAAAAGACCAAGTGAGTAGTTGACAAAACAAAAAGGTAACTAACAAGAGATGGCAAAAGTTTGAAAGTAGGTGGCTTCTCTGTGGGGATGAAGTTTGCTTTTGTTGTTTGATGCACCGTTAAACCTGTGACAAATGCCCTCGCATCAGAAATCTCACAAGCAGAATACACAGGAAATAGCCTCGATATGGCGTTGTTGAGTGGGAAAGGATTGTTTTTGAAAATAACATTTTTTCCACGCTATTGTCCCCCACCTCCAACCCAGCAGCACATAATGGCAGACAATGTTTTGAGTTGATGCACCCTCTGGGCAGCCACAGACTGTGCAGCATTGGTTATAAACTGAATTATGGGGGATATTCAGGCTGTGACTGGCCGCAAATGTCGGCTCATACTGGAAGGTGTAACGCAGTAGAATACCGTAAGTTTGCTTTATGAAATGACACTTTTCATGTTTGTCAGTGGGGATGAAAGAATAACTTTATGCTGCATTTCACGCCAGGTATAAGGGAGGTTTGTCTTTGTGCATTAATCTCCTGCTGCACACATGCAGGACATACAGTATGAAGCCCTGTTAATGCGGTCCTGCTCGCTTCAGTGTCTTGCTCAGTGACACGGTGTCAGCGACGGCGGGAACTGTGGGTGTAAAACCAGACTCCCAAAATACATTACGTACATATTACTTTTTGCTTCACAATATTGTCTGAATGCAGCTGAAAACAATCAATTCCTGTTGTCTTTTTATACAGCAGTATTTCCTCTAAAGACTGTGTAAGACACATTAAGTAGATGAAAGAGAAAAGTGATTGGTGACTCTTTTAATGGATGATCGTTTCAATGATTGTTCACTCATTCCAGGTTCACTTTTATTTTTAATTAATGACAGTTAATTAAATATTTCTGGTTTTTAGTCTCTTGTTAGGGAGTAGAAGTGAAGTGTTTTGGTTCCAGGTAGTATAATGGATAGTTTCATGTAGAGCCCGACCGATTAATCGTCCAGCCGATAGTAGCGTATCCTGTCACTGTCGGTATCGGCTAATTTTATCGCAGATATTTGCCGATATTACTCGATTTTTTTCACCAGTCAAATATCATTTAATTTGAGTTTCATTGTATTACACAAGCAGTAGTCTGTCACCAGCAGAGGGCGCTATATGGATTACAACAAGCATCATCACTCTCCAGAGTGTCGAGCGGTGAAGCTCGTACATGCTCAGTTACTCCCCAGTTGAGTGACCATCTTGTCTTCATTATAAATCTTTACCACAAATGTTTGATAACTGCATTTGAGAGATCAACACAACAAACGTGTATATCTAAATCTATCTCTACAGATCCAACATAGAGAAAGATATCGGCCGATATATTGATATCGGATTTTTATCCCCCCAATTAACAAAAAATTCCCAATTTGTATGTTTTTTCATAAGGGGCTGCCTGCTAGGGGTTTAATGTTAAATTATTTTTTCTTTGTTGTTCTTACGTTTTAAACTGAAGTGTCAGAGTTGTAGTCTTGATCAAGGAGATGTTCTATCTCGTCTGAATGTCGTCATGGAGACGATTTGTGGACACTTCTTACATGTGACAAAACAAAAATATTTAAAAAGCGCTTCATAGACTTTTGACTCGAAGTTTTTTCCAGGCACACATTCGTGACCCGCTGACATCAGCTCTGTGACATCACTTTTGGGTCCTGACCCACCAGTTGAGAACCACTGCCTTGTACATTTTGGTTCACTGCAGAAATGGTCTCATCAATGGCTTCTAAACATTATCCTTAAGTATTAATCCAACTTTAAACCTCTTCTGTCTGAACCAGGAGGAGGACAGTGAAGAAGAGCCCAAGCTGAAGTACGAGAGGCTCTCCAACGGAGTGACAGAAATCCTCCAGAAGGACGCAGCCAGCTGTATGACCGTCCATGACAAGGTACAGGTTACAATCCACCATCCACAAGGGCATTTCATCCTTAACTCTGCTGCTCTGAAATACACATTGCAAATTATTTATCTACACTTTGGAGAGCTGTCCTCTTCAAAGTTGGTCTTCATCCCCTTTCCTCAATCCGTTAAGGCAGCCCATTCTTTTCTCACCTCCACCTGGGGAGGAGCGTCAAAAGACACCAGACACCTATTGTTTTCTCCTCTTTTTATTCCCACTCTTACATTTCTTTCTCTCCTCTCCTCTGTTGATATTTTTTAAGAAGGCCACTCTCTGTGAGATGGTTAATCGTTGTGGCACCAGCAGCATACGTGCACGCCTGAGCAGAGCAAAAAGTCAAAGCCAGTTATGTCTCCTCACCTGATGTTTTATTAACCGCTATTGATTTTCATTTATTTATTTTTACTTTGAGGATTTGCTCCCTCTTGTTTTTCTAACCTCAAAATAGCAGGCGTGCCACAGCGAGAGACATCGCTTTGCTGAAATTTTAAATTTGATCTGACTGTCCTTCTTCCTGGGATTTCTTTTCTTGTGTACCTGCTGCCATGCAGCTACCTGTGCCATCCCACCCCCTCACCCCCCCTCCCCCTCCGACGTGGCAAACTCCCACAACCCTTAAAGCCACCGACAGCACACATTGCCTTATGTTGCCTCATATTTTAAGTGTTTGAATCGGAATTTCATTTGAACAATTCCATTCTGATAAATCCCTTTAAAAGTCGCTCCGCCTCACAAGGTTGAACCCTTTATTTATTTATTTTGGGTTATTTTATTTGGGGAGATTGCAGGGGGCTCTGTCTGACATGCTCAGCTGTGCCTGTAAATATAAGCATTTCATTATAGACTGCACTGAAGCATGGTGGGCTCGCCGCACATCCACATGCTGGTCTTGAAGGGAGGGGGATTAGGAGGAGGGCATGGAGCATGGGCTGGGGTGGAAGAACACACACTTAATCTAATGCCAAAAGCCCCCAGTTTCTATAATTTTTTTGTCCCAGTGGACTCACACACACACACACACACACACACACACACATCAATTCACACTTGCACTTTTGTTGAAACACACAACACAAACCAGTTGCTGCGCGGTAGAAATAATAGCTCCGTGCTGGGCAGGGAGGTGATTGGGTTGCATTGGGAGCATGGGAAGAAGTCAGATGTACACTGCATTTATTATGCTTAAGCATTTTAATTTGAGGGTGGAAAAAATGCCATTTCACACTGTATGCTTTAATAAATAGGGCTTTTCCACCCCCTGCAATTTCACAGCTTTGCCTCCAAGCCCACCCAATCCCCACTCTGCCCATGTCGCTCGCTCCAGCTTCAGCAACTATTTTTTTTTATCCTCTTCCACAGCCTTCATCAGCAATAGATTTTTTTTTGCTCCTAAATCTTGAATTTGTTTTAAATGTCTTCTGGTTTAATTTACATTACATTTGTCCCCTTCCAGTTTCTCGCCCTCGGTACACACTTTGGAAAGGTCTTCCTGCTGGATATCCAAGGAAATGTGACTCAGAAGTTTGAAATTGTGAGTACAATAAATCCATTATGATGATGAAGTTACTCAGGCTTACTAGTGAATGTCATTAACGCATGAGTCATAATTACAGATGTTAATGTTCATCATTTTATGATGTATTATTATATATCCTAAGTGATGTAATTTACTCTGATCATCCCCTTTTATTAATCGAAGCACACTTTGGTTTATGACCAAATATCTTAATAGAATAAAGCAAATACTTTGGTTAGAAAATCTGAAGCTTGATCCAAAGGCAACTGGACTAAGTTGAAGATCTTGAAGAAGTTTCACCTCTCCTCCTCTGAAAGGCTTCTTCAGTTTCTAAACTATCTGCCTGACGGAGCTTGAAATGTAAGCCTCTGTGGATCATTACATTTCTACACATCTGGATGACTGAGAACCTACACAGACATCTAGCTAGGAAAATCTATACCACTCTTAAATCTGCCCTTTGAATATTGTAGCACTTAGCATACATAGTGGAAATACAGGGAAGCTCATATAGAATAGCTCTGTTTATTAGTTAGCTTTAGAGGTGCTGCTCAGCATTTTCCATTAGCTTTGGGCAGAGTCAGGGTAGCTGCACCTGAGTCCAGTGTATGCTAAGCTAACTGAGTCCAGTGTATGCTAAGCTAACTGAGTCCAGTGTATGCTAAGCTAACTGAGTCCAGTGTATGCTAAGTTAACTGAGTCCAGTGTATGCTAAGCTAACTGTGTCTACTGTATGCTAAGCTAACTGAGTCCAGTGTAAGCTAAGCTAACTGAGTCCAGTGTAAGCTAAGTTAACTGAGTCCAGTGTATGCTAAGCTAACTGTGTCTACTTTATGCTAAGCTAACTGTGTCTACTGTATGCTAAGCTTACTGTGTCCAGTGTATGCTAAGCTAACTGGCTGAGGAATGTGTACATTCAACACACAGAGTTGGGAGTCATTTTAATGATTTTATCATTAAGCGCTCTTCAACAAAGCTAATCGGCACATCTTTCAAGACGTTCCTTTTGTAGACCTCGTGTTTGGGGAGAACAGCATGTATTGTCACATCTCAACGACAAGGCAGAAGTGCTAATGTTAGCCTGCAGAGTGATGATGAAGGAGAATATATTTAGCATTAGATGGCTTAAGTCCCACTTTCAAACTTTCCCACAAGCCTCTCCACAGATCTGAAGGGATTGATGCTGAACAATGATTGAATTTGCAAGTCAAAAACACTCAGTAATTTAGTCTAATTTGTCCAGCACAAAGGGGCAGTTTGACATTACTGTACCTGTTCTCCTGCTTCTGACTGTAGCGTCCCCGCTGAGCCCATTGATTCAAGTGCTTCTCCTCTAAAGAACTTATCAGTCGTTGGCTGAAAGAAACAAAGACGGAGTTTCAGTGAGCAGAAAAGACACCGCTGAGTTGTGCCTAATGGACATGTGAGCCGGTCAGAATTCAGAGAAAAGCAAAAATATGATTTTGACATGTGTCACAAATGCCCGTATGAAACTATTGAACTGGAGAAACTGCATAGCAGTAACACGAGCAAATAATGTTTCCCTTATAGAGAGACACAACCATTGAATTAATATGTGATTTAATGTATGCAATGCCATTGATTGTTTCAAAAGAAGCAGCTTTGAGAAAGAAAATAGGAACATTTTACTGAAGGTACTACTGAACATATTGTGCAATGAGACAACGTGCAGGTCAATGGGAGGGGGAGTGACGTTTATATCCTGTGACTGGAGTCAGTGCATAGACTGCATGCACGTAACCGCTACGATCTCTGTGCACGTAATTTAACTGCTGCATTACGTTTTCTATTCGTCAGTATGTTCTTCTCCGCTCTTTTGTTGACATCGTGATTCCGTTGAGCTACACGTAGCATTGATATAAAGGCAATTATTCTCATTATAGCGTCGTGTAGTTGACTCTGTTGCTTCGTCCGAAAATTCCACTTTGTTTTTTTTACGTCACGTCTTGCCTCAGGAGACCCCCCCACCCCCCCTCCTGTCTGACAGGAATAGTCTCCTGCTGTGAGGAGAATATTTGAACAGCCAGGTCAGGAGATTGATGATTAAAAAAGCTTAAACATTTTGTTCTAATGGAAACTTTTAAAGCATCAGCGATGCATTGTGACCTTTTTTGTGTCATAAAGTTTATGCAAAGCTCCATTCATGATTTCTCTTGCTTTTCAGTGAGGTTAAATGTCAGACAGCAGCATTTTTCCAGCCACAGAGATGCATATTTGCCAGCCTCTTAAAAAAAGATGCCTTGATATTGTGTCTCCGCAGAGTTCAGTGAAGATCAACCAGATCAGTCTGGATGAAAGTGGAGAGCATGTGGGCATCTGCTCCGAGGATGGGAAGGTGAGATCTCTCTGCTCATCACAGCCAGTTACTGATGCCTAGACCTGCAGAGAAAAAAACAACAATCAGTATTCTTCATCTTTCATAATTCTTCCTCAGCTTCATACTCAAACTCATCTTATCTAACTTTATGCTAATGCTGCAGATCTGAAGTGGTTGCTGGTGAATTAGAAGGCAGTGTGAGCATTAACAGGAGGCTTTATCGACACCATATCGACACATAAATCAAGTTTTTTTCCACGATGCAGGAATTTATAAAAAGCTTGAACCAATTTTGAAGAGTAGGGGGAGAGGGTTGCACTCAGCTCCGATGAGCTGTCAGTCAGCCATCATCTGTCTATCGATACCCTCTCCATGTTCCCCACCCTGTGTTATCTTGTCTTTTCTCATCATTACCACCATCCTTCATGGATTTCGCAGTAAAGATATGCTCTCTGATATCACCCCTCCTCACTTCCAGCACCCCGGTGGCAAAAACAAGATCTTGTCGCACAACAAAAAGTGGAGCAGACAATTAAAATCAATGCTGGAAAAATTGCCCTCAACCAATTCAGTTGGCTGTTAATCCTTCGAAAATCTAACTTAATCCTTAATCGCTGGTGCAGAAAAAAAGAGAGAGAGATTGCATCAGAGTTTTTTTATTATTCGCCTGCTTTTTTGGCCTGAGATGAAGAAAATCTGGATGTCGTGTGCTCCAAAGGTACATTAGAGTTTGTTTGTAGCCGACTGAGGTCGAGGAATCCTATTTCTAAACCCTGCAGGGTTCAAAGAATCAACTTGTCCACTAATTGGTGACCCAGTGGAGAAGTAGGGAGCCAATCAAAGTCTTTTTCTGACCGCAGTTCCCCCACTGGCCCTGGATAGTTGCAGAGGCAGCAATTAAAGAAGACATTTTGAGTTATTCACCTTCGCTTGCTGTTTTGCCGTCTCATCTTTGTTTCAGGTTCAAGTGTTCGGGCTCTATACAAGAGAGGGATTCCATGAGAACTTTGACTGTCCCATCAAAGTAAGTTCGATCCCATTTTAGTGTCTTAACATGCTTCTGGTATCCTTTCAATATATTACATAGCTAAAATAAGTCGTTTTGCCTCTTAAAATATTAGCCATAGATTATTTAAGAAGATGTACGATACAACATCCCCCTGGAATCGAAGCAAAGATTACAAAATCCCCCTACCAACTGGCTACAATATTGGTCATAAACCCCGCCTCATCTGGTTGAACCATAGACTGTAAATATGAATGGACGAAGCCTGAGTGATGTCAGCCATCTGTTACAGCAGGGGGCTCCGGAGGCTCATCGGCAGCAGCTGCCACGTTGGAAATCCTGTCTCAGCCTAACTTTCAGTCGAGGCGGGTTTTAAGCCTCTAGACAAACCATTACACCGCGCCCACCTGTCAATCATGTCAGCTACGCACCTAACTATTGAAAACACGTATCGTTTTCAAAATCAAAACACAGCCGTTTAAAAGACGGGGGCTTCAATGTGTGCCAGTGCTGACAATAACTAATCAGACCTATTTCATTTTTATAACCAGGCTGTAAACATGTTTATTTATGCTGTAAAAACAGCTTTTTTGGCCGTGGCGTGTATGTGACTTCCGGTGTTCCTGGAGCCAGACACTCGGTGAACTACAGGATTCTGCACTTTCGCATTGGCTTCATTTTTCAAGACCGCAAGTTGCCGCTTGGGTTTAACCAATGGGATACGGGGCAAACTTTAGAATGAGCCGGATTCCTTCAGCACATGTTCTGGCGCCCAAATGACATCACCAGCGCAATATGTCAGCGCCTGTCTGCAGACTTCAATTTTGTACAACAGAGACACAATGTCCATATTTATATACAGTCAGTGGTTCACCCTACATACTCTAAGGCTGCCTTTATGTGTTGTCTTGCAGGTGGTGGCTTTACACCCTCAGTTCACCAGGTCAAACTACAAACAGTTTGTCACAGGGGGCAACAAGGTATGTTTGAGTAGTTCTTTTTCACTCTTGCAGTCATTATGTTCATTTTTCCCCATTTCCTGCCACGATAATTCCCTTTGATTGTGTCAGATGAAACCGGAACCTGCAAACCTTTTTCCACTTTGGCCCGGCTGAAGGCGACGCTCGGCCTTTTGTCTGGTGTGAAAGGCTCTTACTTTTTCTGCCTCTTCGCTGGAGTGCTCTCGGGAGAGCTGGCCATTTTCACAAAGTGCTGTTCGCTCAACAGTGTTTGAAAGGCAATGCTTCACAAGCACAGCAAGCAGATGTCATTATCAAGAGGGAACATAGTCTTAGGGTTTCCAGGCGCATTTAGTGATCTGTCCTGAAAGTTGTCTCTGGTATTTTGTCACTACGGAAGGTAAAAGTATCTCAGGCATTAGATTTGTTTTTGTTTATTGGAAGTAAAAGCACCTTTCCATTACCACATGCCAATTACACAAGCATAAACTGCTCAGAAGTGAAACCATCCATAAATAAAATAAACTGACATTTATACAACAGGGGTGAGGAAAAACAACTTTCGTATGAAACCCCATTGTTAGTGTTACTTTGCCATTTTCTTTCAATTGCTGCTGATTCCTCTCAGTTCCAAGTTGCGAAGGCCTCCACAATGTGCCTGTGATGAAAATCAATAAGCCTCAACGGGAGCCCCATCCTGTCAAAGGAAATTCAATTTTGTCTCCACAGTTCTTTTGTCATATCATCTCTTTGTAGAGCAAACTGTTTATTAACATAGCCCAACTGCTGAATTAAAGAGCCTTACACAACCTTCTCTCTGCATCCTTGGTAATATTATGCTCTTTTTTTTTTGTATGAGTTTATAAAGTAAGGACAGTAACAATGCAGGGAATGTGAATGACATGCTTTGTCCTCTTACAGCACACACGATACACAGCCTGAACATTTAACTGCAATTTATAAAATAGTTGTGCGACCTCCTTGATGTCACATCGTGGTCAAAAACACAGGCCTTACACAAACCCTCCGGCTGAGCTCCCACAACTCTTAGAGAAGACAAAAAAGTAAACATATGAAGTACAAAGTTAACACAATGTGGTGTTTTTTAAAATGTTTTTCTGCTTTCAAAGTGCCTCAATAAATGGTGAGGAGGTGAGACATCTAGCACGCAATGCATCAAGTGTTAAACCCTTTCTGTGTAGGTTTTTCTACCATCTTCTTCTAAGTTACTTCAACCATTTTTAACAGTAAAATGACTTCCTTTACCACTGGATGTCAAGGTCAAGGCTTCTGTATTTGTCTCCCTGGGGATAAATTTGTCTCGTATGCTGGGAAATTGCTGCACAGACGATACATGAAACACATAAAATGCAATTATTACAAATGTGCAAAACATTAGCTTATCCCTGCTACAAATTACAGAGCTAATGTGCTGCTCTCTCAATCATCTGTCTTCATTCTCTTTGTGCCTAAATGCTCTCAAGTGAAATTAAAATACGCGTATTAGATTAAATCAGGTTCTACTTTATCAATCCTGGTGTTAAAAAGTTTCCTACAGTTCAAGCTGACTGTTTTCACCATCAGACAGCTTTAACATTGCTGCTCTCGTGCAATGTGATGTTCATCTACTGCCCTCTGCAGGCGGGGCTGCACAACTGCATTCTGTTCATGTTAGATGCAAGCTGTGTTGTTTGGAAATTGTACTCATTTTTCTTTCTCACAGCTGCTTCTGTATGAAAGAAACTGGTTAAATCGCTGGAAGATGTCGGTTCTGCATGAAGGCGAGGGTTCGATCACAAACATCCAGTGGAGAGCGAACCTCATCGCCTGGGCCAACAATGTGGTGAGTGCTCGGTCACAGACCCGAATAAAAAGAACAATGCTCTCTCTGTAAGTGTTGTTAATATTTTCCTTTCTTCTGGTTTGTTTTAGGGAGTGAAAATTTACGATATCAGCACCAAACAGCGGATCACGAATGTGCTGCGGGATAACGTGAGCCTCAGGCCTGACATGTACCCGTGCAGCCTTTGCTGGAAAGACAACACTACCCTCATCGTTGGCTGGGGTACTTCCATTAAGGTTTGCTAGTTTTTCTCTTCAGTTTCAGCACTTGTTAGTTATAGGCTTCTCCATTTGTTCACACTTTTTGTCTGTCATTCTTTTCCCCCCTCAGATGTGTGTTGTGAAAGAGCGAAATCCCACTGAAATGAGAGATCTGCCCAGCCGCTACGTGGAAATAGGTATAAAATACACAGCATGTGAAAATGTATTTATTATACTTATTCTGAGCAAAATTAAAAAGTCCTTCAAGAATCAAGCCAGCATGACAAATTAGAGCAAGACTGAAAATAAAGATCAAATCATAAGTGACTGAGAGGTAGCAAAATTAAAGGAGCAATCAGTGAGATGTGTAGTGAATGAAATGATAAAGTGACCTTACTCTATGATCAGACATTAAGGAAACATGCTATGTTGAAGTGCTGGCTTCTCTGACAACAATGCAGCAGCCAGTATGTCCTCCTTCTAACTTTAGATTCTGGTCCTGAATGGTCTGGATTTGTTTGGACCAGAGAAGGTAGGCGGTTTTAAGGCACCCCCACACGTCCGTTTTGGACGCCCCTCAGTTTGTCAGATATGAGAGCAGTTATCAGGTCAAACCAACAGGTGTTGCAGCGATGGAAGCGGGCAAGAGAACTGGTTCAGATAGAAGTGATTGTACCCGACCTAAAAAGCCTCTGCATGTTTCTAATAAGCTCCACGAGCAGAAACGTGCTCAAACTAGGATCAATATTGGAGATGCTTTTGAAAAATGGAGAGAGGTTAGAACGCAGAAAGGTTTACAGACCGATGCAGAGCTGGCTAAACACTGAAGCTTCAGTGTCCACCACATGGTGACCTGCGTGAGCATCGGCTCGAGGGAGGATGAGGGGGAGACAGCTCTCCAATGTTTTGAATTTGGACTGCAGCACCCATTTTAAATGCTCCGTGTCAGAGTTACAAATTGCTCCTTTAACAAAAAAGAGGTAGATATTAGTTAAAAATGTATTAATCCTAAGGCCAGTTACCGTATAGTCTTATGAATACACAATCATCTGATCTGTACAGAACATTAATGGTAGTTGAGGAAGTGCATGCTGATCTAAATGGCCTCCTCTCTTCTTTCCTAAAAAGTGTTTCATTGAAGATCCAGCAGCTCATTGGACCACTTTGTTCCCACTTTAAACTTACAGATTGATCATATTTACTAAAACAAAGCACCTCTTTAGTTTGTTCTCTCTTTGTCTCGTAAAACAGTGTCTGCGTTTGAGACCGAGTTTTTCATCAGTGGTCTGGCGCCACTTGCGGATCAGCTCGTCACCTTGTACTTTGTGAAGGAGAATTCAAATCACATGGTAAAGATGACTTCTTGTTATTTAGTTATTATAGAGGCATATAGGTTTTAAACCATAATATGCGTTTGTGTGGATGTGCAGGATGAGGACTTTCGTGCACGGCCTCGTCTCGACATCATCCAGCCTCTCCCCGAGAGCTGCGAGGAGATCTCCTCAGACGCGCTGACCGTGCGCAACTTCCAAGACAACGAGTGCAGAGACTACCGCCTGGGTGAGACTATTAAAGAAAACCTGCCCTCAGAGAAATGTCACACAACCTTTTACTGCGCTCTGATTCTATTATGCATCTCCCATCAAATGTCAGCTGACAGAGCTATAAATGCATTTTCATTAACAGAGCATTCGGAGGGAGAGTCGCTCTTCTACATCATCAGTCCCAAAGACATTGTCGTGGCCAAAGAGCGAGACCAAGATGACCACATCGATTGGCTGCTTGAAAAGAAGAAATATGAGGTCTGTGCTGGTAATTTTTACGATTGTTACAAAAGGTCACGGTCTACAATTATATACAGTAGTTTAATTTCATGTCCTGTTACTGTGGTTTGAATGTGACAGGAGGCGCTGATGGCTGCGGAAATCAGCTTCAAAAACATCAAGAGACACGACGTCCAGAAGATTGGGATGGCTTACATCAACCACTTAGTGGAGAAAGGAGACTATGACAGCGCTGCCAGGTGGGCTCGGCCTGTTCTGAGTATGTGCAGGATTGTAATGTATTGGAGGGGTTCCAGGGAGTGGGTGTTGAAGAGATATTTCCCTTATTTACAACGATGTCGAGAACACAAACTAAGAAAACAGGATTCTCAGTGAATACATGTGCACATCGTTTTTTTCATCTTCAGGGTCAAGGATTCATTTCTATAAAAGCTGAAGATTTAATGTAGAGGCCAAGCAGACGCTTTAAGCCACTGAGGCGCTGCACCTGGATTTACTTATTGTTGTAGGATGAGTGAAAGTCCAAGTCAAGCTGCACTGTTCATTGGCTCCACATGTCCATATTTCCGTGCAGCAACTGCTTCCCCTTCCGGGTGGAACACCTGACCGGTAACAAAGGTTCCTACCTTATGTAGCCGTCAATCACCCTGTAAGATCCTTTACACAAAACACCACATATCATTTTGATAATCTGCTCCTACATTTAATGTCTATCTTATTCAAAAAGTGCAAAAGAAGGGCGAAAAAAAACTGCAAATTATTTTCGCCAAGTTACCATGGAAACTGGAAAAATACAATGAGATTCTGTTTACCTTTTATTCTGAAATCAGAGCGAACTAGAAGGCTTTGTGACATTTAAACTCTCAAGTCCACTTGCTCATTTTTCCAATCAGTAAATTGACCTTGATTTTGTTCGTTTTTTCACACCACTATTTCCTGGGTGAAGAATTAGAAATGTAAAGAGAGCATGTTGTTCACAAACTGTATCTTCTTTCTGTATTCATTAATGGGACTATGGCCTCATGCATATCGGCCGCTTCTACAGTCAAAAAGCAGAATCTTCTTGTTCAATGTGAATGATTTAAGTGCTTCTCCTTCACGCAGAAAGTGCCAAAAGGTTCTCGGAAAAAACATGGATCTCTGGGAAAATGAAGTGTACAGATTCAAGACCATCGGACAGTTAAAGGTGAGGGCCCTGCTTCTGAGTTTCTTTATTTCATTGAGTTAAAATGATTGTGGTCATGAAGTTCTGTGCGTTTTCCAGTATCAGCCTCTTTAAATATTGCTCCACCTCTTTCCAATGTCAGGCCATCAGCCAGTATTTGCCTCGAGGAGATCTTCGCCTCAGACCGGCCATCTATGAAATGATCCTGCATGAATTTCTTAAAACTGACTATGAGGTACTTTCCCGCTCCTAGCCCTGACATCATGTAACAAATCCGGAGTTGTTTGATTGACAGCTAATGGTTTGTCCTGCTTCCTCTGCTGTCCTTAAAGGGTTTCGCCACACTGATCCGGGAGTGGCCTGGAGAGCTGTACAACAACATGGCCATTGTTCAGGCGGTCACTGATCACCTGAAGAGAGACCCCACTAACAGAACGCTGCTCACCACGTTGGCTGAACTGTGAGTGAAATAAATTATATGAATCTGAACATCATTGGTTATATCATTTTGTTTGTTAAGATGTGTTCACAGCACTTAAGTCCAAGACAAATATCCTTAAAGGAGCAATATGTAATTCTGACACCTAGTGTTTAAAATGGGTACTGCAGCCCAAATTCAAAACGTCATAGAGAGCTGTCTCCCCCCGCCCCCTCCTCTCTAGAGTGGATGCTCACGCAGGTTGCCATGTGGTGGACACTGAAGCTTCAGTGTTTATCCAGCTCTGCATCGGTCTGTAAACCTTTCTGCGTTCTAACCTCTCTCCATTTTTCAAAAGCATCTCCAATATTGATCCTAGTTTGAGCACGTTTCTGCTCGTGGAGCTTATTAGAAACATGCAGAGGCTTTTTAGGTCGGGTACAATCACTTCTATCTGAACCAGTTCTCTTGCCCGCTTCCATCGCTGCAACACCTGTTGGTTTGACCTGATAACTGCTCTCATATCTGGCAAACCGAGGGGCGTCCAAAACGGCCGTGTGGGGGTGCCTTAAAACCGCCTACCTTCTCTGGTCCAAACAAATCCAGACCATTCAGGACCAGAATCTAAAGTTAGAAGGAGGACATACTGGCTGCTGCTTTGTTGTCAGAGAAGCCAGCACTTCAACAGAGCATGTTTCCTTAATGTCTGATCATAGAGTAAGCTCACTTTATCATTTCATTCAGTAGATATCTTACATATCAGTCCTTTAAGGGTACAATATAGTGTTTTTTGTATTGTATCCTAGCATATATCATGTTATCGTTCTGTATTATATGGTATCATATCATATGGCATCCCTTTAAGGCCTGTAACATCTAAGGACTCTCAATGACTTGATAATTACTGCTGATAAAATGTAATCATACCTAGCAACTTATCCGTGTTTGATTCCAGGTACACGTACGACCAGCGGTACGACAGAGCCTTAGAGATCTACCTGAGACTGAGGCACAAAGATGTTTACCAGCTGATCCACAAACACAACCTGTTTTCCTCCATAGAAGACAAGATCGTGCTCCTGATGGACTTTGACAAAGAGGTAAAATCCCCGTCATGGACAGATGTCTTGTTAATGTCATGTTGAGTCATTTTAACATCCTCCTAATTAAGACACTGAGTAATATATCCTTTGTATGTGTGCTGTCAGAAAGCTGTTGACATGCTTCTGGATAATGAAGACAAGATATCAGTAAGTGTACCTGGCTCCCCTCAGTCTTTCATGAAGCGTCTGATGTGATTCTGCTGCCTGCTGATGATGTTTCTCTTCTCTCACTAACAGACCGACAGGGTGGTGGAGGAACTGGCTGACAGGCCCGAGCTTCTGCACGTGGTGAGTTGATATATCCTTAAATATAACCAGATTCACTCATGAAATTGAATTCGGAGCTAATTACAATCATTTTCTTCACACAGTACCTCCATAAACTGTTCAAGCGGGACCACCACAAAGGCCAGAGATACCATGAGAGGCAGATTGTCCTGTATGCCGAATACGACCGTCCAAATCTATTACCTTTCCTGAGGGACAGCACACACTGCCCCCTTGAAAAGGTAAACATTATAATATCTGTACCCTTATAGTGTACATATAAACTTTCTATATACTGCAAGTTTCAAGAATCTACGGGACATGAATGATGTGTCACCTCGTTTCCTCTCAGGCCCTAGAGGTTTGTCAGCAGAGGAACTTTGTAGAGGAGACCGTCTTCTTGCTCAGTAAGTTCTAGTCAAAGGCATATTATGTCCGTTTTGGTGTGTGTGTCTCTTTAAATGCAATGAGCCCCCCCTGAGTTTTCCCAGTAGACATCACTCCTTCGCTAGCAAGAAAAAAAACGGCGGACCTGCGCCAAAGTTTAGCTCTAGGCTGGGGGTGGAGTCCATGGATGGAGATACCAGGGGAGGGGAGGGTATTTTTTTTACAAGAATCCCTCTGTGACGTCACAAGTTGAGAACATTTGAAACTGAGCATTTTTCTCTGTGTTGTAAGACTTATGCAGACCACAAACAAAGGGCTGGATGGGTTTATTTCACATTTTGTGGGTCGGTAGACACTCAGGTTACCCAAATATATGTTCAGAAACACTATAGAAGTGGATTTTTCATAATGTGTCCCGTTTAAGGTCGGTGTTTCCTACTTTTAGTGTGTTTTGAAATGATGAAAAATCAAAGTAATCCAGCACGTTGCTTGCAGGCAGGATGGGTAACTGCAGGCGGGCGCTGCAGATGATCATGGAGGAGCTGGAGGACGTGGACAAGGCCATCGAGTTTGCCAAAGAGCAGGATGATGCAGAGCTGTGGGAGGACCTCATCTCTTACTCTATTGACAAACCACGTATGAGACACTCTCCTATTGACTCAGTTATTCTCGTCCTCTTCCTGTATTTTTATTTTAGATTCTGTCATTTTCTCTCTTGTATAACACTCCTCTGCCTTCTGTGTGTCTGTCGTTCACTCCCCAGCGTTCATCACCGGCCTTCTTAATAACATTGGTACTCATGTGGATCCCATCCTGCTCATCCATCGCATTAAGGAGGGCATGGAGATACCAAACCTCAGAGACTCACTAGTAAAAATCCTCCAGGACTACAATCTGCAAGTAAGACTTACATGAGTCTACAATTTATTTCTTAGTTTAGCTTCCAGATAATTAAATAAAATTGTGAACAGTGTTCTTCGCTTTACGTGTAGCTTGTATTCAGTTAAAAGAGAAGATAAAGGGAAAAGACAATGATATCACACGAGCAATAAATAATTAAATTCACAAGTGAGGGTTAAATGTCTGGGTTGAATAAAAGGTAAAACAACAAATACAATTAAACTCAGAAAAAGGTTGCATAAATATTTAAAAAGTCAACAAGAGACATTAAGATGTTCTGTTAAATATCCTGCTGCAGATTTACTCTAAATCAAGCAAAACGTGTCAGTCCTTTTTGTGTCAAAAACACAAAGGTCTACTGTATTTAAGGAGCAATCAGTGAGATATGTAGGGACTGAAATGATAAAGTGACCTTACTCTATGATCAGACATTAAGGAAACATGCTATGTTGAAGTGCTGGCTTCTCTGACAACAATGCAGCAGCCAGTATGTCCTCCTTCTAACTTTAGATTCTGGTCCTGAATGGTCTGGATTTGTTTGGACCAGAGAAGGTAGGCGGTTTTAAGGCACCCCCACACGGCCGTTTTGGACGCCCCTCGGTTTGCCAGATATGAGAGCAGTTATCAGGTCAAACCAACAGGTGTTGCAGCGATGGAAGCGGGCAAGAGAACTGGTTCAGATAGAAGTGATTGTACCCGACCTAAAAAGCCTCTGCATGTTTCTAATAAGCTCCACGAGCAGAAACGTGCTCAAACTAGGATCAATATTGGAGATGCTTTAGAAAAAGGGAGAGCGGTTAGAACGCAGAAAGGTTTACAGACCGATGCAGAGCTGGCTAAACACTGAAGCTTACCAGCAGGCCGTGCCCGCCAACGATCCAGAGGAACCTACGAGAGCTCAAAATATTTAGCTATAGTAAGAAATAATGTGTCTCTCTAGCAATAATGTTTGTTATTTATGGGACATAACATACTGTTATAACTTGTTTATTAACTCCCTGTTGTGGTGTTTTGTTTGTTTCTTAGATTCTTCTGAGGGAAGGCTGTAAAAAGATCCTGGTGGCCGACTCCCTCTCCCTGCTCCAGAAGATGCACCGCACACAGATGAGAGGAGTCAGGTTGGATGGTGGGTGAAGTTTATCCTCGGCGGTCATGAAGCAGAATCATTCGAGATTTAGTCATTTTGATCGATACTCATACAAGTTCTTGCTTTTACTTTCAGAGGAGAATATCTGTGAATCGTGTCATGCTACCATATTACCATCAGGTAGGTTTATAGTTGTGTATCCATGTTTTTTTAATGTTGCATTTAAGCACTTGAGTCATGGCTGATAATGTGACAAACATGTGTTTCAGACATGGCCAAACCCTTTAATGTGGTGGTGTTTCACTGCAGACACATGTTTCACAAGGAATGCTTACCATCTGCAGGAACCGTGAGTGTCTCTCTTCCTACAACACAGAACTTTCCCATTTTCATTCCTCATAAGATTTCTTTTCATCGTTTGTGTCTCAAAGAACTTGAGTGATATTGAGACTTCTGTACCTTCTCCTCCCTCATAGATTCCCGGTGTGCAGTTTTGTAACATCTGCAGTGCAAAGAGGCGTGGGCCGGGAAGTGGAATCCTAGAAATGAAAAAGTAACAGTGACTTATGCACTCGCAATGTCATTATTGATGCTTTCATCCCTCCCACTGTTGATTACTCTTTACTGTCAGTTGTCAGCACATTGATCAATGAATATAACTTCCCCTCGCTCGCTGAACTGAACACTGGTAAGAATGCCTTCATATTGGATTGTCTCTGTATATTTATTTCTAACATCTGTAGAATACTGCACTTGTTTTGCCTGGAACTAATGTGATGTGGTGATGAAATATCTGCATTGTCTGAAAAATAAAAACGCAGAAAAAATGGAGACTTTGTTTTTTGTATGGTAATTGTGCATTTCTTCATCGTAGCTCTTTTAAAGTCGATCCTGTCAAGTCTATGTTCTTAGAGCTTTACTATAAATTAATATTTAGGATAATTATAAAATAGCTGAACCAATGTTTATGAAGATGTATTTGTTGCATTTCGCTATGATCTTTTTAAGTTTTAAGAAAGAACATTTGCACTTGCAGTTTTTATAATGAACATTTCAAGGTTTTCCTCTCACTGTATTAAAGGAAGGAGAGCACAAATAGTAACTCTAAAGCTGGCAATAAATAAAAGGAACATTTCCATTCTAAACAGATTTCTGTGTGCTGTCCTGAAATACTTTGGACACATTTTTTTGGTTGAGGATTCAGCACCTCCATAAGTTATTGAGGTGAGCACGTTTTGATTTACGTTCTAAATATTGACAGCTAACTCGAAAGTCTGGACACAAGCTTATTCTTTCATTTGACATTCAAAACAGTCAGTCATTCACAATTTTAGTCACCTTTTTTTATTTTTACATCTGTCTTGATACAAAATACGCGTGGCTCAGTTTGTATAGTCGTCGTCTCTCAACCGGAAGGTCAGGGGTTCGATCCCCAGCTCCTGCAGCAACATGTCTGATATGTCCCTGGGCAAGACACTTAACCCCAAGCTGCTTCTGCTGCTTCGTTGGCGGCGTATAAATGTTTATAAATCGATTAGTTAACACTGATGAACACTTTGAATGGCAACCTCTGCAAACAGTGTGTGAATGGTTGTAAATGTGTAGGTGTGACATGCGGTGTAAAAGCGCTTTGAGTAGGAAGAAAACTAGAAAAACACTACACAAGCTCAGGTCCATTTACCATGTGTATTTGATATATTAGCAGATATATATTAGCAGATATTCTTAAAATCTGCCAGTAAAAGAACTTTGTAAACACATTTTAAATGTGCTATATACATAAAAGTGATTATAATTATTATTTTAATATTAAAAAATAAATACATATGGTTTACTGCTTGCCCTTTTTTGTATAGGCTACTGAGAGTAAAACGAAGGTGTCCATAAATTGCTTTGTTGGCCTCAGGTTAAATAAGTAAATACATTTAAAAAGAGTAAAACACCGTGATAACATTTCTAAAACTATCATCTCGACTTTTGTGCCTGGTGGGATGCTGCGTCACATCCGCCGCTTCCCTCCGGAAGTACAGTTCATTTTTATTCACAGGAAGAAAAAAAAAACAGCTGTTGTTGAAAAAGAAAACATCAAACTACACTTGCTTGGCGCATGACTTGCCTTCATATCCTCGCAGACTTAAGTACCGTAAGAAATGCTCTTCACACTCTCTTCTTCGTGTGTCCGGATGTTGTTTCGCTGACTTGAATAACGAGTCTGTTTTCGCTCATTTGTTGCGAGTTAGCTGCTGATGCTAGCTGTTAGCTCCCACCGCTGTGCACTTCCAGCTAGCACCGAGCTAGCAAACTGACCATTTCTGTGTCTGCCAACAACTCCTGGTGACAACAAATCCGTGCGACTGTCAAACATTCATTAAGATAATTACATATGATGGCGAATAAGCGAGTAGATATGGATCGTACATTGTGTGCCACCTTTTAAACTGCGATACACCTCTGTTTATGTCCAACATTAGCCGTGTTGCTTGATAGAATAACCACGTAATACATCATTTATTATACTAAATAACAACAAAAACATTAGTCTTCAACACTATTGTTCATTTTTGGACTGGGATTAATTATGTGTGTCCTCTTGTGTGATGGCATCTTCTCTTAATCTCCTGCCATTACTCTACAGAAAAGTTAAACTTGTTATTAGGGCTGCTCGATTATGTCAAAAATCAAAATCACGATTATTTTGGATCAATATTGAGATCACGATTACCAAACACACCATTACTCATTGATTTTACAACATATGGATCACATTTATTTATCTAACTTAAACACTCTGTACACTTTGAAAATCAAGCAATACATAAGTGGAAAGAATAGGAATATATAATAATGAATAAATCGTTAATAATGGTTTAGAGATAGTGGTGATGTACTCTTGTGTTCAAAGTAGAACAAACACTTTGAAACAGACGTTAAAATGTGGACAAACGAGAGAAGCACAGTAATCGTTTAATATCAGTTATCTTGTTTTTATGATCGTGTAAGAAACTGATTAATTTCCCAGTCCTACTTGTTACTTCTTGTTAATTATACTGAACAGATATCAAGAATCAAGTTGCATCTCCTCTGTTGCCCTGGCTTTATCGGGTTTAAATGCATGATGAAGTTATTCTGTTTTTGTGAAATGTTTTTGACAGGATGCCGGCCTCAGAAGGAGGACCAGCTCCTCATGACTCTCAGCCTAAGATGAAGAGGCCAGATGAGGATGGGGAGGCTCTGCCATCAAAAACTGCACCAGCTACCATCAATAGAGCCCTTAAAACAGGAACTGCAGGAGAAAAGACAGCAACTCCCAGGACTAAGAAAAAACGATCTGCCTCAGCGGAAAGGGGAATTAAACCTGCCAAGTTGTCCAAACAGAGTTCCCCTCCAAAGGATTCATGCAAAAACATTTCTGATCCACCTGATAAAAAAGCCAAGCTCCTAAAAGCCACAAGTGCCTCCTGCGGAGAAGCTCCCTCCATAGCTAACTCCAAAGCTTCCCTGAAGCGAACAGCCTCCACAGAGTCAGAGGATGAGTTCAGTAGTGATGGTAGTAAGACTGACCTCTTCAGAGAGAGGGATGAAGGTGACAAGGCCCGCTGCATCCGAAAATATTCGAATAGAGTCAAAGCCAAGCGCAGAGCTGAAGAGCTACCGTCTGACCTTCAGGAAACAAGCCAAGGGTCCCCATCAGAACCAGGGGGCACCATTCAGATGGACCATAATTATGGTAGATTTTCTGATTCGTCAAGTGGGCAAAGTGTGAGTGAACATTTTCAGGATGAGAAAAAAGAATCTGTTACTGAAAGTGAGGGTAATGAAATGTTAGTTCATGCTCCACAAGAAGAGTCAAAGGAAACTTTGGTGTCTGTTGATGAAAGTAAGCATGAGGAATTAAAAACATCAGAGACCCAGAGGCTGGAGGATAAACAAGTACCTGCATCATGTAGGGAAACATTAGACTGTGTCAGTGAAGTTGCAGATACACCTGGCATCACATCGGAGGTAGGAGAAAGTGAAAGGACAGACCTTGAGGATTCCTTAAAAAGGCAAAAGGGTTCAGATAATGAAACACAAGCCTCTCCACAGGATAAACTGTATTCTAGTCATGCAAATGAAAAGAAAGACTCAGCTCAGAGGGATGTGAGCAGTAAACCTGACCTAAAGGAGACAGAATCTGTGTCTGAGGAGGTAAGGTTAGATATCAAATGTCAAAGTAAGGAAGGAGAGCATAAAGTGCAGGGAGTCGTTGAAGCAGCCAGTATCTCTGCAGGTATAGAAGCATTGTGTCACGAAAAAAGCATAGGTCGAATTCCTGATAGACAGACTGAGGAAAATGTAATGACAACAACAGAGTCTGTTGGCAACCCAATGACTCAAACAGACCTCAGTTTTAAAATTCAAGTTAGTTTTAAAGCAGAATCAAAGTCTGATCATCTGCAGGTTGGAGTTAGCCATGAAGTGACGGGTAGAAATTCCAACTCGTGCGATGTGAACGATATCATCAGAAAGTCTGAAGAAAAGCTTGAAGACAGTGAAAGAAAAGGAGTGGAGTTCCTGTCAAGTGAGGTTGTTGAGGGACCTCAGTCTTTAACTGATGTACAACTAAGCCAAGAGGTGATGGACAAGACGACCGAGAGCTGTACAGAAACACTGACACCAGATTGTAAGGCTGTTCAAGAGCAAACTCGCAGCGAGGTGCTTTCCGTTTGTGAAAGCACAGTCTCAGAGGGTCAGATAGACATAGACACACAGACTAAAATAACAACAGAGGAGAGGTCTGACTCAGCACAAACCCATGAGAACCACAGAGTGACTGAGAAAACTACAGAAATACCTGTTGAGGTCGAGGAAAATTCCACAAGTATGGAAGAAGAAATGAAGGTTAAACAAGTCAAAATGGATTTACAGGCTTCGGCTACATCCCAGCATCAAATGATCAATCAAGACGCTACAGTGGAAATACAAAGTCAAGAGAACCAGGAATCTACCAAATGTGATCAGGATAATGTGGTTATCTCCAAAACAATGGAAAACAAGGGCATAGTAACCTTTGAACTGGCTATTGGACCTGAGAGCCGAGTCGAAACAGAAACACAGATTACACCAACATCAGAGATGTGTAGTCCAGTACCTACAGTTGAAGTTAAAAGCCAGGAAGTCATTGAATGCACCACAAACCTATCTATTCAGAGGCAACCAGATGTTATTATTGGAAATTCTGAAATATTGAAAAATGAAGATCTTGTAAAAGTTGATTTTACTAGTGGACCTCAGAGGGTGACGATAATGACATCAGAGATCTCTGCAAGGGAAGTACAAAGCCGGGAGAGTTCACAAACTGGAGGAGGAGGAAGAGAAGACGTGTCTGATAAAGCACAGACACTTCCGATTAGAAATAGTCAGAGCACTGAAGATGAAGGCAGGGTGTATGTTGAATGTGTTAATGCTGCTGCTGAGACTCAAATAGAAGTGGACATGGAGACCACAGCAACATCTTCAGAGGTTTCCGATTTGGCACCTACCATAGATACACAAGTCAGGAAGAGCCAAGAAGCCACTGAACCCGCAGAAGACGCTTCTGAGAAAGTTCAAAAAGGCCCCATGATTCAGACTCCTGAGAGTAACAGAAATGAAAACGAAGAATGTGTCACTGTAACTGAAAATCAAAGAGAAATGGATTTACAGACAGCAACAACACCAGAGGAGGTTTTTGATGCAGAAAATACAGAAGAAACTAAAGTCAAGAAGAGCAAAGAAGCCTCTGAACCTGCAGCAAACATATCGGAAAAAGTACAAGAAGGCCTAGTGATTCAAGCTCCTGAGACTAACAAAAATGGAACCAAGTTAATCAAAGAACGCATCACTACAACAGAGAATCAAAGACAAACTTATTTGCAGGCAGCAGCAACACCAGAGGACTTTTCTGATCAAACAACAGCACAAACACAAAGCCAGAGAGGTCAGAAAGTCGATGAACATACTACAGACATTAAAGTGCAGGCGGATGCTATCATTGCCAATACTGAGAGTGAAGAAAACAAGGCCAAGGTTATCACAGAATGTGAGGATGCTACTGAGAATCAAACAGAAATGGATTCACAAGCAACAATAGCACAAGATGGGATGTGTTTTCCAACATTACCAGCAGAAATACACAACCAAGAGGTCAGTGAACACAGTACAAAAGATCTGGTGACTTCAGGTTGTGAAAATGAGGACAAGGTGATATCTGAATGTGATGATGGACCAGGCCTTCTTGTAAATATGGAAACTACACCAATGATGAGGGAGATTTCTGATGCAGCAGATCAGCAAAACCAGAGGACGGTGGATGTTGAGGGACACAGTAATGCCTTATCAAATGGCATCCCAAAACCTTTTCCTTTGGCTGATTCTGAGGGGGGGGGAAATCAAGACATGCAGCCAAATTCAAGAGCCGAGACTGTCCAAGCGGATATGGATCTTATGAGGGAACCATTAGAACAGGTAGATTCTATGATAGAAGAGGAAACAGGAAGCAAAGTGATTAATGAGGTCAAAGAAGCGGGTGTTGTCGTTTCTTCTGATAAGGCTGAGAAAACAGTCAATAATAGTGAAGGACACCGAGGAGGAGCTGGAAGCAATGAAGTGATTGTTTTTGTTTGCAACCAACCAGACGAGATGGATGTTGTAATTCAGGCTTCAGAAGAGCAGAATAAGATGGTCAGCCAGTCAGAGGTTGAGATACACGAAAACCAGGTGGTCTATGAGCCCATTAGTAGCCCAGAGAGTAATGATGATAGAGACATTTCCACAGTACCAGTGAACCACGGTGGCTTTTCTTCACTGGATGTACATAACTCAGAGACCTATCAGATTGAAGGAGATTCCTCTACAAATGGAGAGAACAGGGACATTTGTCACCAACAACTGGAAGCTGCTGAGCAACTCATTTGCGCCTCAGACAGCCAAGAAGTAAAAATGGATGTACAGACTTTCAGTGTGCCAGAGAGTTGTGTCTCTGCACAGTTTGAGCAGGGTGAAACAAGTGTGGATTTGAAACAAGTGGCAGTGATCAGCTCTAGCGATGACATCAACATGCCAGATGGCCAGTCTGAAGTTGTGACAGAGAAAAGTGAGAGGAACGGGTATCCAGACTGTGTAGGTGCCACAGAGGTTTCTGAACACGTGCAGGAGGATGCTGGGCTTCAGGAGGTTACAGACGTCACAGTGACAACTACCACAACTGAAGTTGAAATTCCAGATAGTACCTCCGAGGAGTTTGTCATCTTGGAACCAGTCCCAGAGAATGAAATTCACTTTGATATTGTTACTCAAGCTGCGGCTGAATCGGGGTTGTCAGTCTCGCTTTCAGAGCATTTTAATCCAGACAGTGCTTTGGAGGGCGATGTTGGAAATCAACTGGCTTTAAATGCTTCCCAGGAAAATGGTACAATCCTTGAGGGGAAGATGCAGCAGTGTCCGACATCTGGTGATGTCAGTGATCCCACCCCGTCCAATTCAAGTGAGGGCTTAGATTGGGAGATCAGGCCAGGGGCAGAAATTCCTCCTGAGGAAGGCGGTGAGGTTGTTCAAAATTCTGACCATAGCCAGCAACACTCAGCTGACATTATGGAATTTAATGCTGCAGAGATGGTGTTAGAAAATTCTGAAAGTAATTTGGTTTTACAAGAAGTGCAGATTCTGGAGGAAATAGAGATTGGCCGTGAGATCGTAGTAGCAGAGGAGGAGAATGATGAAGATAGTGACATTTCAATCATAGAAAAGCCTCAAGAAACACCCCAGGAGGTCTCTGTTGAAACCCTTGAGGTAAAGGTTGATGAGACAAAGAAAAGTGAGAACTGCGTCACTAACTTCAAGCAAAAAAGAACAACTGAGAAGACTGACGATGACAAAAAGGGAGCCGAGGCAGAAAAACCCAAGAAACAAGAAATGAACACTCAGGCCAGAACCAAAGCCCGCTTGGCAGCTCTGGCTGAGCAAAAGGCTGCAGCAGCTAAGAGACCAGCAAATAGACAGCAGATGAACCTCTTAGCTCTGTGTCAGGAGATTGCAGAGGACATTGCTACTGACAGTATGCTTTTGAAGAGGATAGAGGAAGAAAAGCAAGCAGCAGCGGCAGCAGCAGTGGTGGCAGCGGCAGCAGCAGCCAAGAGTGAAGCCAGCAAAAAGGAAAGTCAACCTGAGAAAACACAGGATGTAGACACTGTTAATGTTGCTACACCTGCAGGACCAGAAGAGTGCACTGCTTCTGCAACACCTGCGGCTGAGGAGGCATCTGCAGCCCAGGTCTCAACGGCTGCTTCAGCTGAGACTAAGCCTGTTGCAGAGTCCAAGCCTGCTGCAGAGTCTAAGCCTGCTGCAGAGGCTCCAAAGAGGCGTTTCTTCATCTCACAGGTTTCTGTGCCACTTAAAGCACACGAGAAAAAGAAGCTGACTAGGTATCAGAGACTAAGACAGGTTGAACTGCAGAGAGAGAAAATGTCCTGGGCACGTGTAAAGAAACTTAAGTCTGATCAAGCAAATCAGATGTTTTCAGACATGGATTGGCAAGGACCCCTCTCTTCGTTTTCTGTGACTCCTGCGAGCATGGCTCCACCACCAGCAGCCAGTCCTTCTACAACTCCTCTCCCAAGTCCTTCCTCAACCAGCAAGCCTGCATCACCCAAGGCAGAAGTTTCCAAGGTAGACAGTCCTAAGGCTGAACCTGCTAAAACAGAAACCCCTCAAATGGGCCCGACCAACAAGGAACCTACAACAACCGAACCTACTAAACCTGAACCTGCCACAACTCCAAACTCTAAAGCTGGGACTCCTGTAACTGAAACCCGTAAATCTACAAGGCTAAGTCAGGCTCAAACTTCAAAAGCAACCACAACTCCTGCCCCTAAAGCGACCAGATCACCAGCCAAGAGGACCCTCCCAGCAGTACCCCCTCCCATGCCCAATGGACTTAAATCTCAAAAAACAGAAGCCTGTTGAGTACATTCCATACAAACCCAGGCCCAAGTATTCCTTTGATGACTTTGAACTCGATGATGACCCCTTACCTGTAGCTCCAACAAAGCCCAAACTTCAGACAAGGCCCATGCAGACGACACGACCAAACATTCAGTCAAACCCGGCAGCTCAATCTAAACCCACAGTTTCATCACAACTTGCCGCACAAGCAAAATTAAATGCTCAGACCACACCTGCTGGACAGATCTCAGGTCAGTCAAAGCCCTCTGGTTCCCCCAATCCACAGTCAAAGTCAACGCCCCAGTCAAAAGCACCAGCAACTCCGGCAGCTTCTTCAAAAGGTGTCCCTTCAGCTCAAGCTCAGTTAAAGTCTCCTGTTTTGACAACTCCTCAGCCAAAAACAGTTTCAGCTTCAGGTCAGGCCAAGCCTGCTGCTTCTGCTTCTCCCCAGTTAAAGCCTGCTGGAAGTGGGAGTACATCCCAGGTCAAGCAGTCCACTTCCACAACCCCTCAGCCTGCTGCTTCTATCACATCTGAAACACAGCCTGCTGCTGCTCCTAAGACTAATTCTCATAAACCTCCAAGTTCAACGTCAGCAGAAGACAGCAAATGCAAGGTAACTCAAATATAAATCATGCAGTAATGTGTTTAAAAAAACAGTTTGCAGACTAGTGATGTTACTTTTCCCTCCTTCATTTTTACATAGGATACTGCTGGTCCACTTCCATCAGCTCCCACATCCTCTGTTCCCTCAGAAGTAAACTCAAAGGAGTCTGATGGCACGCAGAAGTGTGAAGAAAAGCCAGCTGGTATGTATTTCTTTTGCATCTTGGCACGATAACAAACTCCTTCCATGCATGTTACACGACTGATTGTGTCTGCAGGATATCTTTTAGTACGTTACTCTCCTCATTTGTACCCGTGAGCACTTCATATTCTCTGAGCTTTTTTAACTGGATAATGAAGAGACACACGTTCTGTAATGTGTGAGGACAGTTTGGTAACATTTTTATATTAATGATCCAGAAGATTAGAGGATGTGCCAAAGTTTTTACTTATTAAATGGCAGAAGAAGCGTAACTGTTCTTGATGTACAAAAATGTCCGAGTGTTTAATAATCGTGCCTTTTCTTACAGTCGCTGCTGTTGATCCTTCTCCTGAGGAGAAAACAGAAACAGACAAGACATCTGAAAAAGCTTGTCAAGTGTAAGAACTTTATCTGTAGTCATTTGACATGTTGTTGTCCTTGTAGCGATGGAAACATGAAGTAAACGTTTGTTTATACCACAGAAGAGCAGCGAAGCCCAAAGACGGCGAGACTCCCCTCTCTGAAGCTTCTCTGCAAAAAGAAGTCAAGAAGCTAAAGGAGGCAGATAAAGATGGCACCCAAACCATTATTGTAAGTGAGCACGTTGATTTCCTCCTCCCTTCCTCTGCTATGTGTATTTCGCTATGTGTAACGAGAGATTGATTGTTTTCGTTGTCTCATAGGATGCAGGACAGAAGCACTTTGGAGCGGTGGCCTGCAGTGTGTGTGGGATGCTCTATTCTGCTGCCAACCCTGAAGATGAATCTCAACATTTACTTTTCCACAACCAGTTTATCAGCGCTGTCAAATACGTGGTGAGAGCAAGTTTCCTTGAATGATGGGTCTCGTATTTGTCTCGCCTACTGTCTCACAATATTGACTCATCAGGAAATGCGCGGATGCATTGACTGAGCGAGCATACACACCGTTTGTGACACATGAGAAAATTGACTTTGAAGGCGTGTTGTCAGAATTGTTAATACCTTGATCCTTTTCGATACCACGTGTTTGAACCATACCTTCTCCAGTGTTTTGATTAACGATGGTATCAAAAGGTGTTACAGCTTTAAAGAAACGACAGATTATCATTCATAGTTTAACCCAAAGCTGCCACGAGAGAAAGACGGAGAGCTGCGGGGTCCGCTCCAAATTTACAGGCAAATACTGATGTTTCTCAAAACCTTTAGTGGTTTCACAAAGATGCAGAACGTTGCTTTTACATCTCTTACAAACAGAGCAGACGAGGTGGCTGCAGACGAGACCCTGACTTAATTGCACAAACACACAGGCAACTTTTCCGTACCAAAATCTTGCTCGTGTATTTTTGCAATTTAGACACGGTGCAGTAATTTTCTTGCGATTTTTCGTGAACAAAAACAAGAAATGAATTAATATTTGTGGTGGAATTTCTGTAATTACTTAATTAAATGGGTATAAAATCATTATGTTAATTCACTGTTCCTTTGCTTTTTGGTTTCTCTTACTTAATGAAACCTTTATTTTTTGTCGATTCTTTCAGGGATGGAAGAAGGAGAGGATTCTTGCAGAGTTTCCTGATGGCAAGATCATTCTTGTCCTGCCAGACGATCCCAAATACGCTCTGAAGAAGGTACAGTGTGTTTACAGGACCCACACGCTCCATCACAGATAACTGAAGTCTCACATCTCTGCTCTGAATCTATTCACATGTATTTTGTTTTCGATTTGTGTCTCAGGTGGAGGAGATCAGGGAGATGGTGGACAATGACCTCGGCTTCCAGCAGGTGGAGACAAAGTGTCCCTCTCAAACAAAGACTTTCCTCTTCATCTCCAACGACAAGAAAGTGGGCGGATGTCTGATAGCAGAGCACATACAAGAGGTAAGATGACAGTCAGGTTAAATCAAAGAGATATGTCTGCATTGATGTATTTATTATTGATACAGCACATTTCAGCAACAAGGCGACTCAGAGTGCTTCACAGAAGACATCAGAGGCATGAAGACAAAGAGAAAAAGAAGCATTAAGATCACTTAAACAATTAACAATCACAGATGAACTATCAAAATATTTAACAAAATTCAAATAAGATCCAAAGAAATACAGAAAGATGACTTAAGTGGATAAATAGACATTAAAATACTAAATATAAATAACTAGGGCGCGACCAATGTGGGCTTTTTGGGGGCCGATATCGATAGCGATGTTGGAGAGGGAAAAATATCTGATACAGATATATCGTCTGGTGAATAAATCGAGTAAAATTGTCGCATATCTGCGATAAAATGAGCCGA
Organism: Tautogolabrus adspersus; assembly: GCA_020745685.1. NCBI lineage: Eukaryota > Metazoa > Chordata > Actinopteri > Labriformes > Labridae > Tautogolabrus > Tautogolabrus adspersus. The sequence goes on along the minus strand of CM036551.1, from coordinate 3,449,657 downwards.
TACTGATAGTCACTGGATACGCTAATATCGGTCGATAATATCGGCTGGCTGATAAATCGGTCGGCCTCTATAAATAACCTCCGATTTGTTATCTGCTCTGAGCTCCTTTCAATGTTATATTGCTCTGAAGTCCCCGACGGACACAGATTCACCTGCTGGTCTCGCCTATTTGAGATTGATTTAGGTTCACAGTTTGCTCCTTCTGCGTTCGGGCGCCGCCCTAAGGTGCCCTGGAAAACCTCACCCGCAGTCGTTACAGTTCAACATTACACCGGTCTGTAAATAAACATTACTCTGGTCTTTGGTTGCTCTCAGGGTTACAGAGTGATCGAGGAGCCGTCACCTGAAGGCTCAGAAGGAGAGAAGGTGATGTTTGAACGTCAGAGAGCTTGGTGCTGCTCGACCACTGCAGAGCCGGCCATCTGTGGCATCAGCCGCATCTGGGTGGTCAGCATGATGAGACGCCTGGGCATCGCCTCGCGCATGCTTGAGTGCCTCAGGTTGGTGTGTCTTTAAATCTTTACATTTGTTCCAAAATGAAGACACACGTCTTTATTTTTATTTTTTTTGCTTTGACAGGAACAACTTCGTCTACGGTTCATACCTGAGCAAAGATGAGATCGCTTTCTCCGACCCCACGCCCGATGGAAAACTCTTTGCCACGCATTATTTTGGCACTTCTCAGTTTTTGGTTTATAACTTTGTGAGTGGAACTCCTTCATCCCAGCCCAAAACGGACGCAGTATGACAGTCTTCAGGAGAGGTAACATCGGATTTAACCGAGACGCTCACTGACCGACTGGACGCGACATCACTAAGCAGCGTCTAACACAGAATCTGTATTACGATCATTAACAAAAAGAAGAAGCTGTAAACGACTCCTTGGAGACGACTCATTGGTTTAAATCTCAGGATGAAAACAACAAGGTGTTGTTTATAAGAAAAAAGTTATTAATTCACCCTTTAACCCCTTCCTGAATCGTATTTTCTCAAAAAGAGTTTTTCCTTTTATACATTTTTAGTAAACAATTGGTCTTATTATCAGTATCGAGTTTACACGCATGAACTGACAGCAATAGAAATCAGAGCATTTCATTCTACGCTCAATCCCTGAAAGGCGTACAGCAGACTGCATTGATTACACTTCCTGTTTTACACTCTCACAATGTACAAGGAGGGTTTGTTCATGATTAACGTCCTGAGTTTGCTCTAAGCATCGTCGACGATGCCGACAGATCACGGTTACGGTTAAAGGCGGATCGGGTTGATGTATTTTTGCCACCACTGCCCCTGATTTCACTGTCCCGTTTATTGCAACATTTCAAACCAATCATGTAAACCAGGCGACTGCATCGGTTGGACTCATTTCAAGCATCAGTTTGGAGCGACGTCGTGGGAGAACTGTAGCTTGGGCATTGATCGAGTGCTCTAAACTTTCTTACATCACCTCGCCTGTTTTTTTCCAAGCTGAGCCATAAAGTGTACACCATTTAGCAGGGCATTGTAGCCTTTACTGTATGAGTGATCTTTTTTATTTTAATTCCTCAGAGACTGTTTATTGCTTTCTTTGTGCCTGAATGAATAATGTGTGACTTAATTTTTGTTCATGTTTGCCGACCATACTTGGCTTTTTATCGCATTAGTCTAGAGTATCATCCTCCTATTTCTTAGTGGAAACAGATTCAAATGTATATCAAATTATAATGTGGATTTATGAATACTATAATAAAGTGTCTAATGAAAACGATGTGCACCGTCAGGGGCTAACAGGTATTTGAATGATGCTCATCCAGGTTGGCCTTCATGAGGATTTGCTCAGTGACTAACACGAGGCGTAGACATGAATCTCTGCCTCTCACAACACAGACGTTCAGTATCATTGTAATCCATCTCTTATTTTCTTCTTTCCTCTCGTTGCTTTTAGAAGGGTGTGTCGTGTAAGAAAAAGTACTTTGATTTATACGAAGCTGTTATGTAAATATTTATTTAAATAATAAACGATTTAAAACATTCCTGTCTGCTCATTTTTATTGGAGGACACAACAACAGGTGAGTGTTGGATTGTTTGACCCCCCCCTAACTGAGGTTTCCCTTTTCAGTCCTAAAGTCTTGTATTAGTCACCACTGCCATCTAGTGGACGTTGTTGTAACCCATGCATTTACTACGGTGGCTGGGAAGTGCAAAGCAACATTACAAAGTGTGAAACACTTTTGCAAACCTTGAGACAAATTCACAAAATGCCAAACACCTTACAAAGGACAGAACAAATTCACATTTTAGAAAATAAATGTACAAGATGCAAAACACTTTTACGAGTGTTGAGACAAATTTACAAGTGACAGAATCTTGCTGGAAAGGGGATGTACCAAAAGCCAGAAGTGATCGAGTGAGCCGTCAATTAGTTTATTTTGGCGTCAGGACCTTGAAATGTGTTGTACAGAGTTTATGTTGACCCAATGACCTTTTTTCAGTTTTTCAGAACCCAACTGAGACCGTTAACGCAGTCTTTCCATGAAAACAAATAAATGACTGCTCACGCAATCACTTCCAGGTCACTTCAGGCATTTGGTACATTCCCTTTCTGACAAGATTGTGCGGTTTGTAAATTTGTTTGGGGACTGGTAAAAGTCTAAATTTGTCTCGGCGCTCGTTGGAGTGTTTTGCATCTTGTAATTTTGTTTTCTAAAATGTGAATTTGTCTCAAGCTTTGAAAAAAGTGCTTCACACTTTGTAATCTGGGTTTGGACTTCCCAGCCGATGGAATTTATTGTGCATTTATTTTGTAGTTTAAATAAATCATTATCTCCAGAATGTTTGCTGCTTATGAATATCAATAGCGGTCTTTAGTGGCAGGTATATATTGACTGTTTTGAAATAAGTGTCAAATGTGGGACTTCTCTGGCTGTCATGTTTTCTCTTTCTAGTTGCAGATATAAACAATCCCCTCTTAGTGCATTCCTCGACACTCCTGTCACAACACGGGCCAACTCGATGGCAACTTCTGAGAAACAAAACAACCTTAGAACAACACGGATACTTCCTCATGCAGAGAGTGAGAAAACAAGAGGCCTCCGCTCCTCCTCAGAGATGTTGATACTGATCAGCAGGAGAAAACAACGGAGCTGAGCTTCCTAAGGTATCTCGAACTCAACAATCATCTTGGCCTGTTGACTCGTAAAGATAGGACCATCTTAACCTAGTGTTGTAGTCAAGACCACACAAACCGAGACCAAGACACACCGGAGACCAGAGTGCTGCGAGACAGAGTCAAGACCAAGACCATCAATGAAATCATCATCTTGTGTGCAGGGGGCGTGTCACTCACTTAGACTACATATGAATTGAAGTTATTGGTTCATTTTGAAAGAGGCATTTTCCTTCTAATCTCAGTAATGACGTGGAAAAGTAGCCTTTCAGTCGTGGTCTTGACTTAAAATCCGGAGTCCACCCTATCTGAGACCGAGTAAAAAGTCTGAGTTGAGTACTGCAACACGATCTCCAGCGTCTGATTTACCCTTCAAAACGTGTTTTTCAGTGTGTATTATCCATCAGTGTACATGTGCATGGGCTGGTGTGAATTTAGACCCTGAAAAAAAGGAAACTACAAGGACAAGAAAGGAAAACCATCTGTAAATACACACATTTATTCTTACAGGTCAGTTTAAAGAGACACAATTGTCACAGCTGCCACATTGTACGCCATAAAAATATTCATTATTGTTAATAAGGTGGTGTTATTGTTAAAATGTGTTAAGCTATTCTTATTAAAAATCAATCATTTCTTATTTACACTTTACACATTTACAAAATCTTACATCAAGCACCGAACTTAATCACAGACAATGTCTACAGTCTCCACATCAGGTGTGTCACATTCAGAGGATTTCTTGACAGGACGGGGGGAATACAGCATGGAGGATTTCTGTCAGCACGAACGGGAGCTCTGACCACCGACTGACCCGTTCGCTCAGTGTGGAACTCGCAGTGGGATTGGCCTTGTTGCGTGACATCTGCTGGGACTTTACCGGGTTTTAAGAGTTTTAAAACAAGATTACAGTAATGCTCTGGGTTCTCGTTGTGTTGACAGGCAACAACCCATAAGAAGAACAGAGCTGCTCTGAAGTGTTAGTGGCAAATACACAATCATGTTTTTGCGAGAGAGAGAGAGAGAAAAAAAACAACACTTGTTATTTTACAAAAACATGACAAATGAAGCACAGGCTCTTTACATAAAGGATAAAATATGAAGGTTGGATGGAGGTTAATGCATTGCTTGTGCATCTGTGACACGTGGTACATATTTTGAAGTTGGCTGAAATGAGTTTTTAATGCCAAGGCTATGGCAACATCAAAATGTAGGCACCAAAGACAATATATAATTCTGTAGCCTAACAGTGTTCATGTATGTAGACAAAACAAAAAGTCCTCAGTCCTTTTGTGATTGTTTATAAAGACAAAGAAATGTCCTCAAAGAACGGGACAATTCTGGCCACAAAAGTCATACAGTACATCCAACATGTCTGGGTCCTGACGCCTTCTGTTCATAACACCGTGACCTTTCCCAGGCTGCACAACAACAACCTCGCCGTCTGGTGGAAGCTCTACCAGCGGGTGCACTTTGTTATCCATCTTCTTAAAGTCTGTGACGCCAACATTGGGCAGCATGCCGTTCCTCTCTGCTGGCTTTTTGGTGTCCTCTGAGTCGTCCTTCGTATCGATTATACTGTCACCATTTGCACTGCCCTTGCTAACCACACTGACGTCCTCCTGCCATGTGTCAGAGTCAGCATGGGGCAAAGAGAAGTAGGTGCACTTCCTTGAAAGTGAAAGCTCCTTGTCTTCCAGCTCAGACTTTTTGCTGGGAAGTGAATATGAAGATTTCTCCTCTGAATCCATTCCTTCGCCTTGAGGGGCATTTGTAAAGGTTTTGTTTATTCCAACTGGATCTGAAACAGACTTTTTGATTTGTGTGTTCTCACTGAGGAGAAACAGTTCTTTATTAATAGGAACACAGTGTCCAGGCATGACCTTTGCGTTAAAAGCAATGCAGCGTGTTGCCTCGGTTAAGTTGTCCAGAGCACTAGTGGAATTGAAGTAAGACAATTCAGGCATTGCTTTCGACTGAGCTAAATGAAAGGGAGAGAAAATGCTGGAACGTTCTTTCTTTGTCTCTTTTGGGGGAGATGGTGGCCTTTCGTTTGCTTCCTGATCAGTATTAGCATTTCTCATGCCATAAAGTCTTTCAATTGTTCTTCTGACAAAGCCTTTACTGATGGATTTCTGTGCTGAATCATCTTCACTACTAGACAGTTCACTGGACGTCTGAGACTGGTACCCAGCACTGGTTGAGGTCTGTGCTCTTAACTCCACCAGCTCTGATGAGTTCGGGCTTGGGAAAGGTCTATTTCCCTGCTGAATATCTGTGGCACTCTTTGCAAGGAACATTTCCCTGATGGATCTGACTCTGTTGCCTTCAGGCTCTTTGGTTATAACCCCAGTGGAGTCATAGCTAAAAGATAACGACGACTGAGGTGCTGACTGAGACTTTGGAGAATCCACAACCTCCGGCTCAAGAGGGACATTTCTCTGTGAAAAACGTCTTTTGGGAGAACTTTCTTTTGAGTTTTTTCTGGTCTGGCCATCAGCTACTTGCTTTTCCAGAAGAGTTACTCTCTCTGCTACAGTTTGGGATATGGTTTCTTTAGAGTGATGCTTGGGTTTTTCCACAGCCTTTTCACATTTTGTGTCTTCAGACTGTGCTGCAAATGCAACCGTCTCCTGAATTTCTACACAGTTCTCTTCTACATATATGTCCATGATGATGTGTTCCTCCTCTGAGCTGGAGTCTTTTCGATAACAACTTAATTCTTCCTCATTTGAGCTGCTGATTCGTTCACCCTCTATCGCTGGTAGCTGCACCTCAACATGTTCTTCACAGCTGTTGTGGTCATTCCCACTATCCTCATCTGCACTAAGTTTGATTAAATGACTTTTGTCTTTCTTATTATATAAGCCCTGATTCTCAATCACACTGCTTTGATCCCCTACAGTATTCTGACTTCTTGTCTTATCACATATCTGTATTTCATCAGTGAAGTAGTCCTCTTCTTCTGAGCTGTCCTTGTCCTCAACTGTTTCTGCTGTCAAAGCCTTTAAAGATTTACATACTTCTGTTTTTTCCTCGTGATCTAGAAGATCATCAATATGTTCCTCCTCCACTGTGCTCTCCTGCTCGTCCTCGTCATTAGACAAACTTTCCTCATTCATAACCCTGTGATCCTGACATTCGGCCTCATGCTGCTCTTCCTCTGAAGTTGGCTCATCCACATCTGAGTTACACGTGCTGTCGTCAACACCAACACTCTGTCCCATCAAACCTCCTTCCCCACTTATTTCCTTCTCTGAGTTAAAGGGGCTTGCAGAATGAGACAAAGCGACTTGGCTGCTTGGCTCCTCTACACTGTAACTGAACCTCAGTTGCTTATCTTCTTCCACCTCAGAGCAACTCTCAGGTTTGCACGAGTCATCCCTTTCCCTGCTCTCCTGTTGGATCTCCTCACATTCAACTCCTGCTCCCTCTTCTAAACTATCTGAAGTTGGCTCATCCACATCTGAGTTACACGTGCTTTCGTCAACACCAACCTTCTGTCCCATTAAACCTCCTTCACTATGGAGTTCCTTCTCTGAGTTAAAGGGGCTTGCAGAATGAGACAAAGCGACTTGGTTGCTTGGCTCCTCTACACTGTAACTGAACCTCAGTTGCTTATCTTCTTCCACCTCAGAGCAACTCTCAGGTTTGCACGAGTCATCCCTTTCCCTGCTCTCCTGTTGGATCTCCTCACATTCAACTTCTGTTCCCTCTTCTGAACTATGTCGCTCATTTGAACTATCTGAACTAGAACCACCTCCATCACAGTTCACCTCTAAACCTTTATTTGCACTTGACATGCTCTGCCCTTCCAGTTCTGGAGCTAAGTCATCATGATGGGTAAGCTCATTATCAGGGGCGCTTAGACTCTCCTCACTGTGCATCTGCAGTTGACCACCCTCCTTTTCTTGCTCCCTTACCTCGGAGGTACAACCGTCTTGTTCAACGTTTTTATTGCTGCTGACTCTGTTCATATTTGCCCAATCTTTGCTTGATTTGTCTCTGTTGTTGTCTTGCTGCTGCTTTTCTTCTCCCTCATAACATGACTGCACACCCTTTGTATTCTCTTTCACAGATAATTCTGTACTGTAAAGCTGGCTAACTCCAGGTTCAGCTGGAGGACTTGTAGCTACACTATTCTGTCCATAATGGCCTTTATTTTCTTTGATTGGCTGGTCAGGTAGTTTGTGCTTCACTGTCTCTGCTCTGGATTGTTTTGACTGCTCTGTGAATTGTTTAATGATGGAGCTGACATTAAAATGTGCTTTCTCTTCGAGACTGACATCCTTGTCGGTTTTAGTACCTTCTGTTGAGAGATGTGATAGCTTGGTATTAATGTCTTTGTTTGGTGGTGGTTCCATTTCTTTGATAATCCTACCACACGTCTTTTCTTTCTCGTCATTGTCACTTTTGAAACTCAGTGAAAGAGAAGCCAATTCCTCCTTGAGCTTCTCAGGCATGTCAAGATTATCCATGATCTTGTCAATATTTTCATCAATGTTGCAGTCTTTTTCAGGACTACTCTGAGACACATATTCTTGCTCTGAATCATAGGGTGTAGAGCTGCGACTCTTGCATTTGTCGCTGAGTTCCTGAAAGCCCGTCCAACTCTGCAGGAGCTGCTTCGAAGCTGACTGCTGTAAAGTTGACAAACTGTCTTTTAACTTGTGAGAATCCTCAATGCTGGCAATTTCCTTGAGTGAATCAATCATTTTTAAAGCCTCCGCACAGCTGACATTGTTTGCGTTCTGCTCATCCATATTTAGGTTGGTTAAGCCTTCCTTTAGGGTCATGACAGCCAAGAAAGCAAGGAGAGCTTTAGACGATGAGCCAAATGTTGAAGCCACATGAGAGGAGAAGTCAGGCAGGCTGTTGGACCTTTCCAGACATGAGGGGCGTTTGGTCTGTGTGATAAGTCTGATTGACTTTATTGAGTAGCAAATATCCTCAAGCACAGACTTGATGTGTGGCTGATTTGGCGTGTTTAAAGGCTGGGGCAGTATTTGTGTTTCTGTCTCTTGACCTGCTGTTATAGGGTTGTCTGACCTTTTCACCTTATTGTCATCACTCTGATTCGCTTCCACAGGATTTATCGTGTCACAAGAAAGTGTTTTATCCAGTTCACCTGTTGATTTAACAGACTGTGGAGTTTGGGAGTTCTTTCTTACGGATGAACTTTTCCTATGTGCCTCAAGCGAAGACACTGATGTATCGTCTGAGGAGTGATTTCTGGAGAGCATCTTTTTACTTGACCTCTGCCTGATGGGTGGTGACACAACGTCCAGAGACTGAGAGTATGGAGAAAGTCTCTTTTGCAATTTAGGCTGTTGATGATGAAGCATCTGCTTCTTCTCAGTGGAGGGGCTAGCATTTGGTGTTGCATGTCTTTGTCTTCCAATATTTGGTGACATAGTTTTATTGGGAGGACGGGTATGTAATGAAGACAATTTTGGAGATTTATGAGAGATTTCAGATGACAGCTTCCTGGTTTCAGATTTCCTCTCTGGAGATGGACTACTCATAAGTTGTACTTTTTTCACCTGGGGTTTGGGAGACGATATCTCTGTTGGTGTTTCATTACATTTGCTCTCCTTAGATTGATCTCTTGGTGTTATGTGATCATCTGATGAGATACTTGCTGTTTGCATTCTCTCTTCAGATGTTAAACTAACAGGAGATGCAGAAGTACAACATAACTGACTTTTCACATCGTTTCTGCTCTTTGGTTGCTGGGTCTCGTCTGTTAGGGTTTCATTAAGTTGATGTGTGTCTGTTGAATAGAGGCCGTTTTGTACATCATTACCGCCCACATTGGTGTGAGCAGCTGCTGTGGATGTCTCTGAAGTGGCATCACTACATAAAGCATATTTATCCATACAAGTCTTTTTGAGAGCCATTGTCCTGCCAAGAGACAAATTACTGACTAAAGGAGCCCTTTTGATCGAAGGAGTCCTTGGTAGTGGTTCTTCCCCGAGATCAGAAGGAACGTAAGTCTGAGCTGATGTTGTCTTTTCCATTGTGAGATCAGTAGGAGAAGCTGCCTTTTCAGATGGAGAAGTACTGATGGATAATGGATGATTATCTGACATTTGACTGCTCACTGATGATAGCCTGTACAATGGGCTGCTGGCTGCGGAGGAAACGTCCATCACACAATAGTCAGTGTTTGAAAGCTCCAGATCTTCAGCAGGTGGTGAGGGGGGTGGTGGGAAATCCATTGAAAAGGTGTCGGCAGGTGTTGTATTTTGTAGTGAGATCTTGACTGGACTACCAGATGAGCTGTCTGATGAGGTCTCATTTATTGTTGTATCTTCCTGGGCTAAAATACTGTAGTTTTCTGTGTTTTTAGGGGTTGTATGACTGTGGACACTTTGCTGATTTAATATGGTCCTCTCCAGTAATGGACTCAGTTTGTTTTCAAAGGACTGAATTCTTTGTCTGACTGAAGATGCTTGCACATTCTCTGGCGGTGGGTTGACTTTTAGTGTTTCACATGTTTCTATATCCGATGTATTCTCCAAACACTTAACTTCCTTTGCAACAATCATGAAGCTGTTCTCAATTTCAGCCTCCCTGCTCATGCCATCTTCTGTATTGACAAGAATTACCTCTTCAGCTTTTTTACTTTCCTCATCTGGGTAGGTTGTGGGTTCAAAATGGGCTTGTCCCAACCAGTTTTCCACATATTCATGTGTAAAAGCACTGAAAGAGTTAAAAGCAGGCAGAGACATACTTTTGCTGATATCATACGACTCGTTTTCGTTCTTTTTCTCCTGATGCATTGACGTCTGACGTGTCAGAATTCCCCGTGGTTGGATCATTGCACTCATAGCAACATTCAGTGTGCTTTTTTCTGTCTCCCTTTTCATTTCATTCACTGCTGATGGCGTGTTTGGATCCTTAAGAATACTTTTCAAGGTGTCATCTGACTGTTGAGAGCTTTTTGTTTTGAATACTTGGTCTCCATTTTTTGCTGGTCCCTTTTTGATCTTCATCGTGCTCTTTGCTGATTTGGATTTATTCCCATAGATTTTTCTCAGGGACCCAGCACTAGAGAAAGTTTTCACTTTCTTACGTTTCTCCGTTGCTTCTGAAGAATTTTCTTTTTTTCTTTTCTTCGGTGTCCTAAGCCGAATAACCCGTTTTCTGATCAGTTTTGGTTTCTTGTAATGCTTGATCTCCGTTTGTCGGGATTGGTCTCTGCCTTTGCCGGCCATTGGCAACCTACTATGAGCATTTTCTTCTTGAATTGCACCAGTCTTAAGCAAAGGCAATGCTAAATCAGATGTTAATGAAGTACCCCCAGCTCTCCAGAGGCTAATTGACTCAGAAGCTGTGGATGGTCTCCACAACTCAGGTTCAGACTCATTATTGGATGAGAACCGTCCAGTTTCTGAGGTAGCTGGTCTGCTAAAAGGAATTCCAGACGCAGACATTCCCTGTGCACAAAGGTTTGCAAGGAAATTATCATGGCAGGTCTGCTGTTCAATTATGTGTAACACAGTCTCAGTGACCTCCTTTCCGCTGGATTCAACCTGCAGGATTTCAGACATCCCTGCTGATTTGAATGTGGATTCTATTCTGCTGCTTATATTGTTGGTATCTATAGAGCCAAGTCTTCTTGGTTTGGGAATTGGTCTAATACTACTCTGCTTGACCAAGCAGTACTGCTCAGTCATGTCTCCATGTTCTGTCTGCTCTCTGTAGGAGTAAGAACCAACCACACCTTCCTGAATCCCCTCTGCCGTTACTGATTGTATGCTCTCCATAGAGGTTTGCTGTGTTCTAATTTGCTTATGACCTGGTGTGGGAGCTCTCCAAGAGGACACCAAGCCAGTCTGTTCTTTGATATTATCGTCTTCGAAACTACACTCGCTGAAAACTCCATTACATGGTGTAGGTGGATCCTCATCATTGTTATCCTTTGATTTGTCCTTATAGATTGTGTCGATGGAGGCAACAGGACTTTGTAAAACAAGTGAGTTTGAGTCTGGTGAGCTGATCTGTTCTAACTCCGTAGGGGGTAAACTGGATTCATTAAGCTCATTAGCTACACTCGACCGAGTCAAAGTGGTGGTCCAATGAATGGTTTCCTCCTCCTTAAGTGTCAGCCTCACCTTCATCTCCACCGTCATGCTTCCGTCTTGGTTCACTCGAAAGGACTTCTCAATGTCATCATCTGTGGGCAGCGAGCAACCCTGCCCTTCAACTCCATCGCCAAGGCAGGTTTCACCCTCTGTTTCTGCCACTGACTCCAGGATATGACCTGACTCCCACTCCACAGAGTTCGAGTGGTTGCTGCGTAGCTCGCTTGACCGTTCTGCAATGGAGTTGTTGATTTGATTCACAATGTATCTCTCACATGAAGGGGAAAATGGCCTTGACTTTGGAGCCTTTGATAGAAGCTTCTTTTTGCCTTTTTGGGCCAATCAGGTACAAAGAATACACACGTTGAAAAATGAAGAGGAAAAATCCATCGATTTGAAGCGAGGTTTGAAGAGGAAACCCATGAAGCGTGGAAAGGAAAGAACAAGAAAAAGAAAGTTAGAAAGATAGTTTAACGATTTACAGCTCATGAAGAACAATAGCCGACAGCCACATAGACAGAGTATGTAGGTCATCTATGGTATTATGTGCAGTATCATTGCCTCAGCACTTCCCCACTCATCCCATGAGAGCAGGTAGATTATTTCAGATGCTCTGTGTGTGCTGTATGAATAACGGTCCATTAATGAGAATAAATGTGCTTATCAGCAAATCATACAAAATGATTACCCCGAGATCTATTCTTATGAAAACTTACGGTTTGAAGCCTTTAGTCTTCTGATACTTTTTCGATTGGTAGGCAGAGTTGTTTGAGCTGGAGAGCTCTGTGCGCTGTAGTTTGCAGGCCTGAACGGCTCCCTGCCTGCCGCCACTACAGTCCCAGAGCACAATATCAGGCCTGGAAGACCCTCCACCTGCAGTGGACAGAAAAAAAAAACACTTGTCTATCTAACGGCGTGCAACTTTGTCAGCACTAGATAGAAAGAAAAGACACGTTTTTAGCCTTGAATGTGCTGTAAGCGTGATAGGGAGGGATATAACTGCAAAATGCAAGCATGCACAAAAGGACAATTGGAAAAGAATGGTCAAATTACTAATAATGGATCTGGTACCAAAGCCTTACAGTGCAATATCCCAGAATGCCTTCCTATGTATTAGCTAGAGTAGCCAAAGAAGCTTAGCACTTTCTCTCCTCAGGTGATGGTTATTTATAGGCCAGGTTTAAGCCCGTTCTTTTTGTGTCAACAATGATACTTCAGAAATAACACTGATAGCAAGGAATTCAAATATACTATTGGGGGGATTTGGCATTGTAATATGGCTTTACGGTCTCAAGATATAAGAGTAATCTATCATTTTTTTTAAACTTGGTTTTCAAGTTGAGGCTTTCAAGTTGTCTTTACGACAGGATTTCATATCTTTGTGATTTCTTGGCCTTAGCAGGGATGGATAAGTGAATATGTTTTTGTGTTTTTTAGTCAGTCACATTCTGATTTTGCTGTATTGTCATAGGAACACTTACGCGTTTGCCGTCAGACGTGAGTAATTTCACCACATGGAACTGGATCAGCTCTGAGATATATTCCAGTATGGACTCAAAAGTGGGTGTAATCCTCTTGTGAATGAACACTTTGTGTATTACAGCGGGGTCACCATTGCGGAAAACCAGTAGCCTCTTTGGTGTGCGCAAAACCACCGGCTCCTTCTTGTGGATGCTCCAGCCGGGGAATAACCTGGCCTGCTGCACAGTTCGACGACGGGAACTAGCAGGCCTGGCGTGGTACCAGGGCGGCAGCTTCTTCCTGGCTCGTGCCAGGTTGAAAGGTTTCACCTTACGGCTATCAGAGCATATGTAGGATTTTCCATCCTCCAAATCATCCAAAGTACTGACTGCATGAACCCCATGAGAAGTGGTAATGTTCCTCACCCCAAACGGCAGGGGAACCTTTTTAGAGAGACTGTCCAGGAGGGCATCAAATGTTTTAAAGGTGCGGTTGTTGATGACCATGCGCAGACCATTGAACTGAGGATCTCCACTTTTGTAGAAGCAGACGCGCTTTGATAGGATGGGGTCGATGACACTTGGGTGGCGCGGGGTGCCAGAGGTGTGCGCACTCCCTGATGATTGTCCAGGGAGGACCCTCCGAAGTCCCATCTCGCTCATCATTTCTTTTTGGCTGAAAGGGTTGCAACAGACATGAAAACAATTAGACATTTACAGAAACTGGATGCTCGTTGGGCATATTTCTGTGTGGAGAAAGGCCAAAAATAACTGATGAAACACTGACATGTTTGATGCTTTAGTAGAAAAACATTCTCAACATAGTCACCAGTAAGGAGGATAAAATGTTTCTCAAGTGGCGCCTTCATATACAGCATAATTCCCAGATGTGGTCCACTTGCTCTGCCCGTTTATGAAAATGTATTTATAGATGAGTATGATACACTTCATTGCTCCCATTGTCGAGGTAACCAATAATCATAGAACGAATATTATGGGTTGGTAAGTTTCCAGTCCTCAAAGTATCAAACACATCTGTGCTTCGAGGACCTTCCTCATATAGGTCAACACAGCGTAACAACATGTTGCACACAACTTAATTTAAGATGTGCAAACAGCTGAGTGACGTCCTGCCGGCATCTGTTGTTTACTTCCTAAGCCTGTTGCCATCAGGTAACACGACCTCACTCCTGGAAAACTTGCCACGTGATCCTTCAATTATTTGATTACCCAAGTTTCAACAACTGATGAAAGCAAGTGAAATGTGGAAAAGAGATGTTGTTGTTTTTAATCCTGATACTACACCTGGTCTTTGTTTTGGTTGAATAACTCGGTCACACAAATAACATGGCATCACATTTCCTCAAAAGGATTCAAGATTAGAAGTGATGGTTATAACAAATGATTCAACAAGTCCAAATCTGATCGCTTAAAGGCCCCCAAGCACGATGCATCACACACAAACGTTACAACTCCCAGCAGAACGGATGTCTCATAATCAACGAATCACATTTTAACACGTAATTCATACATTACTGTCCATTTCCCGTGAACACTTATAATTACAAAGACAAATTCAATTGGTATCATTCCAATAAAATGAGTTATTTCTTCCCTACCAGTTAATAAAACATGATTAATTCATGTTAGTACTCAGTGTGGATGGAGGGAACTGTAATTCTGTCGTCACTAGATTGGAAAAAGAATCCTCTCAGGGTGAAATTATCTGTGCTAATTATTGATTATTGCTAATTGGATGCTCATGGCTTTTAAAATGCTACATACAGATCCCCACTGAAGCGGTGGAGAGTTAAAGTAAGTCAAAGAAAGACGTACACACAAAAGATTTCCAAATGAACTCACCTACGTCTGCGTCTGCATCATGACGATCCCAACCGTTTTGACAGGATCCATGAAATGTTATTCCTTGCTCTACATGTTGACTGCTGTTCAACTAACTCCACAGCAACAGTTTATTTCAGGAGACAACATCGTGGTTAATTTGCTTAATCTTTTCTTAGAGTTAATCCCCTCCCTCCCTTCTACCCTGCAAGTGAAGAGCTTGATAATCCTCTTCAGAAAGGTGTGTCACGTAGAGTTGTGATAGCAGCGCGGAGAGGTGGACCTACAATCTGACATCTAGTCCTCCTTTTTTTAAATGTTTTTTGTGTTAAAGTAATTCAACTAAAAAAAAAGTCCCACTAATCAGAAAGGAGAGGAAAACACGAAACGAAAGAAGTTAATGATAAGCATGCGCAGGATTTTTTTTTTGTGATCAACTTTTTATTGAAATTTTTTACAAGATGCTTGTACAGAAGAGCTTCAGGAGAGAGACCGAAGACAACAACAACAAACACACAAACTATTTACAAATCGCCATTGCCTTGATGAAGATAAACATTAAGATAAAAAAAAATAAATAATAATAATAAAAAATAAATAAATAAATAAATAAAATAAAATATATATAATACAAAATAAAAACTGAGACAAAACATTCCCAAATAAAATTAAGATATGCATGTAAAACACTATACACACCTATACACACATGCACAAAATACAAAATCACACCTGATCGAGAAAAAGTGGATCCAAAAGAGTTGAAATAAGGAAATCCCAAGCCTGTAAAGTGGATGCCCGTGCCTTATGAATCACAGCTAATGATCTTTCAATGAGAGAGATATCTCTGAAGTAGTTAAACCATTCTTTTATCGACGGAGGTTCACCAGAGAACCAAGAATGTATTATTGCCTTCTTTGCCGCCGTTGAGCCCGCAAAGATAATTTTTCTAAAGGCCAAACTGATTTTATCCCTGAGAGTAAAATCATCATTAAATAACAATAGGGAAGGCTGTTTGGGAACTGGGAATTTCAGGACTTTTTCAAGACATTTAGTCACCTTAGACCAGAGGGTGGAAACTGAAGGACATTCCCAGAAAACATGGAGGTATGTACCAACAACATCAAGGTTACATTTGGTGCAGTTCGGAGTGTCTACAAGCTTCATTTGGAAACGCCTATATGGAGTTGCATAATATTTATGTACAAATTTATAGTGAATGAGCTGATGTGCCGGATTTTTTGATGAGATAAATACATTGTTCCAAATAATGTCCCAGTGTAGTACAAAGTTTTGTCCTTCGAGGTCCCGGTCCCAGGATGTGGTCACCCCAAGAGTTTTGGCACTTTTGGAGACCAAATCGTTATATATGGTGGACACGAGTCCAGTAGTCCTTTTGTGGGGGTTAATCCAAGTGTCCAATGGATGAGAGGATAAAGGTAAATCCCATGGAACTCCATGGGCACGAATTGCTGATCTCAATTGTAAATACAAAAACCAAGAAAAACCAGGGAGGGAATATCGGTCCTTAAGCTGTTGAAATGAAAGCAGGCCATCTCTGTTGTATAAATCTTTAAGTCTACGGACTCCCCCATCGGCCCAGCTCTTATTGTAGAATGAGCCGGAGTTCTGTAATAGATTGTAATTATACCATATTGGAGAGCGGTCACATAGCTTTATATCACAGTCCATATATTTCTGAACATCCGACCAAATTTTCAGCGATGTCCCTATAATTGGTCCAAATGCTCTACATGCTGTTCTAGGTTTGCATGCGCAGGATTTTAAAGAAATAACAAACACAGTGTGAGAAAGTTTTTGTACTTTTGTTTTTGCTTTAACTTTAAATAAGAGAACAATGCTGAACCTACAGAAAGAAGAGCAGCAGGGCTCTTTCCACCAGCAGCAGCAGATGGTGAATTTGTGTCCAGTTGTAATATTCGTGCGGGGTTGTAATCTCATTGAAGACCTCTTAAGATTATAAGGATTAAGTGGGCTCTTCATTAGCCCTTTAGGACCCTTAGAGAGGAGAAGTTGATTTCAATGAGAGGGGTTAAGATTCACCTTAATAGCTTTATTTTTAGGGAACTGACGTTGAGTATCGAAGCCAAATCAGAGTAGAGGCGTGCGTTGGCCTTGTGTGATCGAGTACAAGCAGTGGCGGTTCAGGAGTCTGTTGGGGCCCTCCAACCGGCGTTCATCACCATCATGCCTGCCCGTGTCCCGACGCTTACTCCTTTTTTTCTTCTGTTTCTATTTTCTCTCCTGTAGACGGATAATTCCTCTTCATGTTTCTTTGTTGACTTTTACTGACAAATTTTGGTTTTCACAGCAATAATTCATGCGACGCTCAGAAGGGCAACACGAGTGTGTTGCCAGATGGGGCCCCCTTAGGGAGTTTTCCTACTAGTTGCAAAATTTGCACATTTGAGTCGCTGCTTTGGTTTCAGTTTGTTAGCCGTCAGGGGCCCCCTACTGGACTGGGGCCCCCTACAGGTCTGGGCCCCAAGCAGTTGCCTGCCTTGCCTGTTGACAAGCAGCACCTCTGAGTACAAGCTTTAAAATATGATTCTTTACGTTCTGTCTTTATTTAAACTCCAAACTCATTGACAGCATAGCCCTCATTTACAATGACGTCGAGCAGAAATACTAAAATGCAAAATAAACAATGAATAAAATACACATCATACAGACAAAAAAGATCTGTTAAAACAGACATAGAATTAATAAGCAAAGTTAACAGCAAAATCAATTATAACAGGTGCAATCAGAGGTTATTTATTTAACCAGGAAAAGTCTCATTGAGATTAAGAATCTCTTTTACAAGAGCGTCCTGGCCAAGACAGGCAGCAGCACAATTTACTGAGTTTCAGACATAAAACTCTTAATTTTGTGAGCCATAAATAATCAACAACAAGGGATCAAAAAGGGGCAATATGAGTTAGTTAAAGGGTACATATTGTGAAAAATCCACTTTGACAGTGTTTTTGTCTACCGACCCACAAAATGTGAAATAAACCCATCCCTTTGTTTGTGGTCTGCATAAGTCTTACAACACAGAGAAAAATGCTCTGTTTCATATTTGCTCTCCTTGTGACATCACAGTGGGATTCTGGTAAAAAAAAAAAACCCTCCCCTCCCCTGATATCTCCTCCCATGGACTCCACCCCCAGCCTAGAGCAAAACTTTTGCGCAGGTCCACCATTTTTATTCTCGCTAGTGAAGGAGTGATGTCTACCGGGAAAACTCAGGGGGAGCTCATTGCATTTAAAGAGACACACACACCAAAATGGAGCGTTCTGAGAGAGCTGGTTTATACAGGGTCACAAACCTCCTCTGGTGCTTGATTCATGTTATATTTGGACCAAAGCACAGCACAGATGTTTCATTAAGACCACAGGGGACTGATTGAAAAGGTGGAAAAGGGGGATAATATGTCCTCTTTAAATTGCATTGCACCTATTAAATACATTTAAATTAAATTCAAATCAACAAAACATGGAGTACAGAAAGAGAAGAACCTAAAGACAGGTTGCTGTACGCTTTTTTTTTAGTCCTTACAAAAATACACATGCTCTCTAGAAATACAATTAAGTTTACAGGGGTAGTGGAGTCCAGTAGATTAGCTTTAACCGTATTACTGAGGGAATTAGCTGGTCATGTATACGCTTAACTATGAACTATCATGAGTTGCATAACAGTTACCAAAACAGGCCTGAAGAGAGTCTATTCCTGTAGAGAAAGAGATTAGTGAACAAGGGATAACTTCATTCCTCTGTAAACCTGAGGGCTGAGGTCAAGGAATCGAAGGAATAAACAAAAGTTATCGAGTTTCAGCTCCGTATAAAGAGGATGAAGTGATGACACTCTGTCATACAGTTTTAAGTTTACTGCTGTAAAAATATCTCAGGTGTGTATGAAAGAGTCAATATGTGCCGTAGGAAAGAATTCCTGCTGAGCCCGACTAGACAGAGATTGAGGAATGCCAGAGGAGGCTCCCATGTGGCGAGCCCATGACCTGTTCCCAAAACAACGAGCACAAAAATGTGAAAAATCCTTCAAAAGGAAGCATGGGGGGGTGGGGACAATAGAGGAAGCTCTCAGAGTAAACAGGTAGGCCCTAAGCCTGCATGCCCCTCATTCCAGCCCTCCACTCCAGAGATAAGAGGCACGCAAATGTTGAAACCGAGCGGGTAGAAACGTCTGTTCACACTGATACAGCAGCACAGATCCTGCCAAACACACCCGAATCTAACTGAAAATAAACCTCAGCCGAAGCTCTGCACTCAAAGTAGCATGACAGGTAATAGCAGCAAATATCTGAAGCTCCATTTGTCACATAACCTTTCCAGTCACAGAGTTATAACGAACCAGCTGGTGATATGAACACTGTTATTTTTCCTTCACATGATTACACGTGAAATCACACGCCGCCATGACAGAGATATCTGTCTCTGCGTTCCGAGTGTATTGTCACCCCTACCATGCTCTATTTTTAAGTCCTTGCGCCTATACTGCAACTAATTGGCGCCAAGTTAGATTCAAACCTATGCTGTTAATGGGAAAAAATGTGTGATATGTTTTGGCCCTTGTCCCCTTTCTATATTTGGCCCAGCGTCCTCCATGCAGCTGCTCCTCTAGATCTGTCTGCCTGCGTTCCCATCAAACACCTCTCTTCGGTCTGTACATATTGCCTCAATTCCAGAGGCAAAGAGACTCTGCTAGCTTTGGTCTGCGCCTGCTTAAAAGCTCAAATACACATTGAAAATAAAATCACTCCTTTCTCAATGCTATGCCAAATTGTGCATGTTTAGGGCTTATGCCAAATTGTGCATGTGTAGGGCTTTTTGAAATAAAAGGTTTGCCGTGTTTTGCAGCCCTTGAACTGGTTAAAATTCCAAGCATTGCAGCTGTCAGGAATTCAATTATAAGTAATACAGCTGCACACAACAACAGCTTAAAACATTCACTTCATTAGAAGAAAGGCAGCTGATCCCGAAACATTTATTTTAAACTTCTCCTCAGAGCAGAATCTCTTTAGGGTTTTAAACTTGTACCGTCCTGTTGGTTAATTCAATCTTTGTCTGAGGGAACTTTGATGTGATCCAAAAAAGTAAATAATAAAAACCTCTGCCCATGATTCATTGAGCCAAAAATACACGTACTACTTCAAATTCCATTCAAGTGACATGATGTTACATTCCCCCCCTCTTCACTTCCAGTGGAATTCCCAGATTTTGAATGAATCCCTGCCAAACAGGACTCATAAGGTCACAGCACCACCGCCCGTCCCCTCCCCTCTAAAAAACCCCTCGCACAGCAGTCAGAGGTCCCCACCCCATCCATTTTGAGCGCTTCGTATCAGCTGTGCCAAGCTTTTAATCTGCCCGGTGACATCCCAGTGTTTCCTGCATGGGGCGCAGGGAGAGATAAGCACGCTCCTCAGCGCAGTAAATCACTTCGCACTCCCACTCGCTCGCTGATATGACCATTATTCAATTAGTCTGCACTCAAACTGACCACCGTTCAGGATCATTAGAATCAGAGGCTGATCCATTGTTTTCACTTTTTCAGTTTAAAAAAAAAATGTTTCTTCTATTATTAGTTTCTGCATTAAATTGCCAAGGTACTTAATAGTTTATAAATTCCCTAAAATACGCCTGCAGTGTAAGAAAATGGATGCATGGACTCTGAAGTAAAGAAAGATATGAACTGTTGTTTAAACAGAGCTTCATTTATCGCCTGCTTTACCATTTATTGCACGTATAGCTTCAAGGGTTGATCCACGTCTCTTATGTCAGCTAACATGAGATTTCACCTTAGCCTGTTTATCCAAGCAGACTTAACAAGGGAAAGAAGATTGACAAGCTTGGGGGCAACAGTGGTTTAGTCAGCAGGGACTTTGGTTGGGAACCGTAGGGTGGTGGATTTAAGTCCCAGTACAGACTAAGTATGGGACTGGTTGCTTACTGCACAGCCGGAGTTCCCTTGAGCAAGGCACTGAACCCCAAACAGCTCTCACTCTGATACCTCTCCAGAAATGTTTTCTGAAGGGTTCTGTTTGTGATTTTGGGCTCATGTATGTGCAGCGTGTCTCACAATGACAGAAACCCTAACAGACATGTAACATGCACTACCTGCCTGTTTCACAATAATAACATCCATAAACATTACTTTATCATTTCTTCCAGTACCCTGGAGCCATAGACTGTCTATGGTCTCCACATTCAGAGAGATATGCTTTACAGCCATATTTACTAATCATTCGTTTACATAAAAGTCCACACAATGCATTTCATCAGTTTGTGAATTAAACCTTTTTTCGATAAAAATGCACGACACAGTCTGTTGTTGTTTCAGTGAACCCCATCTCAACTAGATCAAGGGTTCCCAAACTTTTTCGGTCCATGACCCCCAAAAATAGGTGCTAGAGACTGCGGACCAACACTGTCCGTGGAGATGGTTAAAACATTAACCGTTGTGCACAGCCGGACAGGCCTTTCCAAACAACACAGAAGAACACAACAGCCTAAACACCGTAATATGATTTTAGTAATTTATTGGAAGCAATGCTAGAAGCAGAACATAAGAAATCTCTTGAACTCACGACCCCCTTCTCAGTGTCTTGCGACCCCCCCAGGGGGTCCCGACCCCCACTTTGGGAACCACTGAACTAGATCATAAAAATGCAGCTTGAAGACGGATGCATCTGTGACAATAAATATTGTTTCATAAAAATAAAAAATAATTTAAACATACAGAGGGCCATTTTTGTACATAATGTTCAATTCAACTTTTAATATTTTAAGCACATTTAGTCTTTTGTAGCATTTTTAACCATATAAGTCAATGGGCCAGAGGGGAACATTTAATTTGTCAGTACCACTCAAGGTCCAGTTGTGAATCTTTCTGATAAATATTGAGGTAACTGTGGCTCTTCAAATAGTCAATGGCACATTTTTCCACGATTTTCGCCTAAAATACACTTTCTCCTTTAGCCCTGTGGCATCTAAGAACATCAGCTGGAAAACTCACAACACTCAGCAATCAGGCTTGAATGAAAGCCGAGAATGTCCCCTTTAAAATGATACCAAACACAAAATTATTAAACATTGAAAAATGTCCTGACCATGAGCCTAAACCAGGATATGCAACCAGCGTCTAAATTGCATTTCAGTTTGGGGGGTGGTTCACCTCATGAGCTGCCACTCAGGAGAGTCTATCATACCAAAATATCATCTACAGACATGGACATTTTCAAGAATTATTACTGAGTTTTGCCACCTTGAGTGGTTCTGGATTCTGGTCTGGCCCATGGACTACATGTGGACAGTTTCACATCTGCACGTTCAGACGTGAGGACTTCTTTTCTTTCAACCGTCACTGTTTCTCTTTTTAAAGGGAGTCAACATGGCACAGTAAAAAGACGCAAGCAAAAACAATTGTGTATATTTTCAACTTTATCAAGGCTGCAGGAGGAAGACGGTGTAGACAAAGAAGTTATAATGTAAAGAGGGTCGGTGTCTTTTTAAGAGTGAAGATTGGGATGATATAACAACAACCAGGCCTCTCCACAGCAATACAAATACTGATATGAACAGAATGTGGACTATTATTCTCCCGAGGGCCGTGGCAGGCGGGATCCTCCTCACCAAAGGCTTCAATACCACATGGCTGTTAGCTTTGGAGGGCTGGGCACAGGGCCAGTCAGCTGACGGGACAACCTGGCTACTCGCAACCAAGATAGCAGCCTGGGGTGAGGAGTGATTTATCCGCGTGCGTCCGCATCAGACACCCTTCCTCTGATTAAGGGTCAGTCATTGAGCGACAGGGCTGAGTGCAGTGGAGAGGGCGAGACAGGCGGCCTCCCTGTGTGAGACACTGGCATCCTGACCGCCGCACAAATGGACTTTCCAGACGCTGCACGCAGCACATGCACCGTACTGTACTGTGTGCCTACAGCGGGGACACACATTCATACCTACACGTTTACCAGGCGGCTTTTACACAGAAATGTGCACACAGTGATTCATACTCTCTCTCTCTCTCTATCTCTCTTTTTTATTTTAAACACACACACCCGCTGACTTACACACATTTAAACACACATACACGCACACACCAGAGCCAAGATAAAGACTTATTGAGCTGGCCTTGACATTTGTTCAACCCGACAACAAAAGGATGTGGTGAATCTGAGTCGCCCACTGTTTGACTCGTCTCTGTGGGCTGTTAAAGACCAGGGTTCCTGCGGTTCAGGGGTCACTAACAGGTTAACACCTCCATCACTTTCAATGGAAATTACATCCATTGTATGCATTAACTGTAAGGGGATTCTGCAGGGGTTAACGTACCCCTGATGGTTTTTTAATGTAGCCTACTCATAGTTGTTTTGAAGTAAATTCAAAGACGAAATGTTCTGTTTATATTTAAGAGATTTTCTAAACTGGATTGTTGAACTAAACTTCTCTTGATAACCTTTAAATGTGGCTAAAGATTGTGAAACGAGTGAGGCAGCTTTCCCCAAGTTTACGATCATCACTGAGGTTGGTTGAACATGGCGGGGACACATTTCTTAACATTTTTGAGACTCTTTTTTTTCAGCCACAGCCTCAGATTACAGATGTTGTTTTCCCTTTTTGTTGTTACCGTTAATCACTGAGGCCACAACGGCTTTTACACTGTGACCAACTTATATGAATGTCGTGTTTCTACTAGCTCTGAACTGAAGTACTTTTCTTGGCTTACTTTTCCTCTGCAGTTGCTATACGTAAAAGCTTGACTATTGGAAATGTTTTTATTTTTTGTGCTGTGTTATTTTCCCCACATCATTGCCTGGTGGAAGGTCCTGCTCGGCTGCGTGCGTAGTACCTGTTGATTTAACACATTCTCACATGTCATGCAAGGCACATATCCTGCAACAATTCTCTCCATCCAGTCAGTCAACTGCGCTGTTTTCATTCAGCTTCTTTAGTAACAGGTCAGCTTGCTTGGATATCTCAGCAGTGATGCGTCTAGAAGTAGCAGGTGTGAGTATATATATAACAACATGTTTTCCAATGGGGAAAGGAGGTAGTTATACGCACATCACGTAGGTGCAGGGCAGCGCAAAATCAGCTGATGGAGGAAGAAGATCGGCCCGCACACACGTGCTCAAATGCCACATAAAGATTTAATGAATCGCAACGTTTGGACTAGAGGTCTTCTTCAGGTGGTAGTGTTGTAATCATCACCTGAAGAAGACCTCTGGCTCAGGCCTATCTTTTTCCTCATAC
Organism: Tautogolabrus adspersus; assembly: GCA_020745685.1. Lineage (NCBI taxonomy): Eukaryota > Metazoa > Chordata > Actinopteri > Labriformes > Labridae > Tautogolabrus > Tautogolabrus adspersus. The sequence goes on along the minus strand of CM036551.1, from coordinate 3,425,844 downwards.
TGATAAACAGTGGTTTCAAGCTTAAAGGGAATTTTAGACATTTTCAACTTGACATCCTCATTAGGGTAAGGTATATAAAAAAACTCGGACAGTTGTTGCTGATGTTCTCTGTCTCTCCTGGGGTTTAAAGCTTTTCTTGAGGTTATCAATACGTTCCTTTCACATAGTCGGTGACCCGGAAGAACTGCTGCTTGTGTCAGTTTTCATTTGGAGTTTCTGCCTTTGCTTTAATTGCAAACAAGCTTCCAAACTACACTAAGTAAATGCCTCTCCAATTATGAGTGTGAAGGGTTAGGATCAGGGTTCAAGGCAACCTCGAAAAATGAAGAGGTCAGAGGTCAAGATCAGCTTTAGAACAGTCACCACAGAGCTGGTAGAGGTTCAGTGTTTCTGAGAGACTCTCCAACAACAAGTTAGATCTTATTTCACAACAGAAGGACGCTCTGCTCTCTGCCTTATGCCCCACCAGGATTTAGTGTTGAAGTCAAGACCACACCAACCAAGGCCAAGACATACCCGAGACCGGAATGCTCCAAGACTGAGACAAGACCAAGACCAAGGCAGGGCGAGGCAGAGACAAGGCTGTAAATATCCCTGAAAAATCATCATCTTGTGTGCAGCGGGCGTGTCACTCACTTAGACTGAAACACCGGGACAGTTGCGGCATTAACCCGGGGAATAAGAATCAAATGTAGGAATAAATTAAAGTTAGTTGTTCCTTTAGAAAGAGGCGTTTTCCTTCTAATCACAGTGACGTGGGAAAATAGCCTTTCAGTGGTGGTCTTGACTGGTCGATTCTGAGATTAGACCGAGACCTTCAAAAAGTGGTCTCGAGACCAGTCCCGGACCAGTACTACAACACTACTTGGATTTGCATCATTTGGGGAAAGAAAATATGCACGTGAAGACTTTGGCCAGTATAGATTTTTAAAATGTAGAATCATCGACAATATTTAGTCCGAGGGGATATCTGTGATTTTCACACAACAGCGGACATTAACGTTTTTTACAGCAGTAAATGGAAACGATTGAGCTCACTTGTACAAACAAAACAATTAGCAACACATCACAGGATATTTTATCCATGAAATCGTCAGTATAGTTTTTTATTTTTAACACGACGGACAACCAGAAAATGATGCAATTTTATCCACATTTCAAGAGCTAAAATAAGAGTGTTAGAACTTTTAAATAGTAAGCAGACGATGAACACCGCACAGTATTGCCTACCTCAGTGCCTCAGTGAAGATCAAGCTGTAAATGTGTCATGAAACAACAATCTGAAGCAGCCCGAGTATGTATACACACCCCTACAGACGCAGGCACACACACACACACACACACACACACACACACACACACACACACACACACACACACACACACACACATATTTCAGATATTAGATTAATAATAAGCAACTCTGTAAAGGATCTCTGCAAGAATACGGATGAGATAACAACTCATTTATTAAAGAATTTACCTGAAAATAATTTGGATTCATGCGTACGCTCTGTTTCCACAAGAGCCTGGGAAGCACTAAAGCGCGTAAACTGCACGTCATTAAAGGAATAATTATCTGTAAATCAGTTTTTAATGACGTCATATCATTAAAGGAGGTCGTGTAGTATTTATGGTACATTTGGAAGTTGCTTTGATCCGTTAGTAAGACTTGTGGACTTTTATATTTCATCGTAGATCAAATCTGTAGAAATATGAACTTCTGTTTAACTCGTATTTAACAACGTTTTTAAAGAATCTGTGTGTTTTCTACAAAGTTTGGACGTCACCCTGTTAAATAATGACTCATTAAGACCTACCGTATTAAACTTCTTTTAATAGCCCGGGCTTCTATTCGGGACAGGCGTCATGTGGAGACGGGCCTTTTATTCATTTAAACTAAAACGTGTGCACAGCAAAGATGGGAAAGACGTTTGTAATTGAAACAAAAAAGAATAATGAACTGATTCAATTTAATAAATTACTAATTTGATGTAGCTCCGTAAAGCAGCATGCAAACCTGCTTCACAGCCTGCACACATACGAGCATTATTCTGTCTTTCTTTGACGGTTGTTTTAGATCATCTTGGGTTTTTGTGTCAAGCTGCTTTTTCGCCTTAATTATCTTTTTTGTGATCAACTTTTTATTGAAATTTTACACAAGACGCTTCAAGGACAGAAACCTAAGACAGCATCATCAAACAAACAATTTACAGATCGCCTTGACGAGGAAAAACACACAGCAAAATTGAGACAAAGACAAAATGACTGAATGAAGATATGCATGTACATATATACTGTATGATATAAGAACCACAGTGAAGTGTTCCCAGCAGGTCATGGTGAAAATGACTGTGAACTTGTGAAGTGTTGGAGCTCTAACTCAAAGAGTCACCGCAGCAGGACTTGTGTTTGTGTCAGGGATTAGCGCGGCCACATCACCTCACCTGGTTTCTTATGTGACTCTCAGCAGGCTCACATGCTCTCACCTTCACGCTCTCTCTCTCTCTCTCTCTCAAACGTTTCCCCACCCAGTCGCCTCGCTCTGCTACTACAAAGTTAAACAGTCAGTGGTAGCTTTTATACTAAGACCACAGCAGTGTTGGCATTTAAATAACGCCATGTGCTTCTGATAAATTTGGGGTTTCACGTTCCTAAACTTTCCTTTTCCCTCGATTAATTTCAGATTTTTGTTTTTACACTATTTTTGTGGTTTCACAGAAGAAGAAGAAGAATGCAGATTTTCCTTTACATAATAACCGTTTGTTTAAACATTCACTAAAACTATATATACATTTAACAAGAACTACTAAATTTTAAATTGAAGGTCAGGCACGAGTTAAACACGGCAGAAAAGCCGGCTTAAGCCCTTCTTATGATTCTCATGACAGGTCAGTAATGAAGTTCATGAAAAGGTCATATTATTACATCCTCACAAATTACCACGATGGACGAGTGCAAGTCAAATGTTTGTTACTAATGACGTCTCCACATTTCATGCTGTACTGAGACATGTTATGTATAAACGTGTCGATTATTTGATTCAGAAAATGTTAAATCATGATGTCTGTAACGAGGTATTCCTCATGTTTCTGGAAACTCTGATGCAAATGTCTCTTTGGATTTAAATTACTGACAAACTGAACTGTCGTGATTATATCCCTTCGTTGATGTCCTGTGTTTATATTTCTTGTGCTTTTTTATGATGGTATGGACCTACAGTTTGGGTCTGAAGTAAAGTATAAAGTAAGTAAAGTATCTGGGATTTTGTTGTAAAATAATCACAGAGAAAAAGTTAACTGTACGCATATCAAACTGAATAGAGAAACATTTCCGTTCTTAAGTTTACAACCTCACCACTCAGTACTTACTCTCTTCAGCAGACTCGCTCCTGGGTCACAGCGAGCTTCCTGTAGTCCTGTCCACAGCTGACCCCTGGTGGCGACAACTGGAACTGCAATGAACGTCTTCAACCGAGGGAAACATGAGGTCAGAATTTAACATTTTGTAAAACAAGACCATTTTCTGTGACTATGTCTGTGTTGCAGGTTGTTATTATCTGTTCTTGATGTAGCAGACACACACACACACACACACACACACACACACACACACACACACACACACACACACACACACACACACACACAAACACAGAGGAGACCGGACCTGCAGAGGGAGGAACACACTGTCAGCTTTTGGGGAACTGGAAGTAGACTGTTTGCTGTTTCAGTGGCAATGTGTTTGATATTTGTTTGAAGTTCATAATCCAATAACATGAGCACAAATACACTTCCTGTGTGAGAGACAGCCCTCAGACGGATTGTGTTATTGAAAAAAGAAAAATACCAAACAGTGTCTAGACATTGTTCTGGCTGTAGGTTCTCTCAATTTAAACATTTACCTAAAGACAGATACAATAACTCAGTTTTTTTAACTCACTTTTAACGTCTCATAAACCAGAAAAAATGAGTTTGGAAGATGTGTAAATTTAAGCATGTAGACTTTTTGTATGTATCTTTAAAGGTTTATTTTTTGGCTTTTTATGCCTTTATCTTTTTTTAGAGATGGGACAGTTGATAGAGTTCAAGGAGAGAGAGAGGGAGAGAGAGAGAGAGAGAGAGAGAGAGAGAGAGAGAGAGAGTGCAGAATGACATGCGGGAGAGGAGCCAAAGGTCAGATTCGAACCCGGGTCACCTGCTAGAAGGACTATGCCTCCATACATGGGGTACATGCACTAACCGCTAGGCTACCGGCGCCCTGACTTTTTGTATACTTAAGAAAATAAGGAGCCACAAAAAGGATTTTTAAGAAAATAAAGTCACATGAATAAATAACAATAGATAAATCTTACCAATCTCACACACACCCCTATCTTTAACGTAAGGACATCAATTGAATATTAAAATCAGAGCACACTTGAAATCACAAAACAGCACACCAGCTTAAACAAAAGTCGTGACATTTCATTCATACCGTACAGCTTCAAATAAAAGCTCATCCCAACCAGCCGGGTGTTGCTGCACATTTTGACAAATCGCAGCAGCTCTCAATAAGAGGCCCCGTCCCGATGTATGCATATTTGAATCAGCTTTACTGACCAGGTATGCTTACACACGCGAGGAATTTGGTGATCTGTGCTCTCTACGTACAAAAGTACAACATTAAACATCAACAATAAGCTCAAAATAAGCAATGACTAATATGTGCAAAGCCAAATGAGACAATAATACAGTGGTGAGAAATGCAAAAATACTGAAATAAACATGATAATCGAATACGTAATTATGTAACACGGGTTAATTTACATGAGGTAACGTTTTTTCCAGTATTTAAGAGAGCGCAGTACTGTGGCGACAATCTGAGGAGCCATCTTGGTGCTTACAATTTAGCTTTGATTCATTTGCAGATCATAAATGTATAAAGAAGGGCGCCTCGCTCTCTCTGCCACGGTGCAGCAGGTTGATATGGATGAGCTGTCTAACCACGTGATATCAAATGAGTGATTTGTTATCTAATTTACTTCTCAGTGTCCTATTTGTGTCTACTGTTAAATATTATTTCTGGTGTAAATCTACAGTTTTTCCAATCTTTGCTGTGCTCGAGTTTTGTTTGAAAATGATTAAAGGCTCGTCTCGTTTTGACGCCTAACCCAAATAAAGGGAGGACCATATAAAAAAAAATCTTTGCAGAATTTTGATGTCCAAAGAAAAGAAGACATAAATGTTTCAGCTGCCCTCACATACACATGCACACAAAGACTCATTCACACAGACGAATACAAAGGGACAACAAAGGGTAGTTGACCCGGGTCATGACACTCTGCCCTCTTCCGTCTTTTTTTAGAACATATTTTTATGTATTTTTATTCTTTAGGAAGTCCGTCCGGTGAATCCCAAAATGGTGCGAGTGGTGTGAATTTCACAGAGCATGGTTTCCTCTGAAATAGAGGATGTTCCCAGCCAATCTTTCATGGATCGAGCAAACAGGAGTCATCGGAACGAGGAAGTGGGGACAGGTGCTCCGTGGAAGATTCAACGATCGACAGAGAGAAAACCAGACAATAGTCCACATTTATCTTATGAACTGCTCGTCAGCTGAGCCTCAGAGGACTCATATCGTTAGTGCTGGGGAATTAATCGAGTTTAGATTTTGTCTTCCAAGGTCATTCAAACAAAAATAATCGAGATTAAACAATTGTTGCTGCATGCTGAGTTGGGCTTGTTTTGTCCATATTATTTGTCATGTGTGGTAAATGTTTCAAACTGTTTGTTGTTTTATTAAGGCTCTCAAGGAGCTGGGGTCCTTAAATGTTTTTAAATCTAAAATGAAAGACCTGGAAGCAAGTTCTGCAAGATGTCGATGCTATTAGCTTTGACTGCTTGAACTACTGACTCCCAGATTTCTCTCATTTAATGTAAAATTGAGTGTTTTGTAAATCCTACTTTGTCTCTCTTTGTGTCTCGGCCAGGTCTCCCTTGGAAAAGAGGTTCTTTATTAATGGAACCAACCTGGTTAAATAAAATAAAAAAATTAAACTAGTTCATCACCACTACCTCAAAAACTTCGGGCTTAATCGTTTTTATTAGTAGGCTAGTTATATTTATATATAATTTTACATATGTATTGCTTGTGTTTCCAAGTGTTATAAGTTAAAGTTTTAGTGTTTTAAGTTTGATAAATGCACGTCATGCATATGTTGTAAAATCATTGAGTAATTGATTTTGATTGTTAAATAAATAACAATCAAAATGATCCCGATAACGATTTTTTGCCTTAATCGAGCAGTCGTACAAATCGTCATTAAAATAAATCTGTCGAACAAATCAGTGGCTCTAAACCCGTCTTTTGTAACCAGATGTTTCACAATCAGGTGATGAACAGCCATAGCTAAACAATATCTCAATTCACTTTATTACATCAACTATTCATCGATTGATTAGTTTAGCTATTTAACTTCTATCGGCTTCCTACTCCAAACATAGCTAGCTAATTTAGCTGTTAGCCTACTTACTGTTTTAGGTTTTAGCCAACAACTTAAACTTTTTATCCATTATTGTATTCACCAACCATGACTAGACTTTGCTACTTGTTGGTTTCCAGTAGGACACTTTTATGTTTTAGCTAACTGCGTTTTTTTTTTTTAAACTGTTATTGTCTAATCTTTATCACCATACTTTAGCTAGCTGTTTCAGGGTGTGTTTCAGCATTTATCCGTTACCGTTACCTGACCTCTATTTCCATTAGGCTACATATAACATGACTTTAAAAATCACTTAGGACTATACCATATTTATTTTACTATTCATCTGTTTATTTTAACAGTTTATCTTGTTGATTCAGCTAACCCTTAATGCTACTTTAAGCTAGCTCGTTTCTTATCTTAGCCTGTTAACAATTTATATACCATTTTTCTCAAATATGTTTCCATTGCTTTTCAATACCTTTCTTAACTATGTCCAAGCTTATTATTTCAACCATTATTTTGGCTATAGTGTTTATTTAATGCAAACATTTCTGCATTACTTTTAGCTAGCTGTTGCGAACACTCGTTAGCTTCTTTAGCTAGTAGGCTACTACTAAAATCCGTTTGCTAACTTTTGTAAAAGTGTATTGTTACTTTGAGAATTTGAAATATCTGTAGTTTATTTATTTTAGCTGTTAAACTGTTTATTCATGACTTTTGCTGACTATAGGCCTGAAGTAAACACATATTTGAAATGAAATAGTAATTATGGATTCTGGATAAGCTTATGTTCAATCAGAGAACCATGCTGTTACTTTTCCCTTTTCTGCTTTCCTTGGAGTTGTTAGTCATTAATGGTGTTACTCACAGTGCACCGTGTTCTTTACTCAACAGCATTGCTCATTTTCCTTACAGGTTTCCTCAGCAGGGAGGACCAGAGCCAACAGGGAATTCTGTCAAAGATATAGGACACATGCAGGACTTAAAGAGAGCAGTGTGGCCGCACTCTGCCAACACCTTTTAGCCTCCCAAAGAAAAACAGAGGGGAGAGGAAACTGACTGCTGATGTAGTCATCTTATACTCACTACCCGCCTGGACACGAGCTAAAAATTGTCCTGGATGCCACGAGGGGATTCAAACAAAAGAACGGAGAGTGCTGAGCCGATCAGGAGAGGCCTGGAGTTGATTCAGCTCCCTGACTCAATTCCTGACCGTGAAACAAATGTGCCAGCCAGCTTGAACATGTCCTCTGGAACCAGAATACAGGTCTTTATTCTCTTTGTCTTTTTCTTGTTATCAAACACACAAGCCCTTTAAGATCTTTTTTGTTAAATTAAAACATTATCCTTAATCAATTCCCAAATATCACCCTGAAATCTCAAGAACTAATCACTGATGACATATCTCTATTACAGGCCTTTTGTGTGGACATATTTTACAGACTATCAGTGAGTTTTATGGCTGCATTGTTTCACGTAAAGGAAACCTTTAGGGTCAAATTTACATTATTTTCAAGTCTGCTATTTGACCTCTAGTATTTCATGAATATTACTTAATAACCCGGTACATCTCAAGACTACACATCTTTTTTTAAAACAGCAACAACCTTACTGAAAGTGAAATATTTCTATGATTTGTGTCACATTCAGTTTACTTTCATTATTAAGAACTTAGTAGGTTTAGAGGATTCTCAGAGGGGGGAAATATTTTATACATAAATGTTTTAGATTAGATTGATAGTAATTTATTCTTTAATAGCTCTTTTTATGATTAAATTCGGTCCACAATTCTTTGAGGAAACCCCCTCATTACGAGCAAGTTCTTTTGTTTGGATGAGTATAAAACATTTCAGCTGTGTTGGGAGGGGATTTTTCTTGTTGCACATTTTTATAAAACAGAGTTTTTTAATTTACAGATGAGTGTTTAATGTGCTTGTAGGCTGGGGAGCATGCATGTGCATGACACAGTGTTTTAAACTTTAATGCTCCCCTGCACAACACGATGAAGCAACTACAAGGGTGTTTAGGTTGTATGAGGGCAAAATGTTCAAGCAGAAATGTAAAAGGAGGACTGATGCAAAGCTGTGAAATCAGATTGCACCTTATGTTTCTGCAGCTGTGCTTAAAAATACTTCAAAAACAATATGTGAATAATCGCTGTGAATTCTATCGCTGCAGCTGACATCTTGGCACAAAAAGTTGGAGTACCTGTTCAATTTCACAACTTTTTTTTCTACAGGTGTGATCAAATCAGAGCTGGAATTAGAAACATATAAACTATTTGGTCACGGCATCGCGTGAAGATTGACTGGATCCACTTTATATATATAGAGATAGAGAGGGAACACAACTGGACGGTGGTGTGACAGGCAGAGATCATAAAAGCAAGCCTGAGAGGGACAGCATATGCCTGGGATTATGAGCAACCAGCCCTGCTTTAGGCGGGGGGCCACACCCTCTCCTGCAGCTGTCTCACATGCTGTATTTGCAATCTGCTATCAATGACTTAATCAGTTTGGGCCCTCAATGTGACTGTCTCTGGAACAGCACACGGGAATCTTCAGCCCGGCCAGTTTGCACGGAGCGCTTTTTATTTATGTGTGTTTGCATTACTGTGATGAAACCGAACACTCTGCAAACACAGATGCAGATTTGGACGTTGCTTCATGTGCACGTGTGTTTTGTTGTCATGGTTATTTAAAACCAGCTGTGTTGACATACTCGCATAACGCATCAATAACAACTAAATGTCTTGAATGACTCGCTGAAAGGTCTTGTTATTTAGGGTTACGACGGCGGAAAAAATCATTATCTATACTGTCGTTGAACTTTTTTACAGATCATTAATTAATTATCTAACTTATAAAGATTGGTAAATCGTTAAATATATTTTAAAAAGATTTTAAGTTGACAAAAATACACAAAGAAAAGCAGTTCACTAAGATTTGAGAATCTGGAATGTTATTTTATTTTGATTAAAAAGAGATTAAATGCTTTTTAATTTTCTTTTGTATTGCCTTTTCTTGAATTTCACCTTTTTAACACATTTAAAAAAATAAGCTTATCCATACATAGGAGTAATTATTTAAAAAACAATGCCTTCACTGCTTTTTTCTGATTGGTGTAGAGTTAAGAGACAGAGGAATCAATTAGACTTACTTGCTTGCTCCGGGATCCAGCTCATAGAGGGGTCTATTATCAGTGTTTATTCAGGGCGTACAGTACATTCAAACACATCACATTTAGATAACTAATAAACCCTCTGACTGTTTGTGTCTGAGGCGCTCATATGAAGCAGACATTGATGCTTCCACATGAGGTTGAATTAGTCAAATTGCAGCAGCTCTGTGAGTAAAGTGAAGCTGCGTTTGCGTACGTGTGTGTGTGTGAAAGGCAGCTACCTGAGATGAGATTAGGGCAGTGCCATGATTAAGTGCTGCTGTGTTAATGTAGCCGGCCGGCCTGGTGTAATCTCTGAGTGGCTTTCTGCAGACTGCTGCCAGCGAGGCCCCGGGACACACACACACACACACACACACACACACACACACACACACACACACACACACACAGAGAGACACATACACACACAGAATACTGCAGCAATGGGAACACCATGAAAGCCCTGATTTCCTGAGCTGTAAACTCTGTTCTCTCTGCTCTGACTTAATGTTGTCCTGCTACCTGGAAACACGTTTGTGCCGCTGATTTTTCAAATATTACATATAAGATTACATTTCTTCTGTTGGTCATTATTCTTAGTAAATTAGTTCACAAACCTTAATGTCATCAACTTTAATATCTAGAGCTTGGATACTTTGTATTGAAGACGTAAAATGAGACACAATGAAATGCATTATTTGACTTAAATTGGCACAAGTAAAGATAAGATTTATTTTCACAAGAAAGCGTTGTCTTTTTTATTCCTTTTTCAAAATGTTTGGTGAATTGCAAGACACATATTGTCTGAGTATGTCTACAAATAAAACCTTTTATTTTCCCTCTTTTTATTCCATAACAAAATGTGATTCAGTGGATGTGATAACAAGTAAAGTAAGAGTCAGTAAGAGACTCATATTCATATTTCAAACCTTCGTTGTGTTTCTTATCCAACACTATCCTGTATCTCCCAGATAAACCCTGAACATGCAGAATTCTCTTCCTCGTCAATTAGCCGCGATCAATTAGCCTCTGTTGATAACATCACGGCTGACATGGGGGGTCTGCCTCTCCTTAAGTCTACGCAGGTGACCCCCACCCACACAGCTTCAGCCTGGGGGGGATCGAGGCCTGAGCCTGTTGTTATGCACCCATTAGCTGGAACAACAGGGAGGATAAACCTGCCACTCAGCCGCAGACTGAATTTAAACACATTCACACCAATTACAACAGATTCTCTCTGCATGGCCCGAGGGGGGAAGAAGTCAAGGTTTAGGTGGGAGGGAAGGAAGGAAGACGACGTAACAACCACTTACACATGTCAGACATACAGGTTTGCACTGAGAGGAGTGTGTTTATGTCAAAGTTTTGAAGCTACTTGAATAAGAAGTGCTCTAATTTGTACAGATTTCAATTACCCATTGAATAATTTCTTCTTCCTTGCCCACTTCTTCTCCTACGTTAGTAATATTTAGAAACATTGTGCATGAACAAAGTGCATAAACATGTAAACCTCTGGACCATGTTTCCTCTGAGGTGCTAAAAATGGAGCATGAGGTCAGGGTGATTGACCCCTCAGAGAAGAGCCTCTTCCTTTAGAAATCAGGAAAATCTCTATTTATAAAGCATGACTCTTCGTAGCTATAAATACCCAGGATTGTCCCCAAGGTTTGATTTGATCGCTTAAAGACTTTTACCTGATAAATTTAAAATATGATGAAGCATCACAGTTGTGCGAGCGGTTAAATATATCTCAGGGTATTTCAGTATACCCACTAAAATAAAACCTGATGTCACTGCTGTGTTATTATCACATAGCAGGAGGATGGATACTGAAACATACCTCATATTCAGCTACACAAAATAAAGAGTCACTATTGTTAAACAGAAGCGTAGTGGGCCACAGAGAGTGTTAACGGCCCCTGACGTTTAATCAGAAAGGACTAAATCATTTACAGGCAGGATGTCTGGAGCATAAACCGCGCTCCCATGCTGCGAAAACAAGGCGCCATGTGTAACGCAACACTGAGATTACCTTCGCTCCGTCCGGGCCAGGAAGCCGGGTCGCTACCCTGCTTCCAGGTGAGCAACGGGTGCTGCCGGGAGCTCATTCAGCTCTGTGTGTGGATGTAGGAAAACCCAACAGAGATGGAGTAACAGTAAATGAACGGTCATCCTACAACACATGAAAAACATCTAAAAGGTCAAATTGTTCTTTTGTCTTTTTCCCTTTTTTTCCATTTCACTGACCAAATATTGAGGAAAACGAGCTTTAAATTTGGAAAGTAACACAAACCTAGAATAAAATTCTGGATCTTAAAATGTGCTCACATTGTAAAGAAAGATGACGTAATAATAAATACAAGACAGGATGAATATTTGCAACAATTTATTTCTCAAAAGTGCAAAAAGTATAAAAAAAAAAAAACATCAGTATATACATCATTTTTAAAATATTGTCTGTACAATATTAATTATCACCATATGAATTCATATCCCTGCAAGAGGAGAAGGAAAGGTTGAACCCAGTGTACATGTTCAAAAGTTGTATGGCTTTTCTTGGACACACATACAGTACAACAGTCTTATTTTTATATCTCATGCCCTCTGAGCTAATAGTCGGAAAAAAAAAATACAAAAATAAACACATTTTGTTAAAATTTAGCTTCAAAGATTTGAGGTCAGGTCCTGTGTCCTTGCAGCGGGGTGAACAGGAGGTTAGGAGTTGTTGTAGCTGCAGTAATACACAGCTGTGCTGGCGTCTGACAGCACCGATGATATGAGGCTCTCCGGTCCCTGCATGCCGGCCTCGTGTGGCCCGTACGACAGGCCCGTCATGTCCGCACGCGCTGAGGAGGAGCTCAAATACTGCTCAAACTCACTGCGATCCACCTCGGCTAGCAGCTCAGAGTGGTGCATGTGCTCCACGCTGTCTGCAGGGTGAGGGTGGGAGTCAGGAGGTGGGGAGAGCTGTCCTGCCCCACCGGGATGCCTTTTTGGGTGGCTGGGGCTGCAGTGCTGGGTGTAGTACATGGCCAGATGGTTGGGGTGTCCCATGTATGAAGGGGGGAGGGTGGCAGGCTCTGCAGCAGAGGCTTGGTGTCGGTGCAGGATGGGGTTGTGGTTCGAGACAGGTTCCTGGGGCTGGTACTCGGCAGCCTGGGAGTGGTAGGCATACACGGGCATCATGTGGCAGTCCTCCTGTGTGTGTGGAGGGAAGAACATGGAGTCTGACTCCACAGCGTCCAGAGGGGAGGTGTCAGGTGTGGGGAGGCTGTAGCTCTCATACGACGGGCCCCCGAGAGCCTGAGCGTCCCTGTAGTGACTGAGCTGCTGCTGAGGAAGCTGGAAGCCGTGCTCGTGGTAGCCAAGAGTCATGCTGTCCATCGCTGGGCCCTGGTGCTCAGACACACCATGGACAAGAAACCCAGAGTCCAGCCGCTTGATCCTCTTCACCTGCTTCCTCCGCCGGGGCCGGTACTTGTAGTTAGGGTGATCCTGCATGTGCTGGACCCGCAGCCGCTCGGCCTCTTCCACAAAAGGTTGCTTCTCCGTGACAGGAAGGGATTTCCATGATTTCCCTGCAGGTCAAGAGGAGAGTGAATATCAGTGATACGTCAGCAGATATGAACACAGCGTGAACATGCTCATAAAAATAGCTTGTTGCCATTTTAGTGGGCAGGGACAGTTTTTTTGAGGTTACATGTGCAGTTACACTCCGACTCTGTAGCTTTTTATAACATTGTCACATCACCAACTCCCCATAAAAAAAAAGATGAGAAAGTGGCTTAAATGAACTGAAAGCATGAAAACAAAATAAAAAAGTGTATAACATTTTTGAAATGATGAAAAATAATAATAAGGAAATATCTAAATTAAAAAAAAATCTAATATAGATGGAACATCACATCCGAATATTAAACAACTTACCCAACATTTTGCTGAGCTCCGCGTTGTGCAGGTCCGGGTTTTGTTGCGCCAGCCTCTTGCGCTCATCCTTGGCCCAGACCATAAACGCGTTCATGGGCCGCCGGATCCGCGGCTCGCTCTTCCCGCGGTTCTGGCTCCCGGAGCTCCCAGCGGAGGTGCACGGCTCGTTTTTCACTTTGTTGTCCCCGAGAGGACTGAGAGGATCGGCCCACTGGCAGTGTCCCATTCCAGGCATCATGACTGACATCGTACACCTTGCCTGGGTCTGATCGTCACTGGCGTAACCCGCATCGGGACTACTCATCTCTGTCAAGATGGGAGGTTTGAAGAGACAGCTCGCGAGGCGTCAGCACACTACTGAGAACAGCATGCAGATGGACTAAGAAGGAACTCAACAAGGTGATTGGCTTTCAATCTGAAATGGAGAGTTATAAGTCACATTTGCAGCTTCCAAGAGGCGCGTGGACAGAGCGATACCGACGACTCAGCAGCAGATGTGAAAGCTCGTGAGCTATAAACTCACAGGCAGCCAATCGCCATGTGGGGGGAGTGCCCACTAGGTCTACTGCAAAGGTGTAAAAAAGTTTCGAGTACTCCGCCTCCGAGCCTTTTGTGAAGAGCTGAGACCCTTTGAGGACAGACGCAGGGGGATTACATATAGTCATATGAAATTATGATCATATAGCCTATACGCAAAAACATGGGATCAAAATGTATTTTCTAATCTCATAACAGAAATCGAGGTATTAACTCTAAGTTTTTAAATAAGTTCTGTTTTTTTGCTCCACATGTGTAAAAGTTTACGAATATTTGGAGCGAAGAAGGATGAAACTGGTGAACTCCAACAATTACGTTTATTTGGACTGCAAGGTTTAATTCTCACCCTTGTATTAGACTGGCACTAATTGTCAGACATCAATAAGCTCCATGCCAGTGTGTGTATTGGGTTAGTTAACCGTGTTAAATCCTGAGTATCAGGTTTACGCGTGGAGTTAATGGCTCCCTCATTCGCAACTTTTACGCACGACCGTCTCGATGGAGACTTTCTTTGATTGCAGCCTCGATAAAAGGCGTTAATTAATCACTTCAATGCCCCTAGAAATGAAATCAATAAGACTGCGGAGAGATTAAATAAACACTCATCACGTACCTGTAAACCGAGGAAGGTCTTTGACGCAAGAGAAATATGTTAAACGTAGTGATACTGGTTTCTCAGGTTGGGACGTTCACATTTCAAAACTGTTCCTGTAGCTTACTAGACGTCTGTCTGGGATTAATGACCCAAACAAACAGCTGATGGATTAAGTTGAAGGCCTCAAACATTTTTCGGCTTCACATTTATCCAGAGAACAGAACATCTCTGTCTTACCTTACTTTAAGAGAAGTGACATGACACAGGGACATAGTGGGAACAAAGCCAAGTCTCCTAAGACTAAAAATACAACAGCACATTTGAAAGACTGTATATTATTTTTATGCTTGATCTAATTCTCAGCTATTGTACCTCTTTCAACAGCTCACACAGAGCTTCACAAGTGGAGTTCATCCAAAATATCTGAATTATTAAGTTTAAATGCAATTATTATTACCTCATTAGATGCTCACTGATTTCATTGTGGGCTCTATAATCCTTTTCTGGGTTTCATAAGTAAAGATGAAACTGAATCACATCCAAAAATATCCCTTTTTGAGACTTTACAACATGCAGCTAAGTGTGAACATTAGGCCTGTATAAGTTGTCAGTCATATAATACTAATTAATAAAGTTTAAGAAATGTGTGAGAATGCGTTTCCTTGTTTTTAGAGCAGCTGTGCTGGACGACGACTGTGATAAAGGGGTGAAAAAAGGTTAAAGCAACCTGTTGTACCGCAAATACCCAGACTTGGAGTGTTTACATAGCAGAGAATGAAGCCCCTTGTATTTGTGGCCCAGAAATCCAAACATCAACAAGCGGCTGCGGGGGTCCTTATCAGAGCCGGCAGACCTCAACTTGTCAGCTCCGTCTTTTCTCGCACTGTTCTCATCTCTGGATTGTGGGTTACCGTGCTTCTGACACGTCAAAAGGAGCTGACAGAAATATGAGAGATGCTTATGCAACCTTTCGGTGCCCTCGTACAGTCACCAGCGGGACTCCAGAGCATGATGGGTGACCCTCCGTGGGGGTCAGTTGGAGGGTGATTTGGATGGAGGAACAGGATTTGGACTATAATACTGTCATCGTCTATTTTACCGCTGATGACCTGATAAGGTTCCCCCCCCCCCCTAAGAGAGAGGAGAAAGAGAGAGTCTGTCTGTGTGTTTAGTGTGTTAACATGGGCGTGGGTATGAGTGTGCCCCGTCCTCATCGCTCTCTCGCCGTGTGGGAGTGAAAAATCCTGGCCTTTGATGGGAGAAGTCATAAAGTCTGGAGTCGTAGCCACATTTCCTCTACAAGGTGAGGTTCAGAGTCAACCCAGAGGAGTGGAGGGGAGGTGACATGCCTTATACCCCCCCTCCCTCTAAACCTCCCCCCTGTCCCTCCACCCCGTGCCTGGGGAGTCTGGAGCTGGGTGGGGGCCAGGGCTCTCGACGCCAGCCTCTGGACTCCGCGCTCAGGGAGAGGTCACTTGGCTTGCTTACACAATGGCATTATCTCAGTTCCAGCCTCGGCTACTGCAGCGGTTAGCACTTCCTGTCCCTCTGCAAGCACTTCCTGTCCTTGGCGTAGCAGCACAAACTGTCCGCCTTCAGAAACGTGGTGGAGCTGCTGGTCGCCAGTCTCGCTGTTGAAATTTCTTGGGAATTGCACAATGTGTTTGCTGGCTCCTTTGTGCCGCGCTGTGAGGCACTGGTGTTAGTTTAAATCACAGGGACGGAAGGTATATATGTGTTAGCACTCTGTAGTGATCCCCCGAGCCGCTAAAACTGCTCAGGCCTGAGATGGACAAACCCACTGAAAGGAAAAGTGTTTTTTATTTAAACAACACTCGGCCAATAAGCAGCAATGTTTGGGTATTCTGCCTCATGCTTAAATTTGCACTCCTTTCAAAATGATGGATTAACTAATGGTGTTGGTAATTCACAGACATTTGGTTTGCTTTGATTTTCATTTACAAAAATCTACAGTGGAATCGAATTGCTGTTTCTTCACAGTTTTTTGGGACATTGTTAAATTAAGTACTTCAGATTTTCGTAATTCACATCAAGCAGTTTGAAAACTGCAAAATCAAAATTTCAGGTTAGCAGTTTGGAAAATGTGATTATGAATTGTTGCTTTACAAATAAAGATTGATTGATTTTGTTTATTTGGTCTATGGTTGTTTAGTGCTCCATTGGGTAGAAGTGGAGATTATCCATGTTGTGCTAGAAAGCCTACTTTAAAAAGCTTAATGTTTGTAAAATGATTTTTTATTTTTTTGATGAATTGGACTCGACTCTCACAAAAACACCCTGTCTCTTGGGTCTTCTGGACATTGGTAGAAAACCTCCTCCATTTATTGCGGCGCTTCATTACAGCGATAACTTGATACAGCTAACGTCGTGAATGACTAACTCATTCATATGAAGTTGAGTTTCTGTCCACCTAGTGGTTGAAAGTCTAATATTCACTCTCTTCTGTCTCTGGTTTTGGTCTCCACCAACTCTCCAAACACTCCAAGATTTTTAGAAGCTCTAGGAAGCTAACTAGCTATATGCTAACTGCTTCAGCTGTAGTTTTATGCGGGTCAGGTAGTGTCCAACTGTATGAAAACACAAAGGTGCCAGGCTGAAAAACAAGAAAACTATTTACTTTTTAGAATTTGTTTAATGCGTCTCAATGTTCAAAAGCTTTGCTAAGGGTGTCAGCTTTCTCTTTGATATCAGACATGAAGTGCACAGTGGGCTTAGTGGGTGCATTCAACAGGAAAACAACCATGATGAAAGCAGCGAGGCGGAATAGAAACACAAGAAAAGTGGGCTCTAAAACTAAAACAGTTAGCTTAAAGATGCTAAAACGCTCCAGGAGCTGAGAAAGACTGAAGTGTTTTTTCTTCATCGCCATAAGCGCCTAGTTTGATCTTATAGTCATTTATAGACTGGTTTCTGGTTTCCACCAAGCGCTCTGGTTCAGTTTCGTTCCGTACGCATTTATTGCCGTTTCCACTATTGAAAGTTGGAAATGGTACCAAAATAACTCATCTGTACCGCTACCCTTCTGTCGGGGTACCAAGCGTACCGATCCGACTCTAAAGGGTGGAGCTAGACACACTGCAGTCCGTTGATTGGTGGAAAGAATCGGCACTTTCCGTGGGATAGGTATAATAAAGGACAAACACAAAAGGTGCCATGTTTAAATATCCTGTTGATTTCTGGAGAGTCATTTTCAAGCCTGTTTTTTTGACTGACTCATGGATGACCTCAGAGGTGAGGACCTCTGCTGGACATTGTTGACCTTTGTTTAGTGTGTTGCGTTCTTCTTTCCATTTAACTTATTGGCGGCCTCCACTGTGTGACGCTGCTATGATTTCACACTATTATGTAGCTGACTTGGCTATCGCTATCTGGCTTACACCCCTCAAAAGAAAGCTTTTTTTCCATTGGTCCATCGTGTTGCTATGCTGCAAAAACATCCCAAAAATGGCAACTGTGAAGGGCAGCTTCTTTTTAGCTATTAAGAAGTAATGGTACTGTTTGCTGTGTGAACGCAAGCAAGATCAGGGTTTACCAAACTGAATCAAACTGAACCCCTTGATGGAAGCGGGGATAAGCCTCTAAATCACAAAAGAGGCTGGTATGGTAAGAGGTAAAAACTGACGTAAGAGAAACATTCATTTCTTTATGTAAAGAAATGTTTAGAAAAATCTTTTGTCGTGTGCATTTGGAGTTACAGCCATACAGTGTTGAATCCATCTGTAGACGTCTGTAATTATATGTGGAGAGATACTGATTGTTTGGATTGTCTGATTAGACGATGACTTCCTCCAACACCTGCTCTGCGAGGCAGGAGGTGTTTCAGGATGGGGTGAAGGGCACGAGAATGAGGAGGTTAAGCAGGGGAAACACATGACAGGTGTGCGGCAGAGAAATGAGGAAAGAAACATCTTCTCTGAGATTGATTCTCTAAATAGAAATCACACCTTTTTTATTGAAGCTGGAACATTTCAAGTTTCAACCCTAATCATGTCACTCAGGAGTTTTTAATTTATCTGCCACCAGCTGTCAATCAAACCCTGCAAACGCCTTTTGAGGACATACAGGATCTTCAGTAACCTGAAAATCACCCCATAAAGAGGATTGCAGATATGAGAGATCATGTGCAGGTTAAAGTGGTTAATGCTCACATAAAGGATGTGAGACTCTTTGTTTGGTCATGGTTTTTCCTCAGGCCTCCAGTAGGTCACAGAAATTGGGGACTTGAAATTCTGACAAATAACAGCAAAAAAGATCATGCTGCCTAAAGCATTGCCTCACTCTCAGGTTCAAAGACAGATGTTTTTATGTATTGTATTGGTGGTATAGTCTTTCCCCTCCCTCAGGGGATTGCTGGGAAAGTTTCCTTGCCCGGGAGCACACACCTCAACCCTCGCTAGAAAGGGTAGCACGGAGATGTTGTCTGCCCCAGACAAGCGGGGACACAGAGGAAGCCGTCTCCACTCTCGTCTCATTGTTCTGGAGGCGTTAATCTGTCAGGGATCTGCTGGGAATCAGGTGGGAATCTACTAGGCCCTGTTTAATTTGTGTTTGCCAGTTCATTCCAGAAAAGAGGACATTAGGATATCTTCACCCTGTACCCCCCTGCAGCACCATCCTGCCCCCGCCTCTGTGAAGATGCTCTGATGATAAAACTATTTCTTGTTTGTCTCTGCTGCTCCGTTTGGAGATGAGCACATCCGTCTTGTCTTCTGGTCTCGCCCTCTTTCTCCGTCTGTTTTACTAAAACTGAAGGCCGCGTCCAAGACAAATCTTAAATATGCTTTTAGTCAAGCTAACATGAGGATGTTTGGAAACTTTTCACCACAAGTTGTGGTGACCTCGGGCTTGCACGCTGCTATGGGGTCAGCCAACAATAAAACGGAAGCAACAAGTAAAATAATCAAAGTCTCTTTCCTGAGAACATCCATAGTGCTGTAATTTTACTCAGGCCACTTAGAGGATACAGCAATACAAATACATAATGTCAAGGATATTGTGCAAAGCTATGATCCAGAATCAAACATTGAAGAGGACCAAGTACATGAATAAAAATGTTTCTTCAATGATTAAAAAAAAGGAACTTATATAAAAAAAAGCTGGAGATAAATTATATTTTTTAAAGACTGATAGCATGAAGTTTGGATCTCCTTGTAGCCTTGTCTCGGTCAAAATGTTTGATATAAATCATGATTTATAAGAAAATATCAAAAATGTGAAATGTTTTTTCTGACGACAAAATTGATGAACTTTACGTGATCTTCAATAACAGTGAGCTCAGGAGAGTCATTGTTGAAGTCTGGGGAAATGTTAGCATCACATAAAAATGTCCGACAGGTTGGAAACACATTTGAAGCTACAGCTAGCAGTTAGGGGACAAGCTAGCCTGACCGTGCCCGCCACGAATTGCTTCTAAACTTTTATAGCTTAAAGGAAAATCATGTGACATTCTACGCATAAATAAAGCAGGAATCAAGTCTATCCTCTGTAAATATCTCTCTGAGTCATGACTGTCTACAATGAGTAAGACGCTCGAGTCCCGCAGGCTGTGATGAAGTCTGAGCCGTGTTTACATCGTGTTTACACGGGCGGGACGGCCGGCCGGCTCATCCCCTTGCGTATACAAGCTGTTTAAGTGAGGGACTAGAGAATCGAGTAACTAAAGAGCGCTAACATTAGCCTGCTAACACAACAATGCAGCTCCAGACAAGGACAGGATTTTAAAATCCGAGCAATTATGAACCAGAACTGACCTTTGACTTGAGCGTACACAATCACTAAACCACGACCTTTCTCTCGGGGGGACTTTCACTCATTTATTACTCTGTTCCTACTCAGAGCAACACCACGGGGAGTTAAAGACGAATCTATTAATAGCACGTCTTGATTGACTGATGAATCACCATTAGTAAGCAGGGAAAGGGTAAACGTAGGTTTCCTCATTGAAATGAACAGGGAGGTCAGCCACACGGGAGAACACTCTTTCATCTCTTCACTTTTACTGACCCGACGCTAATCCTCCCCGCCGGCCACCAGCGCATTGTCCTGACGGGGGCTAATTGAGAACTGTGTTTATCATTTTTATGACTTTATCCATGAAGACAGAGGTACGGTGGGCTTCCTGTTCTCCAGGTTCCTTGACAGAGCGGTTGCATTATTAGGGTCAGCGTCTGCTCCCATCTCGCCACGGCATTGTTCCTACTGGTGCTAAGACCATTCCCAAACTGATAAGACTCTGTCTATTTTGGGTCCGTCTTTTCTTTTCGTCCTTGACACATGAGCTTGTGCCAGAAATAACTTTTTTATTTCCTTCGAAATGGAGACAAAAATGCTGATGGATGCTGAAAAACCTTAGAAATCAGCAGAAAATGTACCGTGACATTTATTGTTACGCACCTTATAAATACATTTTTCCATCAAAATTAAGAAATTATTCTCCAAGACAATATCCAGCACACCTATGTGCAAACAAAACTTTGAGCTGAGTCATTTTTCTCGTCTTCCATGCCCACACCATTCCTTCACTTATAGGCTTTGAATCACAATATAACAAAATTGCTTCCCAAGTTTAGGTGAGAAAACTAGTTGTAGATTATCTCCGAGCTGCATTATTGTTTTCCTGACAGCCACCAGCCACATAAATACTGCTCTCAAAACTTGACCTGCATGTGACCTCTCCGCCCAAAGGAGTCCCTCAATTCATCTAATCTGTTTCTAAGAGACAGGTTGAGGGGATTTCATTCCAAGTAAAAGTCAAACCGGACAATATCTAGACTTTAGAAGTCACAGTTTGACGCCTTCTTGGTGAAAGCTGATGAGTTAATTACTGATCCAACTTTCCAGACGTGTTGTTTTTTTTTGGAGATGGGGGGAGTAGACACAGAGAGGCCTTTGTGTATGACAGTCAGGGTATGAATTGATCCCTCAAACAGTCAAACACCCTGAATCCTTTCATGTGTGGCCTTTGCCTTGTTGAGGCGCTAAAGCGACACAGCAGAACAAAACGCAGATACCCCCGAGGGTGCTAACAGGGCGCCACGTCCACCCAGGCTGACCCAAAGTCAATCAATACTTGCGTGTGTGATCTGTGGAATCAATAGATGTAAACACGGGAGCTGCATAGACATATGATAAGAGACTGGCTTCTGGATTCTGAAGTTTATCCTGAGAGTTGATCATCAGACTCGGTTAAAGTTGGACTTTTTATAGGTTTTTTTTCCAGCCTTAGATTTTATGCAAAGTCATTTCTGGAGATTACAGAACAAATACTCAAAAACTCATGGCTGGAACTTCCTCACATGCACAACAACTTCTCCTTTAATGGACTGCGGTTAAAACTCCTTAAAACTGTCTCCCCATATCAGCTCTGATCTTTACACTACCTATTGATGATGTAACACTTCTCTTTTATCACGCTATAGCAATGTAAAGGTAACTGCACGTGTTTTACAAGCACAAATAGAAGTCTTAATTCAGCTCTGGTGCAATTAGATTAGTGGCTAAAATGCTCTGCTGGCTGACCCCTTTGTCCTTCATTGTGCTTAAGTGAGAGAAATGGCCGAGGAATGCACTGCATGTTGTTTTCACACAGCTGTGGTTTTTATGGAGGAAATGCACTGTGTGTGTGAGTGCTTCCTCTCCTACGTTGTTCCCTTTACACCAACGCTGTGTAGAAACGAGCAGCGCTGATAGGAAGAGCCGACCCACTTTTAATAGGATTCAAACGTATTTTTCTGTCAAATTGTGTCTTCAAGCTTTCTCTAATTTCTCAAGGCTCCCGTTAAAGTAATGTCTGAAGTCATTAGCGAGAGGAGCTGGTGTCAACTATAGCAAAGGTATCAGGTGGAATGAAATCCGACCTCAGGTGTGAAAATAAAGCTTTCACCTCCCCCCCCCCCCCTTCCTTTCTGAGAGCAAAGTGAGCAAAGTGATGTTAACATGTTCCAAAAATACATTATTAGGAGGAAACCTTCTGACTGTATTGGCAACAGTAAAGAGTTCATTCATTCATTTAAACCTTTATTTAACCCTTCAAAATGTACGCCACGAGAGCAGCTCATCAATACATTATCTCACATATCTGGCCTATCTTACACTTCAAGGAGTTCCTGTGTTTGACTTAACCTCCCGGTGTCTGAGTTCACCTGATGCAGATTATCTCCTCGGTTCATTTACACACAATGGATCATCAATATCTCGCTGCCTACCTGCTACACCAAAGCCCGCCCTGCAGCCTCAGCTCAAAGGTAGGCCATGCAGTTCATACAAGAAAATTGTGATTTTCAAGCAGTGTTTCTACTGTCATATCTGCATGATTAAAATAAATTGCTACAGCCAGCACCTCATTAGCTTGGCTTAGCATAAAGACTTAAAGCAGGGGAAACAGTAACTTGTATCCTCTTATGACCCACTGAAGGATTTCAAGAATCAGCCCCTCCACCAGTAGCAACAAAATGTCCTCATATGTAAACTCCATAGACTTTCTAATAAAAGGTATAACCAGAAAGAAAAATACTTGGTGGTAATGTAGTGAAGGTGCACACGCCCCATGTACGGGGGCTGTGATCCTCCAAGCAAGCGGCCCGGGTTCAAATCTGACCTGGGGCTCCTTTGCCGAATGTTGTTCCCCACTCAGTCTCTGACTCTATCCACTTTCCTATCTCTAAATAAAGGCACAAAAAGCCCCAAAATACATCTTAAAAAACTACTTGGTAAAGAACAATCATTTTGTCAGACAAGTTTTACACACCAGCTACAAGCGAAGCATTCAAAAGATGACATTATATACATCAGTTCCGTTACAGAGCTAAGGGGAATCCCCGTACACAAGTGACACTGCTTCATAATTTGTGAATGCAGATGTGCTTCGTAAGTGACGTTACACGTGTAATTGTTTAAAAAGGTTGTTGTTGATTTTTGTTTTTTATGAAGGACTCAGTGTGCAACCTTCACTACGACTATCCTGTCCACTTAAAGTCTTAAACGTTAATGCAGGTCGTATTAACCTGAAGTACAAGTGGTCAAATATCAGCCAAGCTAGTGCAAAAGAAACTGAACTTGAGATAAGGACAGTCAACATTGGTCCATTATGTGACAGATTAATGCTAACGTCGCTCTGTGGCTTTTGGGAGGCTCAATGTTTGCAATGTCAACTTGATGAGGAATCTGATATTCAAGCTTCTTCCTTTTCGCCCCATATGTGTCAAAAAAGTAAATCAACAAAGGTTGAAAAGAATCTTAAACTCTTTAGTTGATTGTTATTTGCAACGCAAAAGAGCGATTACCTTTTTCGTATCCACTTAGAAATGTAGCTTTGCAGCTAGCAGCAGATTGGCTTGAAAACACAAATTGCTGTTTTTGTTCTAGAATTTTTGTACTGATTAAACAAGGTTGAAACAATAAGGTTTCAGGTTATCTTTAAGATAGGGTCGGGAGCTTTTTCCTAAAAAAATAAAATATAGACTAGAAAGTAATGTAACTCAATCATCTCTTATGGGCCGCCATACTTGTGTGGTGGTGACTGTGTCTGCAGAGAACCTGACCTCTGTCTAGATTTAAAGTTTGAGTTGACAACGGCTGACACGGGACGTTTCTGGGCGGGGAGCTTGTGTGTTTCCCCCAGCTAATGACAGGAGTCGATACAACTCAGTGATTGGAGAGTATTCAAACTGGCAAAGATTGTGGATGGGAACGTAGCCGCAAAGAGTAGAAAATATAACCATAGTGAGGTGAAACACCAAGCAGATAAAGCTTGTTTCAAAACGAGGGTGAACCTTGTGTTGGCCTTTTTTCTGTTGGACAGGCAGGTGCCAAACACCGGCGGTTAGCTGCTGCTAGCTTGCTAAATGATTGGCTTTTCCATGACAAGAAATGTAATATTCTCAGGTAGCTCGCAGTGTAGGTACAAGCAGTAAACGTACTCGCTTCATCCTGCAGTCAGTGTGTGGTTTTGATGGTGATGAGCCCAGGAGGAGGGGCCCAGTTTGAATGTTGTGTTTACAAGCTGCAGCAAACATTGCTACTAACTCTAACTAACCTCTAGCTGTTTCCCTCCACTCTCAGTATTTAGGCTAAGCTACGGTTGATAAGCTAGTGCCTCCAGACTCACACACAGACATGACAATGGTATCATTTCTCATGCTTAAATGGCCTAAAGGTACAATATATATACAATTAATTAAAGATGACCCATAGCTTCTTAATTTTGTCCCCCCCCCTTCCAATCATGTCTAAGCAATCAATGTCATCTGATCAACATATCTGCTGTGAATATTCCTCTGTGATAACATGGGAAAAAGCTCATATCAGGAAACTAGGGGGGAAAGTCCCTCCAGATATCATCACTAACTGCATCCAGACAAAAGCCTGCAACTACCTACGCTGACATGCTGCAGTGTGTGAAACAATGGAGACCCCAGAGGACGCAATCCGCAGCTGAAAAATGGCATCCACATATTCTGATCAATGCCCGTGGTGTGGACTTTGAACTCTGCAGTAATTGTTGCATTCTGTGCAGCGGCAGGTTCCCAATTTTGTTGGCTTTATACCATCCAAAACATGTGTTCTCGCTGCAGCCTGTGAGGCGTGGGGCTTTATCAGATGGCCTTGCAGCCTTGTAATAACACGGGCTCTATCGTGCCTCAGCAGATCTGTATATGGCAACAAGAATAAAATACAGCTTAAAAGGCATGCTCATAATACTTCTTAAGAGGCCGCTGTTAGCCGCGGAGAACATTTTTTAAATCTTAGGTGACGGATCGAGAAAATGTACCAATCTGGAGAAGATATTAATATGTAAAAGAGTTATTTTTTGTGTTTTTTTTTAGTTTTCTTGAGGTAGAAGTAAGTGGCTGGGAGAACCTGAGGAAGCTACAGGCTAAACGCGTTGTTTGTGCACAATAAAGTCACAGTAAAGTAATGTTCAGTGTGCCATGGATTTTTGTATGTTCCTGCAACTGAGCGGCACCTGAAAGCATTGGTAGGCTGTGCATGGGCAACCCTGTTGGTCATTTAAGGAAGTGTATAGTCTTTAGCTTAGCAAAACATTTAGCTAAACACATAAGCAGAAAGACTGTAGCAAAGGTGACCTGCCAGCCTGATCTTCCTCTAAAGGAAACAACGCACGTATCAAAAAAGCTTTAAGATAAGAAACAGTCTTGTATGTTTTATCAGCACAAAAAGAGAAGCATCAAAACTACATTTTGCGCCCTAAGGTTGTACAATCATCATTTTTGTCTTTTGTACTGAGAGCAGAAACAAATTTACGAATTCTTGTTACTCCTTTAAAATGCTTAGGAAAATAACCTGCCATGTTTCATTAGCTTGAACAGTCCGCCTCCTCCATTGCCCGCTGCTGTAATGTAAGGCACAGATTTACTGAGTAAATCAAAGCAGGCGATTTCCTCCGCTCTGAGGAAAACCCCTCAGAGGAGAATGAGTTGATAATGTCCCAATGTGCCCCTGGTTTCCTCTCAGATAAATAAAAACATAAATGAAAACACGCCTGGCCACTTCAGCTTTATTGTTCCTCTGTAGGCTGTGAAGTAGTGGCTATATTGTTTATAATAAACAAGTCCATTAACAGATTTGGCCCAGGTGGGTGACAGGGCATCCGTGATATCCCCCCTGCAGGCTCATACACCCCAGCACGGTGGTGTAATACTTCCATTTAAGGAAGCGATGGCCAAGGAAAAAGGGGGACAACAGAGGTTAGTGTTGGTTTGACTGGGCTGAGAGTGTGTCACGTTTTCTGGAGTGATAAGAGCCGGAGCAGGAAGCTGTGAGAGGGCAGGAAGGAAGAGAGCTAAGGTCTGGAAGGAGAGAGGGGAGCTGTGGAGAAGGAGGGATGCAGGAAAAGAAAAAAGCAGCTGAATAAGAAAGTCAAAATGAGCCGTGGAAATACAACAAATCTCGTACAAATGCAGCTAAATGTGGTGTTTTAAGTATATTCTGTCTGCAGTGTGCGGGAGGGAGGGAGGGCCGAGCTCTGCTGGGAAACGCAGAGGGAACCTGGGGTCCAGGGGGAAGTGAGTGGATGACTAAATTTGGTTTGAAAGGCCACACCAACATACACCTGCTTCCCGCAATCAAATAGGCCTCTCAAAAGATGACTATACTGTACCTTGCATCATGCTTTGTCTGTCAGCAGCAGGCCACATGTGTAAGCAGAAGAAAACATAGAACTGTTGCTCTCCTAAAAATCTTCACCAAACTAATTCTTGGACGAGAGTTCAAAGAAATGAAGCTCAAAGGTTGTCTGAAACTGTATCGTACTAAAGCAGAAGTGCAGTTTTTTTGCATGCGTATGAATGCAACATCAAATGATCTTCACTGAGAATTTGGTTTCTCTTTATGACCTGTCAAGGAAACGATTTGTGAACAAGTTCATGTCTTCTCTTATGACTTGCACATTTCTCTCTGCCCCCTCTCTCTCTCTGTCTTTGTGTGTTTCGATGCAACATGCAAATAAGAAAGCTAACCTAACTTCAAGTAGTTGCAAAAAAACAGCTCTTGCACATATTGCTAGTTAAAAATGTCTACATAGCATCTCAGAACTCGGCTTTAATTGCATTTTAGAACTTTTAGGACCTAATGATTTTAAAACGGGTTACTTTAGTGTTCATGTTGGAGAAGTAGAAGTTGATATACCGTTAAAAATGTACTGATTTATAGACGTATCTTTCCCAATGTGAGCTTACGGGAAAAAGTATTTTTCGGCCTAATGGCATCGCGTGACGCCGCAATACCAGGTTTGGCCACCATGTAAAATTGGCTTCAACGGACTGCGGGCTTCCTGATTTTGTGATTGGTCAAACAATTTTCCATCACCTTTAGTTTCCTTATTCTTAACACATGAACGTGTCTTTTTAACACAAGATATTGGAAGTTAAGTGTAAAGAAGCTGGCAGCTGGATTCCGCCTACTTCAGAACGCTACTTTAAGCCTTTATGCTAAGCTAAGCTAACTAGCTTCATATTTACCAGGCAGATGTTACACTGATAACTTCTCATGCAACTTATTTATTGTGACAAATAGCACATTTCAGCATTTGTTCAGATGACTCTTGAATGAGTTTAACATGAACTATCTGTTTTAATTCAGCTCCTGGTGGACTTGTGAACTCCCAGGTGAGAATACTAGCAGCTCAGTTCCACCACACACTCATCTTTTCCTCTTTTTAATCAATCTGCTCATCTAAAAAGGATTTCTCTATTTTGAGATTTTAATCCAGTGTTTGACTTAATCTCCGAAACTCACGGATTGGTGGAGGGGACGCACAGGGCATCAAAGCCACTCAACTTCAGCCCTGCTCTCACAATTACACCAACAAGGCATCAAGGCGACCAATAAATCACGCTCTCATAATGCCTCTCTGGAAATTAATTCTCTGAGGCTCGGGGCTCCGTCATGTAGGTCATTTAGTCGGTGCTGATTTGGTCGATTTCAAAGGCATTTTTCAGTCAGATTAAAACATGAAGGGAATGATGGTCAGGTCTCTGTCGGGCTAAAAAAAACAACTGATCAGCATGATTTAAACTCTGGGTCTCAGCTTTAGTGCAAAACACTGCAGAGTTTGTGTGTTTTCTCACGGCTGTACTGTAGCTAATAAAGAGATTGAGGAGTAGCCTGTCTGACACAATATCTGAAATGATCAAATTCATTCAGAAGTTCTGCTTTACAGTGTTAATTCATTCAGAAGTTCTGCTTTACAGTGTTAAGCAGATGGCTTTTGCACTCTGTCCTACATGTGCAGCCAGTATAACAGAGGGAGCCCTCCACTGGATGTTTAAAGCATTGCACACAACGCCTAACAGCTTATTCCCACAGCTCCTTATTATGCAGCATGCATCAGTTCAACATACATCTCTGCCTCTGTATCATCAATTCTAAAGAAATAGATAGTGAACTCTAAAGAAGCAGGAAATGTATGTTCTCTTGGTTTTAGATTTTGTGCACAAAAAGTGAAAAATTCTTAAAGGGGGCAAATCTCCCACTCTCAGTTACAAGATTAAAGCTGTATTTGTGTTACCTACATTATACACAGATACACATTTGTCCATTAAATGAACATTTTGTTGGCGTTTAGATTCAATTTTTTCTGAATGAATTAATTTGTTTTTATTTATTTATTCCTTAATTTAACAGGGACACATTGCTTCATATGTTAAATACAAAGTAGATGCCATGCATACAAGTTTCTAGCCGTGGCTAATTTGCAACCTCAGCTTTCCCTGGCTCGGCTTTTAGGATTAAAACAGAATTATTAGACTTAAAGAAATACAGAAACAGTGATGCTACACAAATCAATACAAACAAGAGACTAAATTAATGTAAATAAAACCGAACACGCACTTTTAAGAGGCTCAAAGATGAAGGCCTTTCCAGTCTGGCTCGCAGTTTTTTCCTGCATCCAGACTTGTGAGATCTGTTTGTTTTTAGTGCAAAATAAATAATTGGATTGTTCATTTATTAATTAAGTCGTAGACCAGTTAACTAAGCATTCAATGCAATGCAGTGAGAAGTGTTGTCAGTGTGGAAAATACCCCAAATGACAGTTTTAATGCAGTCTGTGTTTGTGCATTAACTCTCCTCTTCTATGTTTTCAACTTGTTGTCATTGAATCAAACGCAACACCGAGCCCGAGCTGAAGAGAAAACATGTTCAGTTGTAAATGTGTTCTTTGTCATTTCTAATAATTGGGAGAGAAAAATCACGTCATCTATATAAAGTTGTCCTGATGTTGAAATGACGTCTACAGTTACCCAGTCAGCGAGTCTAGCCTCCACTTGCCCTCTGAGGTCTTTATTGGAGGTCTATTACTGTAAAACTGCTATCAGCTATTGGAGGGGGTCTCCCTGGCTGCCACTAAGCAGTAAATAAATATGAGCCTATTGTATTCTTGTAGCCTCACTGTCCTTGCTCTTCCATGCTGAGTAAACGCTCACATACAATGGGAGGCCGGACTGCCTTGTCATTCCTGATCCCCGTAGATTGCTCTTGGAGGTCCTCTGCCTGGGAAAGTGGCAGCGGAGGGAAGAGGAAGCAATGAAAGGCGGATCTGTGAGAATATTTGACTGTGTCTCACCTAATGAATTAAGCAATTAGGTTTTGAGGACTTTTCTTACCCTTGATTTAAACTTTCTGATACCAAACACTCTTCATACAGAGGAACATGTTGTTCTATTTTACTCCACGACATCAACAGAAGTTGAAGAATCTAGATTTTAAATGCAGATCAATATGAAAATACTTCTGTGTCTAATACAGAGTCAAGAAATTCTCCTCTTTTTTGATAAAAGTGAAGAAATGTCGTCCTTTTGCGGCACGTTGTCAACAGGTCAGAAGTCAATTAAAATGTTTGCGGTCCATTTTGTCTCATTAAAGATTTCTCCTTTATAGTACGACTAAGCTGAATTTCCTTCCTCTATAAAGACTTTTGGGACTTTTGTTGAAGCAGTTACCAATCACTAATATCTTATTTTGTAATGAAAAGCAAGGGGAAATTTGTTTTGCAGCAGGAGCACACAGAAGACAACAAACACGAGGACAACATCACCGTGGATTCTAAATGAAAACAAAGTAAAACAATCTGACATCCATCCACTCATTATCTATACCGCTTTTTCCCGTTTGAGGTCACGGGGGACTGGAGCTGATCCTAGCTGTCATTGGGCGAGAGGCGGGGTTACACCCTGGACTGTTCGCGAGTCAATCACAGGCCTGACATATCGAGACAGACAACCAGCCACACTCACATTCACACCTACGGGCAACTTCAGAGTAAAAATCAGACAACACAACAAAATATAAAACAATATGAAACATCGCAGTAAAATCAGTCAAGAGCTCATCCCAAAAGGGGGATTTCCTACCAAGTTAGTAAAGTGCAAAGTGGAAGTGTCCAAATGTGCAATTAAAGTGCAAAAACATCAACCTGAGGGCTAATTGCTTTTATTTGTAACAAGGAGAAATGAGACCTGGAGTCTTTAAGTGTTCCTCACAGGAGCTCCAAAACGACGACCTGAGGGTAGAAGCTCAAACTCTCTGTGAGGTGGGTGATTTGAGCAGACCACTACATGTTTTATGGCTTTATTTTAGAGACAGGACAGAGGATAGAGTCAGAAACCGAGGAGGGAGAGAGAGAGTGGGGAAGAGCCACAGGTCGGATTCAAACCCGAGTTGCCCGCTCTCGAGGACTTCAGCTTCTGAACATGGGGCACGCAAGCTAACCGTTAGTTAAACACTCAGGAGTTTAACCTCTACAGACTTATTAAGCCTGTTTAATGACTTGCTGCTCATGTTAGCAAACTTTAGCATGAAGTTGTACGTAGGCTAACAGGCATCACTGACTCAGGTCATTGTCTTTATTACTCATTTCTACATGTGCTGAAGTTATGTCTTAGCACCTACTCTGCAGACTGTAGCCCTAGAAGCATCTCTTCAGAAGAAGCAACAAATGTTTTCACACATGCACAAACTCCTAAAGGGGTCCTTTTTTTAAGGGTCGGACAAAATGTTCATCCTGACATTACCAAGACTTTTTCCAAGGGATTTGTCGCTTCATCTGACATCTTGTATTTCTGCAGCGTTTTTATTACATCATGTCCTGCCATCTGAGACCCCCTCCCCTCAAAAAGGGAAAACTTCAGGCTATTCAGGACATGTGTGAATAAGAAACTATAGAAAGATTGTAGGGGCTGGCTGTCCTGAAATTTTTTAGACATTTTCAGGAGTTCATGTGTGAAAACAGCTTGCTTTCAGTAAGATTTAGAATGCAAGACTCTGTCTTATGTGTAAGGAAGTGTTTTAACCATGAGGTTTAGTCACTTTTCTTGAGTTAATGATCCACAAAATCTCTTGATGTTGGCAGCAAAGGCCATAACTTGTGTGAGTGATTGTTGTGAGTGAAAAGATAAAAGAAAGAAATTGAAAGTTGTGGAGGTTTCTGGCCTCCTCAGGCTGCCTGGTGGAGCTTCCTCTCCAGTTCCTCCACAGGAAGAGAGCTGATAGAGCTGCATAGACTCTCAGAGCTTCTTGCATGGAAGCAGGAGCGAGGCCTTGAATGAGTAAGGGTGCAGCATCACCCCCGAGGGACAGCATTATTCACAGCCTGTCTCTGTCGCAATGTGCCCCGGGCATGAGGCCGCCAATATCGGGCCCAGGCGGGCGCTGCCGTCCTGTAATCACCGATGACATGCATGAAGTAGTTTTCCAGATCGGCTTTCCTGTCCTTCCAGCTGCGAGTGGGGCAAACAGCACAGGAAGAATAACACAACTCGCAGGCCAGGCTCAGGGAATGTGGCCTTAACAAACACAGCACAAATAAAAAAGTTAAAAGGCACACTGCTCTCCTCCTGAGAGCCTCTAAGCGAGGGAAGTGAGGCTACGTCCTGAGAGAAGGTCCAACCTTCCTCAACACCCACACAGTAACAATAACCTGCCAATCAAACCAAATACTGTTTACACGGAGCTACCTGCTACAGCTGGAGCCTGGAATCAAGACCACGTTTATGCCAAGGGTGTTGAATCAGCTTTTTCATGATTATCCTAATATTTGCAAATAAATCTTAAACCACCGGTTACATGTTTAGAAGCCTAGGTTGAAGAAAGTACATAGATTGAGTTATTCTATGATCTGGTCTGTGGCTTTTACCTTCAGCTAACATAAGTGACTTGAAATCAACTGGTTTTATGATGTCATTTTGACCCTGATTCCCCTTCTAGATCCATGCTTCCTGCAAACATCTTCTGCACAATCAGAATCAGAAATAATCCCGGGGTAGATTTGGTCGTTACAGTTACTCTCAAACACAATATAGAAGTAGGAAATATAGAATATAGAATGATATATAACTAGAATAAGCAGAAATAACTACCAAAGCGCAGATTAGAAATAATAAGCTATGTAGCACAGGGAATTGGCTTAAGGCTCAGTGAAGACAGTGTTATCCAGCTTGTATTAGTAAAGCACACATGGGTGACTGAGAGAAATGATTGACCTGTTTACAGACTGATTGCGCAGTTAAAGTTACAATAATCAATGGAGAAGTTTCCAGATTGAGTGTAACAAGTCCAGAGCCAGACTAAGGGCCTGATTTACTAAAGGTTTGCATGTGTTTAAACGTGCATGAACTTGATTTTACCCGCAGCCGCAACCAATGTGCAAGCTGATCTACTGACTGAGAGAATTGTGTCAAATGTGCAAGACATCACGCATTGTCCATTTAGTACTTTTGCCTTGATTTACATGCAATGTGAGGCGTTTGTGCCCGAGTGTGCAAAATACTGGAAGGAGAAGTTATTTTGGACACACATTGCGATTTATCAAGCCTGAAAAAAGTCCCGACAAATGCAACGGCTGAAACACCCTACAAAGACAAACTCTGCAAAGACACAAACACGCAACGCGCTGCAAAAAGGCAAAACAACTGCTTTAATTTGGTCTGACTCCTACCGGCCACCGTAGCCGGGACTATGTGCATATTTTTTATTTTTTCACACCAGAAAAGCGAAAAAATTCAAGAAATTCTAAGAGTAAAAGGGAAGAAATATGTGCTTCTTGACTTTACACAGCTTTACATTTTGTGAGGCCGTGTCTGTTTGTAAATTCATTGTAACGACTTTTTATCACAGCATTATAACCAAAGTGATTTAACAGCAGCAGCTTAGCACACAGTGCATTCTCCTCAGGTGATGCAGTGTACCAGCCTGCTGCATGCATATAGTCTGCTGCCTGCTGAGGGGCCTGCTGGGCCGTAAGGCTTTAACCCTGCTAAGTCAAACAGCAGAGGTGTTAAAGACGCCACGTCAACACAAACTAACAGGTGTCCACTGACACAGTGAGTGGAGGGAGAGGAATACAGTAAGGTGATGGATTGACAGTAACTTCAACCTAGTGCCACTTTTGCTGTCTTTGTATGGAAAGAGTGACTAACACACACATGCTAACATCACATGACAAAGTTGAAGAAGCTGCCTGCAGGTCTAATGTGAAACATGCACACGTTTTAACATTTTACCAAACTGTTATAAAAGAATAGGCGATATTACAGGCTATAACACAATTCAGTGGTGTAGCATTGGGACGCAAAACCAGTCATGTTTGGCGTTTCAGCAGTGTGGAGGAACAGTGTGTAAGGAAGGGATTAAAGTGTGTGTTAATCTGCTCTAAGATGCGATCATCAGCATTGTTGGGCTAATTAGCTTACTACCTGTAGCACAGAATAGTGATCAAGCCGTACCTTTAAGGCCGAGTAGCAGGAACAGTTTTGTTGGGTTACGTGTTACCACCACAGACTGTGAATATTAATGGACAAAGCCTGAGTGACATCACCCATCTGTTACTGCAGGGGGCTTTGGAGTCCCATGGATGGTGGGCACCATGCTGGAAATCCTATAAAATGAAATAGGTTTGATTAGCTCATACGAGGGGTGAAAACTCACCCGTTTTGGTTTTATGAAGGATAAGAGTTCTTCACAATAAGGTGCGTAGCTGAGCTGACTGACAGGCGGTTGCGTTGTTTGTCAAGAGGTTTTAAACCCGCCTCAGCTCCAGCTCTCAGCCTGTCGTTAGGTTGACTGAAAGTTAGGGTGAAACAGCATTTCCAGCATGGAGACCGCCATCGATGGGACTCCAAAGCCCCCTGCAGGAACAGGGGTGACGTCACTCAGGCTTCGTCCCTTCGTATTTACAGTCTATGGTTTTTTTCCAACTCATTGGATCAAGATTAGCTTTACTTGCTCGCTTGATGTTTTTGTGTTTGAAGGATAAAACCTGTTACTAAATGTGTTTTTATTGATAACTAGTATGTGAAGGAAACAGAACGCATGACCGTCATAACAGAGGGGTCTGAGGTAAACATATCTTTTTAAATTCTGGTTAATGTTCATGTTGTTAAGAGCAGTGGAAACAGGGAGGTGCTCAAATTACAGTAACAGTAGTGTATCTGGAAGAATCATTTAATCAGCATCAAAAACATGATGCTCACCCTCCTATCACACACACACACACACACACACACACACACACATACACACACACACACACACACACACACACACACACACACACACACACACACACACACACACGACTGATAAACTCATTGACATACTCGCAGGCTGAGTCACAAAGAACCAGGAGACACAGAGGAAGACGGTGTGACGTTATTTCCACACAAAATCTTCTGGTAGGAATGACTCTGAACAACACACGCCACATTATATAACGATTAATGCGGACTAGTTAATGGAAGAGGATGTTTGTAAGGAGAAATATAAAAACACTGCACATGTAAACACCGGATTGTATTTGTGTTAATCATCCTCTGAATGTTTGTTGACAGGCGTTAGTCTCTTTGCTTAGAGACTGTGATAGAGTATTGTACACACCCAGCAGGTCGCAGGGACACACCCAGCTGCACTCAGTGTGTCCGTCAGACATGTTTCAGTAATCACCCGTCTGCAGTCCCTGACTGTCCTTCTCTTTGCTGGAATAACAGCTGAGATCATTTCAACCACCAACAACGCTTGAGCTAATGTCTGAGTGTGAAAAAGAAAAACAGGAAAGTACATATGCATACACATGATTCAAAAGAAAGTATATTTGAGCCCTTAAGGAGGTTTCCTACTGTCGTTGCAAACAACATTTTGAGCCACTTCTGTGGATGAAAGTTTGCCAGCCATTGGGGTCCCTTACTGACCTGGGGCCCCAAGCAGTTACCTACCTTGCCTATGGACAAGCAGCGCCTCTGGATAGCTATAGTTAAAAGTTATATTGTAGATTTAAAAGCAGCTTAATCCTCTGCAGGGCTGGCCTGATGTTGTTACAGTAATCTGATCGGCCCAATTAGTGCTTGATTAGAGGCTGAGCAGACTGACGTAATGAAGTGATCAGACATGTTAAATTCAGACGGAAAGTCCAGAGTCTGCGCTGATAGGAACACCTGAATGTTCTTCACTGGAAACTGCAGTTTTCAACATTTTCTTAATGACATTTAACTTTTCTTTATTATTTCTTTAGGATAAGAAGCTGCAGAGTGTCTCACTCCTGTTCCAGTTTCCCCAAGACAGAGCAGATGTTCCTGCAGGAAAACATTGGGATGAGGACTGTCTGCACGCACAGACTCAAATATACCAAACTGCACTCTGGACAGGAAGCTGTTGATAACCTTCACGTGGGAGATAAGATCAGAAAACCTAAGTATGGCTACGAAAATCTAAAAAAAGGAACAGGTAATGCCTCTAAATGTATTTTTAGGTTTAATATAAACTCCAGATATGTGGCCTGTTAATATTGGACATAGTGAGTTGGCATATTTTAATATTTAATCTCTGAGGAGGAAAGTATTTAAGGGTGCAGGACTGTTATTACAGCATGTTTGGCGTGTTGGAATTCCTCACATTCTTCCGGGTGATAAGCACAAAAAGGCCTCGTCGGGCTGTCCAGTAGGTTTTCTGATCCAGGCGTCCATTCTTTGAATAACACAGAAATATCTCTGGATGAAGATGACATTAACTCACACACGGTTTTTGAAAGGTTTATTTTTGGGCCTTTGTTTGAGAGATAGGAGAGAGGAGTGAGTCAGAAATCAGGGAGAGTGAGTGGGAAAGAGCCACAGGTGGGATTCTAACCCAGGTCGCCCGCTCTCGAGGACTTCAGCCTCTGAACATGGGGCACGCGAACTAACAGGGGAGAGAGAAATCAGGGAGAGAGAGTGGGGAACGACACGCAGGAAAGGAGCCAAATCAGCTGTTGCCCCATCAGAGAATAAGGTTTAATAGCAAAAGGCATCTTGAGAAAATGTTGCCACTTTCTAACTAGCCACTGTTAAAAAGGGAAATCTTGAGTGCCTTGCATAAGTAGCATATTTAAAGTGGATTTTTTTAGGGGACACGAAATAATCCTTAATTTTGAAGAGGAAGGGGGCAGTATTTCATCGTGTTCAAAATTATTCTGAAATAAAAAATGAAAAAGCCTTAAATGCTTTGCCGTGAAGGTCGGGGGTTCGATCCTCAGCTCCTGCAGCCACATGTCCGATGTGTGTTTGGACAAGACACTTAACCCCCAAGTTGCTCACGCTGCTTCATCGGCAGTGTATGAATGGATTAGTCACTTCTGATGGACTCTTTACACAGCAGCCTCTACCATCAGTGTGTGAATGTGGAGGTGTGACCTGCGGTGTAAAAGCACTTTGAGTCGTCTGAAGATTAGAAAATAACTATCCAAGCTCAAGTCCATTTACCATTTACCAAACTCCAACAAGTTGCCTTTTGTTTGACATTTTCTTCCAACTAATGTCTGCTTTTGAGACAGGGCTTGATAATGACTTTAAAGGCAAATAAAAAGCTTCACATGTTGACTTCCATTCAAGCGTGTTACACTGTAAAATGTGGAAAAGTCCATCCTTTATTCGATGCACTTTTGGTTATACAACTAAAGAAACCAGGAGCCAGGAAATCCAGCCTTGTAAATATTTGACAAGCCCTGAGGTTCATAATGCCACCAAGATATCACATTTTTCCAGCTGTCTTTTCCATCCCTGTTTATTGTTGATGATATTTTCACCTGAAACACTGATATCATCCCCTTGTTTTTCCTTCAGGAAGTTCCTGCGACTGCTCATTAATTGTTGCCGAGGGGCCACACTTTGAGAAAAACACGAGTTGGAATAACAGCTTTGAGATTTTTAAAGGATCAAAACAAGGTCTGGTACATAAGGTACATATGACATCTCTCTAAGAGGCGCACACTGTATACTTGTACACTGGACTTATTTACTTATTTACTATTTATTTAATGTGCAATCTGTTTTTCTTAACCGGTCAACTGTGCAATATATTTATAATTTTATATACAAGCAATTATCTATACACTTATACATACACCGTGCACTACCTGTTAACACCTGTAAATTCATCATGTAAATACTGTTTATCTCTACCTTGTACATATGTTATTATAGTGTTTACTGTGTACTTACCTCTGCTTATTTTATTGCTATTATTATCTCTTTCCTACTGTGTATTGAAGAGCTGCGCTGGCACCCGAATTTCCCCCCGGGGATTAATAAAGTATTTCTGATTCTGATTCTGATTCTGATTCTGATAAAGCAGATGGAACTCCATATTTTTGAGTGCATTTCCCATGTTTGCACCAAACATAAGTCCTGCATTCCACATCGCCGCGTGTTTTGTGCGTTTGTCCGGGGAATTGAACTGACGTCAGATTTCTTCCGCTGATTCAGGTGCAGTCGGATTGCAGTGGCTCTTTACTTTCCTAATCAGCTCATCTGCTCTCAGGTCATCCTTCCCTCCTCTCATGTGCTCATCCATTTCCTTCCAGCAGCTTGAGATCTGACCTCCGTCGCTGACTCGGAGTATTTCCCTCTGCAGACTCATAACCAGCTACACTGTCTGGTGAAGCGCCTTCAAAGTTGTTATAGAAAAAAAACTGTTGTGCTGTATTTGTTTGCCACCTCTGGAACACGCTTACGATTTCTGTTTGATATGAATCCCAAAGAGGCAGTGTGATTTCAAGTACAGTAGGTCACTGCCAAGAGGTCAACATTACAAGGTCACTCATTGCACAGAGTTCTCAGATCGTTATAATTTAAACCTTTTTATTATCAAAGGTTTTTACCAAACAGAATTTGGCTAGGTTAAAGAAAGAACATGCAACATTGAACACATAAATACAGCAGAGATCAAGTCTGTCCTCTGTAAATGTCTCTCTGAGTCATGGCTGTCTAATGAGTAAGAAGCGTGAGTGCTGCTGGCTGTGTTGTTGGCCGGGTAAATCTTTGAAGCACTTTAAATGTGTACTTTAATAAATGGACACCTCCTCGGATCCTTAGAGTCTCATTATTTTTGCTGGAGGGGCTCAATCTTATATCTGTGCAGGACAGAGATTGACCTCGAGGCTGCGACACAGAAAACACAGGGCAGGGAAGTAAACATTTTGCAAAATGGGTAAACATTTGGCAGCCAAAGTGGGATAAGTTTGGAGATATGTCGATTTTGGGGCATATTTTTAGAGCCTTTGTGAAATGTTTTAAAATGAAACAGGAAGTTGGGAAGTTTATGCCCCTGGCGCCCACCCTGCTTCCCTCTCTGAGCCGACAGAGGCGATGCAGATAAAACAGAGTTTCAACAGTTTGGCTTCGGTCAGAGTGAGGGCTAGAATAGCTCCCTTAGCTCTTAACAGGGGTGGGACAAAACACCAATTCAGCAGGGAATCTATTGTCTTCCTGACTCCTGTGATACAATAATCGAATCCCTGGTGCCAAATATTGATATTTTAATTCAAAATAATACAACGCTCTTCACAGATTTGTTGTGTGTCACTACTTCATGACTGAGGAAAATGTGAGCGGAGTTAACTGACCAAAGAAGAAGAAGAAGACAGCGGGATAAAAGAAGAAGAAGAAGAAGAAGACAGCGGGATAATGTTGGCCAGCTGTAAAAAGCTGTAAAGAGATGAAGTGTGATAAGAGTTGAAACTGACACCAAATTTGAGGGAATAAATACATTAATTCTGCTATTTGTCTTTTTAGGGGGGCTCAGTTTTTCTGTTACCAGTAGGGGGGGGCTCAAAGGTTAAAAGGTTGGGAACCACTGACGTAGAGTCACCCTGTTTTCTGCGGGGTATTGTTTAAAAACATATTGTTCATTCATTTTCCAGGGAGCTCCTGAGTTCTCGTCTTGTAGGTTCCTCTGGATCGTTGGTGGGGACGGCCTGCTGCTATTTATGAATTAAATAAATGTTTGTAATAATGGCATGAACATTCAGTCGTTTGTATTTATTATTTATTGACACATTATAATAACATTGGAAGACATCACAATAATCTTTTAGAAACAAAACTGGTCAGAAAACAAATTTCACATAAACATTCAGCAGTCCTCGTGAAATGCAACATTGAGATAATTTAAATATTTACAACAGCTTCGGTACATTTATGACAGTAAACGTTCCTCTCTGTAGCCGCTCTGCTGTGCGTAGCCGCTGGGATCTACTGACTCTGACCTGTGAGCGCTCGGGCCCAGGTACTGTTCGAACTCACTGCGGTCCAGATCGTACAGCATGTCCATTTTAACCTGCTCCAGGTAAAACTCCAGAGACGGTCCAGATGGACACAGCAGACCCCCGTACACCCTGGAGTCCCCTTGATCCACATGTGAGACTGCTGGACTGGAGTAACCGTACTTCATGTACCCGTGCTGGCCGCCAAAGTATCCTTGGGGTTCTGCAGGGTATGCAGGCGGGTACACTTCCGTTTTATTTTGGAAAGCGTCTGCTGCTGTTTGGTCTGGAAAAACTGGAGTGGTTGTGTAGCTGTTGAAGTTAGCGGGGACGTTAGGGAAAGCAGGAGAGCTGGTGTACTGTTGTTGGTTCTGAAGCAGGAAGGAGAGGTTGTAAGGCACTGAGAAGCCCGAGCTGCAGAGCGAAGGCAAAGCGGGAGAGGATTCTGCACCAGAAGGCTTATTGGAGCTCTTCTTCAGCTGCTTCCTCCTCCGTGGCCGGTACTTGTAGTTTGGGTAGTCGATGGTGTGCTGGACCCTGAGACGTTCCGCCTCCTGCATGTAAGGACGCTTCTCAGCCAGAGACATGGCCTTCCAGGTTTTTCCTGCAGGAACACAGAGGGTTAAAGATCTGCAGACTAGTTGGTTTAACAAAACTGACCACTGACAGCTAATAAAAACTGAAATCTCAATCAACATTTGGGCTATTACTGAAACTGAAACATTAAATATTGATAATGTTAATAGACCCCTTAAAACTAAGGTTATATTGGTGACATTTTAAGAACTATTAAATATTTCCAACATTTTTGTGGGCGGAAAACTAGAGATCTTGTAGGAAATGTTAAACTTTAGCTGTGGTTACATTTATAAGATTTTCAGGCTGTCAATCAAAGTCTTACCCAGTATTTTGCTGAGATCTGTGTTCTCCAGGTCTGGGTTCAGATGAGCTAGTCGCCTGCGCTCCTCTTTCGTCCAGATGATGAAGGCGTTAAGAGGCCTCCTGACTCTCTGCTGGCCTGAGGCGGACTTGGCCTCTGGACTCGTGCAGCTGGAGTCCGAGTTGACGGACTGCGGGCTAGATGGCGCTGAACTCGGGTAGCGCACCTCCGTCATTTGCTCCCCGTCTGCGGAGCCGGAGTCCTCGCTGTCCAACATGGCGCTGTTTGCGGAAAACTGGAAAGCTTCGAGGTCGTGGCTGAAACGCATGGCTACAAGACTGATGGTGATGATGATGCTTTTGATCGGCTGCAAGCCGGTGTCATTCTCCCAGTGATGCAGGGTGACGGATATATGTAGGAGCTCCGCCAATAGGAGGCCGGGAGGAGTGGATTTAAGGTGTGAATTCCAGGTGTTTCCTCGGGTCAGTGATAGGCTCATCTGACACCCCAATCAACGATTCACGAAACTTCAGATGAGAAGATGGTTCATGAGTCTGTGATAAGCTACAATTCATTTAGCCTATTTAACTTGAAAGACGAATCCTTTAAAAGGATGGGTTAGTCATCATTTGCAATGTATCCTCTTCCTCTTTAAGTTGACATATTATGGCCTCAAAAATATTATAAGGGATGGCTTTTCATCATTATATTATAAGCATAATCAAGTCTTTTCCATTTTGCTGATTTTTTTACTGTAACCTCAAGTTTCAGTCTTGATTCCCCCAATAAAAGACAAACTATAGGAAAATCAAATTATAGCCTTGCCTTTAGAGATGGAATCTAATCAATAGGTCCTGAAAGGCAGGCTGGGTATTGATAGGACAACATCAAAGTTTTCAGCGGGCAGGCCTGGTTGATAATTACATTGTGGCTC
The DNA here is from genome assembly GCA_020745685.1 of Tautogolabrus adspersus. Classification (NCBI taxonomy): domain Eukaryota; kingdom Metazoa; phylum Chordata; class Actinopteri; order Labriformes; family Labridae; genus Tautogolabrus; species Tautogolabrus adspersus. The sequence goes on along the minus strand of CM036551.1, from coordinate 3,384,301 downwards.
TCGGCTCTTATCGGCCATTCTCTGTCTCTATCAAAGTACATTTTACACGAGTGAAACAAACATGATCAAGGCGCGTTTATTACACGATTACTGCGAGCAAATATTTGCTCAACACAACAACAAAAAAAAACCCTGACAAAGTGCACAAAGGCACGTGATGAGCTCTCCTCATACGACATCTAAAAAGCTGCAGTTTCTGACTTTTACCAACTTGCATTAAAAGATGAGGAACATGCAATAAAACTGAAGGACTGACTTCTCAAAAGTAAACACATGGATGAAGCTTCAGCGCGCAACTAAAGTGTATTGAAATCAATCAAAACTGCTGCAGAGATTCAGACTCACAGAAACCTGCACCGACTGATGGGCTGTAGTTGTTGACTGCCAGCCTGTCATTTACCTGTTTTACCCTTTCAGATTTCCACTGTTCGTTTAATTTAAAATAATTCAGCACAAAAAGACGTGTTGAAAGATAAAACATCGAAAAAGTAAGATAGGCTTTAAATTGCTCCTCAGTTAATAGACAAGATTGATGGGAAATTATAAGCATATTATTTGAAATTCAAGTTTTAGGAGATAAAATGGAATTAAATTCAACATTTCAGAAAAAATCTAGCTAAAAAAACATTCATCACTAGGCTTGGATTGCTTTATTGAGCTGATAATAGGCTTGAAGTCTTACCTACAAATAAAATAGCCTACAATTAAATCACTCTCACGTAGGTTTAAATACAGTATTTATGTTCTTTTAAAAAAAGATCAATACCATAAAAATATATTCATTTAAAAGGAAAATTAGCCAAAAAATAGAGGAAATAAGTAGACTAACGAAGTGTTGTTTGGGTGTTGTGTATTCCCCATTAATGAAACTCTTTATAGGCGTGTGATCCCGCTTTAATATAATAGGTCGCCATTACAGGTGCCTGCTTCCTCTGTATAGTTTCAATGAATATCTGTCCGACCAGCATTACTCAGACAATGGATGCCATTACTGTGACAGCGGCGAACTTACATCTGCAATACACGGACTCACCGAGCTGTATATTACCTGCACCTGCACTGCTTTGTCCTGCAGACGAGTTACTTAATGTGGCCACTTTACATTGCAAATACTGTGTATTATGGTTTGGAGCAGAGAGGGGTTAATACACAAGGAGAAGCAGTAGTTGCACCTTTTCTGTTTTTATTTTGACAACTAGACTTTAGCTGTTGTTGTTGTCTGTTTGTAAATGTATGCATGGTCTGGGTGGACCACTGTGGAACCGAAGCACCCTCTCTGGGATAAATAAAGTTTTCTAAGTCTGAGTAAGTCGAGGCTTATGTTGTCATATTTAAGCGAATATTGGATTTAGGTGTTGCTTTGGGTTGTGTTGGGGGAATGGATGAACTTTAACGTGTGATTCACTTTCCTTAATTTCATTTTTCATGGAATATTTTTATGTAATCTGTTTATTTATGTTGCAGACCAAATGATGAGTAACTGCGACCATGTACCAAGGCTAATGGGGATCCCAATACTAAAAAATAAGATGCAGAAGAAAAAAACTCACGCGCAGTGTAACATATTATCTAAAGGGACGTTTTGGACTTTGACCCAGATAAAAAAGTAGTAAGCAAGGCCAAACGGAGCTTGATATCTTGATCAAAAAGACGGATCAATACGGTGTCATTGGCAAATTCAATAACAGAATTGATTAAGGTTCGTTCTTTACACTGAACTCGTCATCTCCCTTTATCAAATACAACTTAAACATCTCAGCTGATACCCTACCCTTTGCTGGAATGAGGCTTTGAGAGGGCGATAACAACACAAGGTCAATATGCTTTTTATATAGATTTGAGTATTAGGCGAATTATTCCACCCCCCCAAAAATGTGGTTGTGTTAAATGTGTGTGTAGTTGTGTACGTGTATGAATGTGTGTGTTTGGGCAGAGAAGGTCTGTGTGTTGTTTTTCACAGGTTGTCAGATTTAGAGCTCGAATCCACATCCGCGTTGTTAAACGGGACGCACGCGCCAACGCGCTGTGAAAAAGCACTAATGGATTTAATCAATTAGCTTGAACGACGCAGCGTGAATACAATAACGTTAGTTTCGGCTGAGCTCCTCCGGGAGCTGACTCGGTTAACTATTAGACAATGTTTAAGTAGCGAGGGTGGAGGCTAATATCTGGATTAGAGTGTTTTTAATCCATTTTTTGTGCGTAAAATTACCATTAAGCCTACTTTATGCCGTTTTGCCATGTTAAAAAAAAACGTGCAAGGCCATATGTTCTTTACTCAGACCCTTTTATTAATGATTCCTAATCTGAGAGGTGACAGTAAGGGTATCACAGCATTGTCTCATAGCCAAACAAGCAGAATGCTGCAGCAGAATGGGCACTGTACTGTCTGAATAGGGATTGTTCTTGGTTGCTTTGTGATCACAATGTGCCATTGTATTGGACAGAACTCATATATGGGACACTCCTCTGCTTCTTCTTCACTGTGGATCAGTGATGGGCAGACTGGCACAGGTAGAGGACCTGAGGGACTACCATGAAGGATTTACAAACGTGCTCACAGACTCTATGCAATGCAACTTGATTGGAATTTGTAGATGACAGGATGTTTTTTTTGTTCATCCGAGTACATATTTTTAAGGTGTGGACTGGTGGATTTTTCTCTCTCCATGAAGATGCAACAACATCAGCTGAACACGTCTTTTATTCTGGATATTTTGGGATCTGGATTTGCAGACGATTACCCCCCCCCCCCCCCCTCCCCTACAAAAAGAACTTGAAGAAAAACCCCACAGGAGTGTAAAGCAAAAAGGCCTCCAATAATGAAGCTCTGTATTCCAAGCCTAAAGCGCCAACCCACCGACTTTCCTTACAGAGCTCCATTCATATAGAGCTGTATTGTTTCGTTGCTGGAAGGTGTGAAGGTTGGATATAAAGCTGTTGTGTCAGGTGATCTTGGCAGCGAGGGTCTGTGTTGCATTGTGTTGGATTGTATGGGCACAGCAGGTCAGCATCAAGATCCATGTCAAGACTCAGACACCATTCTATGCAGTGGTCTGTGCCCCCCCTCCACCTCCACCTCTACCTTTTTGTTTGAGCAGATTCCACAGTAGACCGAGACCCCCGGTGTGCTAGATGGGTGCTAGCCTCCACACTCCCAGTGTAAACAGCGCCCTGCCCGGCCGGCCCTACGTCAGGCCAGCTGAGAGGATTACATGCCCCCTGGTGTAGACAGGCTTAGTGTGGCCTCATTAGCAGAACACAATGATGCCCCCACCTCTGAGCACAGATAAGAGGCCGGGCTCAGCCAGACTTCAAACATGGCGTGAATCTTAGAATCCAGGTGCTGCAATGAGGGATTTTTAACTGCTGAAAAATCCACGTCATGTCATTTCAGAACTGATCGAACAGTTTTGACATTTATCAGACAAAGAAAGCCAAAAATTCACCGTGTCCAGCGTCTCAAAATGCAACAGACTGCTGCTGAAGTCTCTTTTATAACACCAGACATTTAATTATCACTTTGTTTTGCTCCTATAGTTGAAGACATTGTTTGGCTTTGAACTCACCTTTGACCTCTTAATTATTCCTGACTGCAAAAGCAGATCAAAGCAAATAAATAAACTAAGAATTAGGACAATCAAAAAGCAGGTAAATCAAACAAATTCAAGCTAAAATTCGACAGAAATGGAATTTTTTAAGACATAAGTTTCTTAGTTGAAATGTGTTTATCATGAGTTAGAGTTCAAGTTAGACGTTTGACTATTAAAATGTCCCCAGCATGTTACAAACTTTATCTTTATTCACACATTAATCAACTCATGCCTTTAGAAATCAACTCACACTCACACTAATAAAGTGAACTTCCTTGTGATGTATAATGCAAAAATCTGACAAACTCTAAATTAATTCAATCATGTAATAATTGAATTTTCTTCCCCTTTAAGTGAAGTAACTCTGCGTCTATCATGCAGACTTGCAGCCAGTGAGACCGGCTAATGAGGCAGAGATCCACTCATGCTGAAACACGGCACTATTCTTTGTAAATTAGGAATTGTATTCCACTGATAAGAGTCGTATCCAAAGGCTCGAGGAGGTCTTCCCACTCTTCTATTGTCTGTATATCGAATAAAATGTTGTGTTGTTCTTTTTTGCAACAGCAGGCCATTTATTTAATCCATTTTTTTCCCCTTCAGTGTGTATGATGTGTGTTGGATCCACACGTCTGGTGTCCGCAGACAGAGGGAGAGAGGCCTGCTGTAATTAGCCCTCATTATTAACTGGAACTAGACTGAGACCTGTGAGACACCATGATATCTGTGTCTGTCTGAAACGGCTCATTCAAGGGGCGGCAGATAACCAAAACAATCCCGAGCCTCCAGCTCCAGCAGCACGGCTTGGATGTTTAATTAAATAGTGTGAACTGGTTAGACTCAGACATTAGATTATTTGGAGCAGAAACCTGCTTTTCCCCCTAAAACAGACTAGCAAATCTTTTTAAGTCTAAATAAATGATTCCTTTTCTTGACTGTGATCGGGGGAGAAAATACTTGATTCATTTATTCCTTTGAGTAAACTTCTTTTCTCTCCTCTACGGCCACACGATCAACAAAGCTGAGCGACACTGTGAGCTCACTCTTTTCTAATCGTCTGAGACCTGATACAAATTCAAAAGGATCTGCTGCTTTGAAGATAAGCTCTGTAGTTCTGCCATAAACAATGATTGTGCTGTTTCTTTCCTGTGGCCTGATTTATTTAAAGTATTATGCTGTAAGGATTTGGGCTGGTTTTCCTGACAGGGGACGGCTGTGTATGTATCCACTGCTTGTGTATTTTATTGGATACTTGAGATTCAGGAAAACGCTCAGGGAACCACCAGAGAGTCATCAACGTGTGACCTTTGTCTCTGGGGAGTGTGACATTTACAAAAAACATCAGAAACTCGCCTAAAATTGCTTTTTAAAACACTTTAAACTCAGATTTTATGCATGTTTTCTTTACAAGCTTTTCTTTTTTGTTGCATAATTGAGACCTGTTGTCGGTCACTAGCATGGCAGAGTGGACTCGTGTGTGTATATAACACAATGCTCGCAGTTTTTGCACACGCACACACAAACATATGCTTCCTTTGATAAAGTGTTTTTATACCAGCAGAATTTCTATGGCAGGCTCCCCCTAAGACAATATCTGCGTAAAATACCAAAGATATTTATAGCGAGGGTGCAAGTTTGACTTCAAAAAATAAATAAACAGGAGCGTAATGGAGGGTTCAAATACGAGGGAACCATTATCCAAAGCAGCGTATTCTGGTACGGGCAGAGTGCAAAGTGCCATGAAGTGTTGATTGGAATATCTCGAAATCTTAATGAGGTTCTGAATTACGGCAATCTGGCCTTTCTTTTCGGCGCTATGAGCTAAAAACAAAGACATGGAAAAGACAAGATATACGTAACGTGAGTGAAACTAGAAACTTAGATGTGACAGGTGAAATCTTTAAGTGAAAAATAGTCATTTTAATGTCTTAACTGGGCAAAGCTGTGTGTGTGTGTTTGCCTGTGATTGTACTCAGAGAGGAGGAGGGGTAAAGGGGGAGGAGGAGGGGTAAGGGGGGGGGGGGGGGGGGGGGGGGGTCTTTTGAACGTCCACACCAGGATACAGCTGCCTATGACTAATTTCAAACACCCCTTCTAGGGCCTAAGCAACCCATTTCACAAGTAACACACATCACCAGGCATCTGTTTCCTGTTTTCATTCTTTGAGTTATCTTATTTTCCTTATTTCCCCCTCACCTGTTACAGTTCACGTTCCTTCCATCGCGCTGCACGGGCCGGTTGTGCTCGGACATGAGGCCGTCGGACGTCACACACTCCAAAAAAACAAAAAAGAAATACTCATGAATGTTGTAAAAAAATCCTGTCATAAATGTGCGTTCTTCTGATGACTCAACTTCAACAAATGTACACTAGAGAATCCAGTTTTTCCAGATAAAGTTTAATGACTGTTCTTCATTCTCACACACAGAACGCCGTTCTTACACATTGTTAATATAAAATGCAAACACAAGTTAACATCAAACGCAGTCTTCGTCTGATTTATGCCACCATATTGTACATAGAGATTCATTAGACTTCTCCTCACACATAAGAACTGTAATATTTCAGAAGTTTCTCGTCAGTGGGTTTCAGAATCTTCTTCTCCGACATGTTAACGACCCAGCCTGGAGCGAGGCCAAAGAAGATCTGTCGAACATCCTTCCTCATGGCGAGCATTTGATACAGTTCGTCCTTTGAAATGTCTGGCAAAATATATCCATACTTCTGTGCCAGGGCGAGCCGGGCCTGCTGGATTTTCTCCGGGTCTGCCAAGTAACCCCTGTTTTCAGCACTTGTGTAATACGGGACCATGTCCTCCCCTGGTAACATTCGCTTAGGAATGGGCTGCCCTCGTGTGAAGAAAGGCACGGGCCTGATGAGGATCCCTGCAGAATACCAAAAATAATTAAGAGTTATTATTAAAACACAGAAGATGAATGGTTTAATGTGGGGGAGATGAGGTATTTCTTTAGTTACCAAGACTTATAGGATCGTAGAAACTCGTAGTGACGACCCCTCCGTTCCTCTCTATAGCAGCGATAGCTCCTTCAGAAGCTCGCTGAACCTCAATGTTGATTTTTGCAGCAAAGATGTCAGCACCCTGAAACACAGAAAACACAGGAGAAGTTTAAACAGCAGGCATCAGGCGGATAAACATCTGAGTCTGTGACAGGAGGACAATACTGTCATGTGCTGCCACCTACTGGCAGGAAACGGTATAAAAGCCACAAAATGACCTGATGCTCTGGACGCTGAATACCTGGTTTCTTTACTCTGCAGTTAAAACATCAAACACTTACTGGATGCTTTGACTCTTCTGCTGTTACGTTGTTTGTTGTCCCCATAATCCATAACTTGAATTTAGAATTCAATCTTTTTAAGGAAATCATTGAAAGGTTTTAGATCATTGATGATGTATGAAGGAGTATTAGTGCCACACGAAGGGGGAAAAAATCGGAGATGCTGAGATTACAGTCATACATTTACGAGCATTAACTCAGAAATTTACTAGAATAAAGTCCAGGGTGTAACCCCGCCTCTCGCCCAATGACAGCTTGGATCAGCACCCCGTGACCCTGAACGGGAAAAGCGGTATAGATATTGGATGGAAAGTCGTACATTGACGAGAATAAAGTTGTCATGCTAGTCTATAATTATATCAGAAGAGCAGCAGCCACCTGTACGAAGATGAGGAACGAGGAACATCTTGTGAAGTTATACTTCAGCAAATAAGGAAATACTTCCTTGCGTAGTGAGTAACACAGATTGAGTATGAACTCTCTGGGGAATGAGCTGCTTTTAAACAACAGTTTGACTCTGTGTCTGGCCTTCACGTATGCAGATATGAAACTACACATTCCTTTGGCACATCAACATCACATTTTCTTGAGTAGCCAGACCGTGAAAAGATACTGCAAGAAACGAGGGCTTTCCCAGAGAGCTTTATTCTCGTTAATTAACGACTTTAAGCTCGAAATGTTAGAGTTAACGTGGCCCTAATACTCCGTCATGAAATACTTTGTTTTGGTGTCATTTAGACATTTGCTCTCCATCTGTTGCCCGCAGCAGCTCTTGGTTAAAAACATGACTGAAGATCTGAGATTGAATCATTTTGAAACGTGGCACTGAAAAGTATTGAAGTATCGAAAATGCTGAAAATGCCTTATTTACCGCGGCTACATTTGGTGCAGAATGATGGTAGTAGTTCATATTTTAGAGCTGACTGGATGTTTAAATCAATTTCTCAGGCTTCTTCATACCACAACACTAAACAGAGAATAAGTCTATGTCTCTGACTAGTTTCTAAACCCACTAATCAGGGCCGGGGCAGAACAGGTTTAGTTGTAAAACATAACTCCTCTCCTTCTTTACTATTTCTGAAAAATAATTTTAAATTGACGAAAATGACAACGTTCCCTATTTAGCCAAAGTTTAAATGGAATCTAGTCTAAAAAATCTTCTGTTGACATGAAATGCATTTGAATAACTTCCAGAAACAGAGCAGTCACTGGAGTGTGAAGTGGACCTTTGAAGATGAGAGAACAACCGTCAAACCCTCTGACAACCAAACTAGGTGTTAAAAGGTCCATCATGAACAAGACGCTTTAAGCATGCAGCGATTACCTCATCAACCAGCTGCACTCCAAAGTCCCTCTTCATCGGCTGGATCGTCACCCCTCTGGCGTTCACCAGCTGGGTCAGGTCCACGGGCTGTGTGGGATCAACTCGCCCCAGGTCGATCAGGTACTGCAGACGCTTCAGTGACAGAGGCTGATACTGGGGACGGCGACTGAGGAAGAGCACACATAGGGATTAAAATACAACACAAGTAGGGGAGTCATTTTAAATCTAAACAACTATCTCATGTGATCGATTGAGTCACTTTTAACAGCACATGCCTTCTTCTACTAACAGACAGATGTCAAAAGTGAAGTGATAAACTGTTACCTGTGTCCTTCATTGTAGCCATATTTTGGGATGCGGAGATAGAAAGGAGTCTGACCCCCCTCGAATCCAAGCCGAGGTAGGGTGCCTCTCTGCCGCTGTCCTTTATGCCCTCTGCCGCTCCTGTTGCCACCGTGCTGTCCTCTGCCCCGCTTTTTGTCCTTTCATCAAAGACACAGCACGGTTTTTATTTGAGCCAGCAAAAGCTTCTTATCAAAACAAACGACAGAATACAGGATGGTTTTTTTTGTGTGTGTGCAAAATCCTGCAGTTTTTTTCCAATGCTTTATTAAGTCATACAAATCTAAAAAAAACTTCTGACAGAAATTGTTCAAGTCAAAGCACATCTGTTGTTGTTTTGAATGAACATATCTTTGAACATTATTTTAATGCTTTTGTGTATCCGTATTTTTATTTGCTATTTTTTACATAGTAAATGTAGTCAAAGGGACTGGGTCTCATTACACTGGGATGTGCTCTTCGTTGAAGTAATGCGGGTATGCAAAGAATAATCAAGTTATTAAACTTTTAAAAAATCCAACTTTTTGTCCTTAATTATCAAACCAAATCTAATATTTTTACAAATCAAGACCGGTATAGTCAATTTATTACTCAAGATCCAATTTTGAAATTGCTCCCAAAAAAAATAAGAAATAATTTCCAATGATTCAATTTCAGATGTACAGGAGGTGCAATCATTTAGTAAATATTGAACTTTAATCGCAAACAATTCCTTACATGGATATTTATCATGTTATGTTTCAAAGTGCACTTCATTGGCTTTGCTTTGGGTGTAATGGGGAATTTGACACAAGTACATTTCAGCCTCTTTAATACTAGAATACAATTTTTTTTAGCATCTGACTCCATCTGCTAGCGCAGCAAGCTAACCCGCTATGCTAACTAAAAGGTTGCTGCCGAAGCTAAATTAGATAAAACAACCAAACTTACCGGCTTAGTGGACCCGGGTTCAGGCCGCAGGTTTGCTAAAGTTATCCGGGGCAGGTTCTGCAAAACATCTAAAGCTTTACCGCCAGGCTTTTTGGGGAAAGACATGTTGCTGTAGCTCACATGTCAATGTTAGCCAAACCAAGGACATGTAGGTCACGTGACCGAGGTCAGCGGAAGTACTTCTCGATAATTCGGCGACTTTTCAAAATAAGAGCACGGCAGTCAAACATGTAACAAACTGCTGAGCTGCATAGCAATATAAATCAGATTTCATAGATTATTAGTTAAGGAAATGTAATACTTGTGACATATATGATTACACATTTCAATTGGCACATATAGCATTACTGGCATTTTTATTGCAACCAGAAATCCGTGTCAAAGGTCACAAGATGCTACGTATTTCACTTTAAAATATGATATGGATGTTTGTAGTTTAGTACTAGTGTTGGTATATTATCTCATTGTTATTATTTCTGAGTCGCTCGGTTGTGCTTTGCTGCTACTGTTGCGGATTTGATTATTATCAAAGCAGAGCACGTTGACAGTTCAGCTAACCAATCGTCGCTTTGCATTTGTAAAGGACCTCTAGCGAGAGCCAATCACTAACCGGAGGAGGCGGGACTTAGAAGGGTTTCAGTGCCACACGGACCAGTAGCGTGCTGGTGAGGTTTACTCCGTGGATCCGGAGGTGTTTTGTGTGTTTTTCGGAAGATTTCAACTTCCTAAAGAGAAATTGAAGACTGCCAGTTGTGAGTCAAGACGGTGCTACCTTGAAGTTTGAAAACACAGCTTTTTGGAAATCGAGACGATAGGTGGTGTCGTTATTAGCGTGCAGTAGCTAACTTGTTACTCCTATCAGCTGCCTCAGCGCTGTATGTGCGGCAATAACATGTCAGCGCCTTTACCTGCCATCGTGCCTGCTGCCCGGAAAGCTACTGCAGCGGTGAGTTGACCTGGCAACACGAAAACTCTGCAGCTAGGTGAATGTGCACCAGATTTACTGCATCATTTCTGACATTTACAGCTCACACTTCTCAACTCTTTACTGTTCACCTTCACAGGTGATATTTCTGCATGGCCTTGGAGATACTGGGTATGCAAAGACACCCCTTTCTGTTATTTGACAAATAATATTACATCCTTGTGAATAAGGATGCATCAACACAGCTTTGATTTTGTCGTTTCCAACAGGCATGGCTGGGCAGAAGCTTTTGCAGGCATCAGGATACCACATGTGAAATACATCTGCCCTCATGCGTAAGTATTCACAGCAGCTGTGACATTACTCAGAATCTCTGCAAGTGTCGGAAAAGTTGTGGAAACACAATCTCAAGATTTTATAATCCACAGTAAATGGCATTAAAAGGTGTCAATCTCTGCACGGGTTATGTAGATTCTTCGTAGGTTTAATTATTTATTGTGTGAGTTTAATTTTGATCTAGGAGGGGGGCAGAGGGTGCTTTTAGATGTAACAAATGTATCATGTCATGTGTGTCTTGTAAGCTGCTTTCTTCTGGATCGATAAAGTATCTATATATCTATTTATCACTTACAGTCACAATGTCATGTTTTCTTTCTCTGATCATTTCAGGCCCACCCAACCTGTCTCTTTGAACATGAGGATGTCGATGCCTTCCTGGTAAGTGTCGCACTGATTGAACATATTTGTTTAGACTGTAGAAAAGGAGCCTCACATGTTGTTGTTTTTTTCTTCCTCACGTTCAGGTTTGATATCTATGGGTTAAACCCGGATGCAGAAGAAGATGCGAGTGGTATTAGAAGAGCGTCCGAGAACAGTACGTCGTTGTTTTATTTCATTTAAACTTTACGTTCATGTTTGTAAAAGTTATTCCTTTCTGAGTGACGTATTAAGAGCTTGTTTGGATCAGGTATTTTCTTATCTAATATCTCCACAGTTAAAGCCTTGATAGATCAAGAAGTGAAGAATGGAATACCTTCACACAGAATTATTCTCGGTGGATTTTCACAAGTAAGTGTGGCATGCATGCAGAGGATGTGTTACATAACGCTGTTTTTGCTGTGAATCACTGCTTATGTGCCTTACACTTTTAAATAGCCCAATGTAAGACACACACACACATTGTGCGTGTCTCCTGAAGAAGAGTCGTAAAATGTCAAAGTCACACAGTTGAAAAACCGGATTGCACAACGACTAAATGCAAACATGTTCATTAACTTATTATGCTGCTTTGTTGTCACAATTTTAACAGATTACACTAGTTTGAACTATTTAAAATAGTGCAGCTCATAATAATACTACAGTATTAGCTTTGATTACAAAATCAAAATTGTGTGCCAACAGTTCATGGAAAGCACAAAAACATAAGAACTGCTTAAGAGAAACCAAAGTGTAAGAAAACCCTCATCCTATGATGGTGGGCAGTGTGCAGGACTATTTCTTGGCTCTAAGCAGTTGCCAGGCAACCAGCAAAGACTACAGGAAGTTCCTGTGCCTGTGCCAACAATTGGCAGTGAGGCACAAAACACCCGAAGCTATTCTTTTTAGTTTATTTCGCATGGTCAAAACCAATATTGATAGATTCTTGATTCAACCAATCAGCTATCAGTTCTGTCCAGCAGCAACACACACACACACACACACACACACACACACACACACACACACACACACACACACACACACACACTCAGAGCGGTATGTACTTAATAATGAATCCTAAATGCACATATCTGAAATCATTCTCTGTCATGTCTTCTTTATTTTCCAGGGTGGAGCTCTGTCTCTCTACACGGCTCTGACGACTCAGCAGAAGCTCGCTGGCGTGGTCGCTCTGAGCTGCTGGCTTCCTCTCCGTAACTCCTTCCCTCAGGTAGAAAAAAACAGACACGCTGGTTTTCACCTGCGCTCTGTAGAGTTTGTGGTAAATCCATAAATTCTGAAAGTTAAAGGAAAAATTCAGATTCATCATCTGTTTTGTTTTTAGCTTTAATTTAGTACAAGTCGTCTTTAGTTGCTCCAAAAAATACAGAAAGAAACCGCCTTTGTTTATTTATTGAGAATTTCTCCTTTAATTGAATTACAGAAAATCCCAATGAAGTCTGTGCAGTGCATGTGTGAAAGCTGCTATAATCTGTCACAATCAGATAATTAGTATAATCCTAATCGCCTCTATTCTCAGGCTTCTGCCAACAGTGCAAACAAGGACATGCATGTCCTCCAGTGCCACGGGGATGCCGACCCCCTGGTTCCGTTTTTATTTGGCAGCCAGACAGCAGAGAAGATGAAGAGCCTCATCAATCCAGCCAACATCACCTTTAAGTCGTACCGGGGTCTACCTCACAGCGCCTGTCCAGAGGTCAGTGTGTGAAAGTTTCACTTCCACTATTCTGGCCTTAGGCCCTGTGTCCACCTAGCGGTTTTTTTTCTGAGTGCTGCCGTCTTTTTTTCTATTGTTTTCAATGAGGAGAGAGAGTTTGCAGCAGTAGGCGGCTGCCGGGACAAAAAGTGCCATGCCCAGCGTATTTTTTACGAGTGCTCCGCCACTTTTTGTGCTCGAGTTGAAAATCTTTACATTTTTCAGAAAGGCGCTGTTGACGTCACCGGCGCTCTTTTCAACATACACAATATTCCCCATATTTTTGCCTCCTACGGATCGTGTCTTGTACCCACATCCTCTTTGCTCCTTGTCTGCTGGGCTAAAATGATCTCAAATATAAAACATGCAGTAAAAAATAACGGAGCAGTGTCAGTCACACAGCAGTCATTGTCAACAGACTGTTGTCATGGAGACAGGACGGACGTGCAGTGCTTTTCTTCTCAGCCCACAAACTCTTCATGCAAGCGCTCCTGAGCACACAGCCAGCGCTTTTCTGCTGCTAGCTGAAAACGGGGCCTTAGTTTTGTTCTTTATCATATGAGCTTTTATTTTGTATCTTTGCAGGAAATGGTGGATGTCAAACGATTCATAGAGAAGCAGCTTCCTCCCATCAGTGATCTGTGAAATCAGGATTTGCCGCACATGATGCACAGCACCGTCTGAGTGTTTTGGGGCTCAGTGGGCTCGAGGACTCACTGACTGACTTGACAATGAAAACCAACGCTGCTACTCATAGAGCCGGGCAGGACTGTGGCTACACGTTAGCCCGGGGAGAGGCCTGACTGGAACGATGCTGCATCCTGACCTGGATCCACACACAGTCCTCAGTGTTACAGTAGAGTAACTCTAGTTGCTTGATTGTAGTTTGCATTTTGAGACGAGCCATTTTCTTGTAGGAAACAAATGTACTGGAATAACTAGGGCTAAACTTTATGTATTAATACATGCTATTTCACAAACAAATGTGCTGTTAATTCTTTTATTGTTGTTGCCTGTGCAGAAACAAGTTTATTTGTTGATGAATTAACTTGTGTATTCATGCAAACATTTGGTGTTTCAGATTTTTTGGGTCTGTTTTAAATATTACATCGAACACTTTTGGGTTGTGGAACACAACACAATTAAAGATATCAACATGGACAACCTGTGATGGATTTCTTTACATCTTAAACATTAAAATAACGTATTTTAAAATAATCAACAGTTACCTGCAGTTAAAAAAAACAATTATTTGCATCCCCTATGTGTAGAAATCTCAACTTTAATGTTTAATACAGCTGAAGTATCGTCTTAAAGCTGCTTACATCTCTACATGTGTTTTGAACAATTTAGAAATATCACGAGTGAGTGTTCTGGATATCAGCACTGCTGTGACTCGGTCGTAGGATGATAATCACAGCTGGGCTGATATCCAGAACAACATCTCGACCTCGAGTGTGATATCACTTTTTATAAAAGAGTTAAACAAGCAGAAAATAGTGATAAACATTAGTGTTATTTCTTAACTCCACCAAATCAACTAGTTTCACTATTTAAATGAAACTAGACTGTCGCTAAGCAACCCGAACATTCTGTTTTACTCTGTTGGTGTCCATGGTTACCACAGAGCAGCTTCTTATTTATCCTAAAACCAGTTTAATTAGAGTCTGTTGTGTGATTTTGAGGTTTTGAGATTGATGGATAAAGAAAAAACACAGTCAGCTGTAAATGTCTAATGAAAGTCCTGGTTGAGGAGGAGGGATACATATTGTGAAAAGTCCCAGTGATGCCTCTTGTCCAATCAGATTGCTTTGTCGGAACTTAATCAATCTTAATTTGGATAGTGCCAATTAATAACAAATGTTATCCCGAGACACTTTACCAAAAGAGCAGGTAGAAGACCTAACTCATTGCTATATTACAAAGACCCAACGTTAATCCATCATGAGCAATAAGCAACATTTAGCAAAGTTACACGGCAAGAAAAAACGTCCTTTAAGAGGCAGAAAATCTTGTGCAAAACCAGACTCATGACAAACAGCCATCTGTCGAAACTGCGCTGGGCTTAAAAAATAGAAGTAGATGCAGGAAGAAGGAAAGGGACAAACAGGCGGGGAGGCGGAGGGTACCAGTCCATAGCAGCAGGCCGTCCGCACCAACGCTCCAGAGGACCCTACGAGACGAGAGCTCAGGGGAGCCCAGGACTGTTGTACAATATGAAATAATAACTCTGAGGAAACACAACAGCAGGACACAACATATGATTGTGCTTTATTTGATTGGTGAGAATTCAAATAGCTTTTTCACACAAGATCCTTTTTAAATACACAAATATATCAGTGGTCATCATGGTCGTGTAGTCAGTTTTCTCTTCGTCCCTGTTTTATTTAAATTAAATATTTTATGACTAATATCACAGTATTGAAACACAGACAAGCTCTATCCAAGGGTATCAGCTCATTGAGTTGTAAAAACGTTTCTTTGAGAAGAGCTGAAAGCACCAACATGTGAAGTCTTTGTCGCACCGTGTTTTCGTTCGACCAAAGGTGCGAGTGTAGAAGATCTTATTCCAAGGCACTTTCCTTCTTCTTCAGTTACTGTTAAATAAAACCTACAAGCTTCTACAAGAACTGGATATGCATTAAGGCTCAGTAATCCTAAATACAAATGCAGTGCTCACAGATACATGCTGTCCCTCATTAAACAAGGTAGAAAAGTGCAATGTCAAGCGCTTGGGAGTATATAAAAATATAGATATGTTTTTTTGAACAAGTAACCGGTGCTGGACGTAGCATTTGTTCTCGTTTGCTCCAAGTATTTTGGTAAGCTAATCATGGTTAAATAAACAGCAGTAACAGCTGGATAAAGACAAGTGTAAAGAAGTGTCTGTTTTTCTGTACTCCAGCAGGAAAAACACACCACGGAAAACTCCTTCAGGTGGGACGCATGCGCCATTTTGAAAAGTTCAGTGTGTGGCGGTGGGGAGTCTACGGCTCAGGGGGAGGCTCCTCCAGGTTCTTCAGCAGATCCGTGTACTCAGAGGAGTTTATGTAGCGGGGGTATGAGTCTCTCTGCATCAGCGTGTAGATCTGCTGCTGAGCGTCGTCAAACGTGCACGAGGTCGGCTCCAGCATGTTGCGGTTTATCACCTCTCGAACACGGGAATCCAAACTGACCTAAAGGAGATGTGCAGATAAGAGGTTGAAGCTCTGTGAAATGTAAACAGGCTGAACATTAAATGTAGAGTCGGTCATTTTTAAATGAGATTGTTGGGTTTGAGAGGCTGCTGAACTCAAAAACGCAACAACTACACATTTCCCCTTAAAGGAGCAATCTGTAAGATATCTACTGAATGAAATGATAAAGTGAGCTTACTATATGATCAGACAATAAGGAAACATGCTATGTTGAAGTGCTGGCTTCTCTGACAACAATGCAGCAGCCAGTATGTCCTCCTTCTAACTTTAGATTCTGGTCCTGAATGGTCTGGATTTGTTTGGACTAGAGAAGGTAGGCGGTTTTAAGGCACCCCCACACGGCCGTTTTGGACGCCCCTCGGTTTGCCAGATATGAGAGCAGTTATCAGGTCAAACCAACAGGTGTTGCAGCGATGGAAGCGGGCAAGAGAACTGGTTCAGATAGAAGTGATTGTACCCGACCTAAAAAGCCTCTGCATGTTTCTAATAAGCTCCACGAGCAGAAACGTGCTCAAACTAGGATCAATATTGGAGATGCTTTTGAAAAATGGAGAGAGGTTAGAACGCAGAAAGGTTTACAGACCGATGCAGAGCTGGATAAACACTGAAGCTTCAGTGACCGTGACATGGCAAGCAATATCTTACATATTGCTCCTTTAAAGGTTGAAATCAGGTCCTTCAACCAAATTTCTACATTGATATCTCGACAAGTGCTCACTGGGTACATCAACCAAGAGTTGAATCCACAGCTCAAATTTGACTGCAGGATTGAATGATTAATGTATCCATAGCAACAAAAAGTGCTCTGGAGCTTATTTCTCGTCTTGGTGTCTCACCTCTTTAGGGGACAGGATTGAGATGAAGTCCTCGTATATTTGACGCACTTTCTCCTCCACCACAGTCTTGTTGGTCTCCTTTTTGAGATCCTCACAGGCGAGCCAGAACATCATGTTCTCCTCGCTGAACTCCGTCCTGAGGAACTGCCTGAAGCAGCTGCGACCGGCTGCACTCTTCATCACCTTTTCAAACGACGTCGACCAGGAGCGAGCGTCTTCCAGAGTAGGCTTCAGGCTGGACGAGGACAGATGAGTTGATTTATTGTTCATTGATCATTTTCATAAGAAAGGAACGGGACACCAAATGATACATGGTGCTGTTGTGGAAATGTTTCTTGTGTTAAGTTACCTTTCTTCACAGTTTGTGGTTCCCTCTGTTCTGTGCTCAAACGCTGATCTCTGTACAGTCTCATCCTCACCCCGAACAGTCAAACTAGAAGAAAAAAGCATATACAATGGAAGTTGGTTTTCCTTGATCAACAGGCTTTAAATAGCTTGTCATCCACTTTTGATTCACCACCAGGATGCATTTCAAATAACTCAAGTCCTCTTTTTACCTCAACCCCACTGTACTAAAAATACAGCAGCTTGTTTAATTGTGAAACCACACCTGCCAGTCATCAATATCTACTGTATCACACAATACAGCTTCTTCTTCATTTCTCTGAATGGTTTAACAACTTTTCAGGACCTGGCTGCATGGATTTGCTCCTGTTCAGACACGAGGGAATCGATAAAGTTAAGGGCTAAAGTTGGGCGATTGTCCGGTTGGCACGTGCACAATGTACAGAGGATATGTTCCTTGAAGCAGGCAGCGAGGTTTGACGCTTCTTCTTAAATAAAGGTATCAAAAAGTCCAAAAATAAATGTTAGAGTTAGGCAATAAGGCCCGACCCTTGGCTGGTTTCATACTGTAGTTCTTTCCATTGTTAAGAGATCTTAAATTAAATTCAGCAGCAGCAAACTCCAAACATATTCAGATAGATATCCCCTTGGACATGGGGTCATTGTCAGGTTGAAACAATAAGGGTTTTGTTATTGTCTTAAAGGTCACATATTCTCCTCCTTTTCAACCAGTGTAAATAAGTCTCAGAGCTCCCCAAAACATGTGTGTGAAGTGTCTTGTTCTAAATCCACTCTGATCCTGTATTTGATCATGCCTATAAACCCCTCTATTTCAGCCCTGCTCAGAACAGGCTGTTTCTGTGTCTGTAGCTTTAAATGTAAATGAGCTGTGTCTGACCACGCCCCTCTCTGGAAGACCTTGGGTGGCTCGGGCTTTCTCGCTCCATGTCCTATTGTTTACGGTGAGAAGGCAGACTCAGAGGGCAGAACAAACACCTAGCTGTGGGAGTGTCACCCACCTGGGGGAGGGGTTACTGCCCTTTGTGATGTCATGAAGGGAAAATCTCCAAACGGCCTGTTTGAGCACACATTTTCTGAAAAGTGGAGCAGGCAAAAGATGGAGAGGATGGACTTTTTTCATAACAAGGGGGTTTGTAGACAGACTAGGGACACATATTAGTGTTAGAGAAACATGGTGAAGTGTATTTTGCATAATATTTGACCTTTAAATCTTGCAAAAAAGTGAGATTTCATTTGAAATTGTGTAGAAATAGTTCAACCTCAAATAATCAAACACATTTGTTTTTTTACATTGTGCAAAATCCATGAACATGTTTTGACTATCCTCTTTATAATATCACTCACAGAGACCCAACAGCATTCCACCAATGAGCAAGAACTTGGTAACAGTGCCAAGGTAAGACTCCCTTTTACCAGAAGAATCAGACTCAGTGGTGGACTGCCATCTTGTCCATGACCAGATTGGCCAAGAGAGTGAAAAAGAGAGAATAAACGTGTGTATGCCGAGAGCGATAGCATTGATTTCTGTCAGTAAGGCATGGTTTCGCACAAAGACTGGAAACAGGGAAACAGCTAGCCTGACTCTTTCCTATGAGCTCTTCGACAGTCATACATTAACAAATCATATCTGTTTTTTTTTTTAAATAAATGTGAAATTGCCCTTTCTGGTTTAATTACAGAAAATATGCCTATTCACTTTTTTTGGAGATGGGCAGGGAATTAACTTGGATATCAGTTGTCATGCATTGTTTTGTTTATGGGCCTATTTCTCATATTTGATGCATTGCATGTTGTTTGTATTATTCAAATAACAGAACACCTCTAGTAGCTTCAGGAGGATCTACTGGGAACGTTGGGAAGGGATGTGATAATAGATAATTGTGTCAACTGGCCTCAGCGTCCTGTGGGTATTTCCTGTGTGTGTAATTAAAACAGCCCATGTAGCAGCTGGCTGTAGATTAATTGGTTCAGGTGAGAGTCCAACGTGAGCCATCCCACCTGGGAACGAGGTTGTTGTAGCCGTGCAACAACTAGATGGAATGATAATAGATGTAGAGATTGTGTATTACTCATCCCCAGTGGAGTGAATTAACATGGCCGTGTCCTGCACCCAGCAGGTCGACTGTTCTCAGAGGAAACTACAAGTAAACGGCGGTTGATTCCAAAACAGATAAACCCCCCCCGAGACCTCCGACCAATGAGATCCAGCGTGGGTCACAGGACCTCTGTGTTTCTGTTTTTCTCGGCGGCCGTAGCGTGGGCTGTTGTGTTGTTCAGTGAGTGGGAGGATGGAGCCAGAATGTAAGATGTGTTCGCAACTGAGCTTTTAGGACTACATGATGAAATGAGGGATATCTTCATTTTCTATAAACGTATGCAGATTGCTGCTGTGTCCTTTAACATTGGATATATCACCAATGCAGGATTTTGCAGCGGTTGTACAGACTGGTTCCAAATTGTTGCAGTTGAAACGATTGTTTATATAATTCCTCTTACTTTAAATTTTTAAATGGGTTGTTCTGCATAATAACTCAGGGATATAAATACTGCATCTACCAGTGTTGTCTTTATGCAACATCTCATTTAGTGCAAACATTTTCTGAAGCATGGCTGCAAGATGCACTGCATTTCCAAACATGTTGTATTGATGAGCAATGTTATGCTACAGTCGGCTCAAACCGGCATACAAACAAAAGACATGTACAGTATGTTTCAGATCTCCTCTTCTTATTTGGGGATACTTTACTTTTACACACTGGCTGCACTCAAGGGGTATTTTCATATACAACCAAGATGGCTGCTGCTGGCGTGGAAAGTTCAGAATCCATCATGGACTCAGTGTTTAAAGGGAAATGATTGAAGTTCATTCAAATGCAAAGTGTTGGCTGATAAATCAAATCACAGCTAAGCCTCAGGAGGTAAGACGTGCCGTAATGTTTACAAGACATCAAAGATAGCAGGCAAAGCAGAGTCTGACACTATGAAGGTTTTTGCTTTTATATCAATGCTACTGGTAATTGGACGTATTCACAGTTTTAACAAAAGAGTGGAAAAGAACATACTGGCGAGCGGAGAAGAGTATGAAGCTGCCATATTATGTGCACGACAATCTCACCGGTCGCTGACTGGTTGTGTAAATACTTTCTGCTGCGTTCACATCTCGGCTCACCCTGACTTCACGGGGACATTTTACAAGGGGGTGTGCAAAAAGTCTGGGTAAAATCTGGCTATAATTTCGTCATGTGCGTGCACACATGCAGGATCTGTGACAATTTGGGAAAATTTCAGCAGTTCAGAACAAGTGTTAATGCAGCTTTAACAGCTAATAAAGAATATCTGGCTATAGATAAAGAAAATCCTCATTTCATGCGACATGTATCCAGTTGTCTCTCAGTAAATCGTCCCTTATCACCCCCTGCGTCTAAGACCATACGTCTCCTGTCTGCAGCCTGCTGTGTGGGAAGCTGAGGAGTGTCATTACCAGGAGCAGCTACAGCAGCAGCACCAGCAGAAGCAGCAGGCGTTTGAGGCGTTGGTGGGGGTGTTTCCCATTCTGTGGCGTGCTTGGAGGACACTGGCAGCTGTTTCCTGGTGAACCTGCATCTGTCTCTTACGCATCTCCACCCGCTCTGAGCCCATGGACTGAGGGGAAGAGAGACGGGTGACAAGCAGAGTGAGAGGGGAGCGGTTTACTGGAAGATTATTACCGCATTAAGATGGAGCATCACACACATGCACACAAACACACACGCAGATTTACACACACAATCAAAGAAATCACAGGAGATTAAGGATCTGACATGATCCAAGAAGGCCTGAAAGAAGACGATGAATCAAAACTGATCTATAAATCAAAAATACACGATCAATGTGACTCTGTTATTGATAACAGCAGCCATTTTTAAACATCAATATCTGAGGTGTCTTCAGGAATTCCGCAAGCACATCATAAGCATGAACTATTGGGGTCAACTTCTGTGCAATGCATCCACAAAAAAAGGACATTTTTCACCATTTCTCGAGGGTATGATGCGTTTACGTGCAGGTCTCGCCCTGTAACCATCACTAGCTGCAAATGGCAAAATATCCTACCAGTTTTTAGCATCAATGTGACAAAAAAATGTGATGAGCAACAACCGCCTTCCTCCTTTCTCCGCTTCCTCTTCGTCTATCAGGGATGAGCGATAATGATAGCGACAAGGCGTTTTACTCTTGGACCGCAGCGATCGCATCCATCAGTCGCATCCTCGGGAGGATACACTCACACTCACATGATGGTCGATTCAAGACAAGCAGTCATCTCGAAACGAGCATCATGCAGCCGTTTATAGAAACATCATCCATTTTTTTAATCAGAAAAGCTGATAATTTTAGTATGTATATTTTAAGGTAAAAAGCAGCAGACATGCAAATAATCAGATTGTGTTTGTTCAGCGAGATGTCAGTGCAGTGTGTTTGCACGGTATGAAGATGAATCCTGTTTCTGCCTGCTGGAATATCCACATGAAGATGCTTCATGCAACAGCCTCACTGCATCCTGATGAATTATCGGTTTTATTTCCCCCCAAAAATGCAAAAAACACGAGAAGACATGCTGATGTTAACACCGTTACAAGTCGAATACAAAGGCGTACTCACTGTGTCACCATGAATGCCAGAATAAAGGTGATTTTTAGGCTCGATCACATCCGTCTGCCTTAACTTGACAAAAACCAGTTGGTTTTCTCACTGCGCATGCGTATCCTGTAAGTGTGAAACATATTTTTTTCTGTGCTCATGCGTTACCAGCCAGGACACGATGTGCGCAGAGATGTTTTTGTATTTTTCAGGACACATTTAGGCTGACTGTCGATATGCACTGATAAATATTAAATAATATTAAAGTCTGTTTTATTATTATTTTTTCTGTTTTGAGATCAGCTGCTGCTGGCGTGTTGTAAATAACGATCTTATATTGAATAAAGGATTTTATGAAATAAATGTGTTTTTATTTCCTTAAAGCCGATGATGGATTTCATCGTTTATTTAAAAAAAAATATGGGAATTTATTATTAAAAAGCTAAATACGTTCAGGACGATAAAGCTTTAAATAATGAAGTCAAACATGAAGAAGAAAAAACTCCTGCATCTGCACCTTCACCTACCATGTGGTCAGGAGGCCCAGTACCGCCTGAGTCCACCAGAGAGCAGTAGAGATCCATTTAAAGACGTCCGATCTGCGCTGGGGCTCCACAGGGTGAAGAAAACCACGGGTGGGGAAATTACTAAACTTGATCAAGTGAGATTTTAGATTTTTTAAACGTAAATATAAATCAGGCGTATTCTCGGTTTGAATTGAACTTGACTTGAAGACTTCCTGTGGGCGTGTCTTTGTGCAGACATGAGACGATGTGGTAAAAAGCAGGACTGCTGATAAAGACTTAAGCAGGAGTTTTATTCTTAGCTGGCTACCACAGATGTGTCATGTTTGATTCATTTCCTTGATGATAAATATAACAATTAGATTTATAAATTCAATTCAATCCCATTCATACACATTCATACCCCACAGACGAAGCAGCGGGAGCAACTTGGGGTTCAGCAGAAGCGCTGCTTGTCAACTGGCAAGGCAGGCAACTGCTTGGGGCCCCAGGCCAGTAGGGGGCCCCCCAACGGCTGACAAACTTTAAACCACAGCATTGCCTCAAAATGTGCACATTTTGCAATGACAGTAGGAAACCTCCCTAATGGGGCCCCATCTGACAGCACTTAATCTCAATGCCCTGCTAAGTGTCGCGTGCATTATTGCTGTGAAAATAATAATGGACGCTAGCTGGAGGGGCCCCCAATGAATGTTTGCCTATAGGGCCCCAACAGACCCCAGAGGCGCCCCTGGGGTTCAGTGTCTTACCCAAGGACACATCGGACATGTGGCTGCAGGAGCTGGGGATTGAACCCCCGACCTTCCGGTTGAGAGACGACCGACTCTACCAACTGAGACACCGCCGCCCCAAATGTGGCTGTTTATTTGTTGGGGGCATGGTTTGAAGATAATAAGGAGGTGACAGAGTAAGAAGTGAAATTTAAGAAGAGATTGGGCTAGATACAAATCTTCCTTCCTCCCCCTCCTTTTAAGTTCAACTCATGTTTGCCTGATTTTGTAACTCTTGTAAGGAATTTCAAGATGATGGAGTACTTCCATCATGCTCGGTCCCTTCTACATGAAAGTGTAAACAGAGCTTGGGAAGCAATGATGATACATCTGATTCAGCAGCTGTTTGTTTAGTTAGTGACAGCAGATTTTTCTTTCATGAATAAACCCTTGAATTTTCGAGTGCTGGATACTTGAAGAACTTAAATACACTTCACTGAAGTACACTGACATATAAATAGACTATCTCCAAAGCACACATAGAGGAGGAACACTTTCATATTTAATGCATTTTCTTAATCGTGCCTCCACATTTCATTGCACAGCACATATTGTGGAATGAGATTTTCCACTGCAGCTGAAGTTGAAAGAGGAAATGATGCAACAGGGGAGGAATATCCATCCCGGTCCACTTTGTATGTTTGACAGAGCTATAAAACAAGTTCAGTATACGTAGGTCCTTCTCTCTCTGGGCCTTATAATAAATTCCACGTTCTGTATAGCCGCCGTGATCTTTGAGAGGAATTGCCCCTTTAATGGAGCCTGCTCTCTGGTGAGATAACACTTACTGTGATCTATAGCTGGAACGTATGAGCATAAACGTGTGAATCTTTTTCATCCCTCCACATGGGTGTAAGCACCTTTAAACCGTCAGCAAATCAAGCTCTAGTATGTGCATCATTTTTACATCCAATGTCACTTCAGAGATTGCATCTTTTGTACAGAAAAAGCCCCAGCGTCCTGAAACACACGGAGTAAATCGGTCGTTCCTGGCCGTCTGCAGAGGACGTTTACAGCGCAGCAGAAATGTGCAGTTCCATTCACTCTGGTTATTATGTTTTCCATTTTACAAGTCTGAAGCTCGATTCATTGCAGTCCATTTTTCCCACAGTGACAGTGAGTAAAATTCTTTTACCAGGTTTGGGTCCACAAGTCATCATCTGTCACTCATTAATTTTCTCTGTATGTCTCTCTCCGTTTTATCTCAGAGCCACAGAGGTTTCTGCTGCAATGACTCCTCCTTTTTTTTTAAATGGATGATTAATTGCTGTTCTTTGCCTTCTCCATAACTTGGTTGGACATGTTGGTGCTGCATATCTTATGAAAGGGAAGCACTGCCGGCAGGTCGCCGCAGGGCTCAGCTGCGCAACAGCAGATTTGAATCACCTCCATTTCTTCTTGACAGATTTGTCTTGATTCAGAGTTTCATTCCCTCGCAATGGTATCAATCGGACTCAGCAGAAGCAGAAAATTAACCAAGTGAAGGGAAGGAAGGACAGAAAGTTGTAGCCATGGAAAGATATTCACATTTTGTTTCAAACTCCTTTACTAAGTGTCAAGATTTGTTTTTTTTCTGACTACTTTATTAGTTCCAGCGTCCATGGTGTAAATGAATTTTCATCTCATTTACAAATAGTTTTAACCTTTGGGCACTTTGGGATCTTTTTAATACAAAGCTAGAGGCAGCTAACTGTTCGCTTAACTTAACTTAGCAGTAGTGCCTGTGTCCTCTAATGCCATATGTCTTTCTTTTTCTATTTAAAGGTATTTTTGGCCATGTTTGCCTTTATTTGATAGGTCGGCTGAAGAGACAGGGAATGTTGGCAGGAGAGAGTGGGGGATGACGTGCAACGACTATAGCCTCTGTAAATGGGGCACGCAACATAACCACAAAGCTATTCCAGCGCCCAGACTAATGGTCCGTGGACTTGGATTTGGACTTGAGCTTGTATAGCGCCTTTCTAGTCTTCTGACTACTCAAAGCGCTTTTACATCGCAGGTCACACCTACACATTCACACACTGATGGTAGAGGCTGCTGTGTAAAGTGACCATCAGAAGTAACTAACCCAATTCATACACATTCATACGCTGCCGACGAAGCAGCGGGAGTAACTTGGGGTCAAGCGTCTTGCCCAAGGACACATCGGACATGTTGCCTCAGGATTGAGGATTGAACACCAGACCTTCTGGTTGATAGACAACCGACTCTACCCACTGATCCACAGCCGGCCCACAAATGGCACATGCAGTCCAGGGTTCTCAGCGCTCAGTGTCCATAGCCCAAAAACTCCCTGAGCATCAGCTGGTTTTTGCTGCTGCTCTCACAGCGCTCTCAGTTGAAAATCGTTACAATTTTGGAATATCGTCGGAGATCGGGATTGTTTGCTAATAGTTAGGTTGTGTACAACTCGAGCACTTTAGCGAAGGGAACATTTTAAATCTTAAACTACTAAATACTAAATTCAGTTCATAGCAAACGTTCTGGTCACTGTTTGGGGCTGAGTCTGCAGGGTGCACTGGGTTTTTTTTTTCTCTTCCCTTCTATGTTTTTTGTGTGTGAAAAACATCGCAAGTCTTAGCCCAAAAAGTTGCTAGTAGAGTCACCAGTTGCAAATTCAGATGATTATTCTCTGTAGATTGTCTGGATTACAGTGAAATGTAACTGTTTGTGCTCAGTATTGTATTTTTACCCTGCAGCATTTAAATCAACCTTTTCACATACGATACGATACGATACGATACGATACGATACGATACGATACGATACGATACGATACGATACGATACGATACACTTTATTGTCCCCTTGGAGAAATTTGCCTTGGACTCAAAGTGCTGCCAAACATTCAGCTGCTTCCACTAGAATCAATCAATACAAACAATAGAAAAACACATCCACATGTCAACAGAAAGGCACATACCAATGCAAGACAACACAACATATAATGCACAAGATCTGCAAAAACACAGCATGAGAGATGAGATAACAAAGGTAGGAGAATATAAAAACATATATATTATTATAGAAGCATTATTCAGAATTTTGATTGACGTGTGTAATGAAGAGTTTTTAAAGCGGTTCAGTTTACATTGAGGGACTCCGTATGGTCTGCCAGATGGTAGACGCTCAAACTCAGAGTGGAGTCAAGTCTTCCATGAAATTATTCTCTCAATCAGTCAATCATTATTATTCAGTGATCAGGGGTCGGTCATTTTTCTCATTAAACTTTGATATGCATGCAGGAACAATTTCGCCTCTGTCAAAAGAAAAGAAAGAAAAGCAGCTGATTTTCAATTTAACTCGGAGCAGAGCTGTTTGTACTGATGAAAATCGGTGTGCCAGGATTTCAAGCCTCAAGCGCCTGCATGGTATGGGCTGTCATTCTCCTGCAGGAGGGAAAAGAGAAGGAACAGAAATGAGCAGAAAGCTCCCGCTGTGTACATCTCAACAGAGGGGTGACATTATACCACTGAGTCACTTTCAATCTGGGAAGGGCTGCAGAAAGATCTTAATGTGTTTTCCTTCTGGATATATGCCTAGAATGTGGTTTACAGGCGTCCTTTACTACGAGCTCACATAACTGAATGTCATCTATATGAGTCTTTGCAGCAGGGAGGAGGAGTAACAATAATATATTCTCTCTAGGATTTGTAGTATTGCATTAAAATTTTATTTTTATTCACAACTTGAATTAAAAATGTATGTTTTTTTTCCTATACACTGTGTGCTCTTTAAGCATGCATGATGCATAATGCCTTCTGGTCCTACCAGATCCTTATATGAAGCCTTCTACTGCATTTCTTAGTGCTCAGTGTTTCTGTTTTTCTGAAATAACAAGACGTGCACATCGGAGATTTACACCTCTAGAGTCTATGTGAATGTTAAACCCGTCAAATCCAAACGACTGCAGATCCACCTTTGCCATTACAGCCTTCACTCTCCCCTGAGAAATAAAACCAACGCATTTCAGAAACTGGCTGCAGGATTTTTTTTCCCCCATGCAGCATCACGGTCAATCACTGGTGTTATTATGAAGACCAATCATGTTCATAGACGGCAAATATTAATGGACGAGGACGAAGCCTGAGTGATGTTACCTCTATGTTACTGAGGGGGGCTTTGGAGTCCCATCGATTGCAGTCGCCATGCTGGAAATGCTTTCTCACCCTAACTTTAAGTTAACCTAACAACAGGAGCTGGAACTGAGGCGGGTTTTAAGCCTCTTCACAAACAGCTACATCAATCAGGTCAGCTCCATGCCTTATTGTGAATCACACTTATCCTTTATAAAATAAAGCCAACAAGCGGGCTAAACTGCTTCATCTGGTAAAATTATATTGTATGTTGTAAATAGAACGTATTAAAATCTGGTTATTTAAACTCGTGAATGTGCGTCTTGCAGGTTAAAAAATTTAACTCATGTTGGCTCATATACAGGGGCGTGTACAGAGGGATGTCGGGACTGGCATGGGCACCCTTGAAATCTGATGGGCCACCCTAGGTGCCACCCGAAAATCCAAATCTTTGATTGACTATTTGGCTAATTAGAGGCGGGACATAAGTTTTTACATCAACTATTTTGGCTGTTTTCAACATTATCATACTTTAGTCTTTCCATAAAAGTGTCCAAGCAAAAACTTGTGCATACTGTCGAACTTGTAATGGACGTAATTGCCAATAAATGTATTTTTGCAAGTTAGACAGCGTACAAGAGTTTGTGTACATGTGCGTGCCCTCAAACATCATACCACCCCTGCATAAGTCAGTCCCACATGTGAGCTATACCCAGGCAGAAAAGAGGTTGGACACGCCCCTGCTGATACAGTTTTACAGAGTTTTGTGTGGTGCTGAACTTGAAAACAAAAAGAACTTGTAGTGAAAGCATGATGTTGTGACACCACATCAGATTTGATTGACCACATCTTAAGTCAGGTACAGCCCTGGTGTTAATTATTAGCGCTCGTCTTGGAATACCAGTCTTCTTCTTCACAGCCAAAAATATCCTGCAAAACAATAAATTAAACATTGCCATTCACTTTTATATGCACTCAGATTGTCAGTAAACAGTAACAGAGACACCTGACATTAGCATAATATAATCTACTACAATGGCCCTGCAGTCAGAGAGTTGGCCCCCGCTCTCCCAGGGAACAAGGCTGTTATGAGAAGCACAGAAAGCAGGTAATGGAGGGACGAGCACTCAGCACCTTCATATTCACGCCTCATTCACCTCCAATCTGCAACAGTGTCCAAGAGAGTAAAAAGACATCCCCAGAATAAGAAAACTGGCTTCAAATGCTGAATAGTTCTCGTGTTTTTTCTTCACCTGCGTTAACTGAAAACATTTAGAGGATGGGCCTCCAGCTTCCCCTTGTTGTCATCATAAACTGATGGTCTACATCCACCTGTACGCACCAAACATCACAGTGTTTTGGGCCGGCTGTCTGAGTGGAAGGTTGAACGTCTATTACTCTGTCTCAAGGCTTAACTTGTCTCCTGCGGACAGAAACTTGGAAAGTGCGGACGACTAATTAGAGCTCTCCAAGGAATAAAGTGAAGGTTGGGAGAAATGAAACATGCTCCTCTAAAATAATTGGACTAAGACTGTGATAGCTTGCTGATAAACTGCTGCTCTGAGGCAATCAAAAAGAAGAAGCGTCTCTCCTTCCACCTCCTTCATGCCAGTTAGTCTGGTACCTCAGTGGGAGTGAAGGATCCAGCTTGTTTGTTCGTTAGTGACAAAAGATATAAGACTTATATAACAGCTTCAAGCTCTACCTTTATTTCTCCAATATGGTTTTCCATATTAGCTATCCTGCCCTGCCACACTGATATAAATGCCCTGTGATGCCTTCATGTTATGCCTTTAGGCTGATTCATTTATTGAGATGTATTGCCTCTTGATTGAATAGTGCAAAGGATGCACAACACAATAACATATCCCCAATGATGTCAGCCACTGGTTTCTTGACTGAAATGAGGGATTATATTTTTTCGCCACCTAAAAATAATTTAAAGTTCACATATTCTTTAAATGTAAATGAGCTGTGTCTGACCACGCCCCTCTCTGGAAGGGCTTGGGTGGCTCGGGCTTTCTCGCTCCATGTCCTATTGTTTACGGTGAGAAGGCAGACTCAGAGGGCAGAACAAACACCTAGCTGTGGGAGTGTCACCCACCTGGGGGAGGGGTTACTGCCCTTTGTGATGTCATGAAGGGGAAATCTCCAAACGGCCTGTTTGAGCACACATTTTCTGAAAAGTGGAGCAGGCAGAAGACGGAGAGGATGGACTTTTCTCATCATTGGAGGGTTACAGAATAGGGACACATATTAGTGTTAGTGCATTTTACATAATATGTGATCTTTAATGCCAAGAAAAGCAAAATTCCAGTATAAGCTTTTTCATCCAATATGAAGTTTATGTTTTTTTGGCTTTACAGTGTATTCTTTTCCTTAACGCTTCAGGCTACGACAGTCCTTTCTGCTCTCTACTTCTCTGTGGTTCTCTATTCTGCCGCCTGGAGAGCTGCCTCTTTGAATCATCATGAGCGCCCACAGCACAGTAGGTAATTCACAGCTAACACCATCGACATTTTTCTTTTATTCTCAGCCGCTTGTTTATTACAGAGGGAGCAGGAGGCTTCTGGGTGGCAGATACGCACATGCCCACACACATGCATGTGACGGGTCATTTACTCCTCGACAGCTCATCACCTCTACATCACCAGGGCAACAAATGGCTTCAGTGTCAGAAAAGCGGTTTTTAAGTAGATAGTTTAGGTGAAATAATTCTCTTTACTTTCCATCTCCCCTCCTCATCACTTTCAAAAGCAGCTAATGGTTTTCCCTTAAAATTAGCCAAGATGGATGAATGATCCGTCAGCTCTTGAGGTCCCTTAAGAGTCCGCTGTCCGCCGTGTTTGGAATCCATTTTCCTCCATTAACCATCTTCAAGAGGTCGAAGAAGTAATTTAACTGTTCTTAAGAGAGATACAAAAACGGCGTGGTGGCTGGATGGAGGTGATGGAGTGGAAAGTGTTTGATGACATGAGCTGGCAGGGTGGATTACTGGATATCTTCACAGCTGCTCAGAAGGAGAGTCATTCTATTTATTGATTAAATATCTGCTTTGGTGTTTTGTTTTTTTATCAAGAAGTCTCATGTCATGAATCGTTAGTTGTTTTTGTGTCTGTTGTTTGTCCTCCACAGTGAGTCATAGTGACTCACATTCAGACGCAGAAGGTCTTCTTTTCATTTTTGGTTCTAATTGTGGAGATAGGGTGTTTATTTCTTGAGGCGTGATCTCATTCTCTCTAAGACTTCGTGTTAAAAAGTCATTAAAGACTCCTGCTAAATGTTGTTTACAGTTTATTAGTGTCCATAAACATGCTTAACATTACTATGGGTTCCAGGGGCGCCTCTGGGGTCTGTTGGGGTCCTAGGCAAACATTCATTGGGGGCCCTCCAACCAGCTTCCATTATTATTTTCACAGCAATAATGCACGCGACACTTAGCAGGGCATTGAGAGTAAGTGCTGTCAGATGGAGCCCCATTAGGGAGGTTTCCTACTGTCATTGCAAAATTTGCACATTTTGAGGCAATGCTGTGGTTTAAAGTTTGTCAGCCGTTGGGGGGCCCCCTACTGGCCTGGGGCCCCAAGCTGTTGCCTGCCTTGCCTGTTGACAAGCAGCGCCGCTGATGGGCCCCACACTAACCTTGTACTTGACTTGACTTGACTAAAGCTATCTTGAATAGAAAGTGCTGTAGATGGTGCATCAAATGTTTCTTTAAGTTTTGCAGGTGAATATCTGCTCTTGTCTAAAAATCCTCTGTGGACTTGTAGCTTGTTAAACGATTTGTGTAGAAATAATTAAGACCTGTACTCTTGTGAATTGCAAATATTTATTGTTTTTGGAGTCGTCGTGGACAAGCTTGAAATTGAAGAAATGTTTTTAAGGTGATCTTTGACTTGCTTTGAATTGCAAACAAGGTAGTATTGATGGCATAAAATGGGACATAGCACGGCAACATTTTTGTAAATGGGCCGAGTATTGATCCCTGTGGGACACCGTTAACAACCTGGGGGATTAATTCATTCATATGAACTTAGAGTGCACATGATCATCAAATCAGACCGTTTCTCACATTCATAAATATGAAATATCAGAGCAGATGGAAATGCATGCAGTGTTATCACAAGTTATAAAGACAGCAGATATCAGTAATGCTCACAGGTGACAGCACTTTGTGTTTCCGATACTGGATTTAGAAAGATCATAATGTAGCTCCTCTTTTGCTATAACTCCATCTTCAAGTGTTCAATGTTTCAGCTGAGATAAGAAGATTTAGGACAACACTATTTAATTTAATGAAATGTTGCACTGACCTCATTTTACCGGCAGCTAGTTAGGTCAGACTTCCCTCTTTTTTAATCCCATTGTGCCTGGTCTCTTCAGGTGAATAACCTCCCGGTTAAACTGTCAGTGCGAGCTTGGCCAGTCTTGTTTTCGTGTGAGGCCACATCATGGTTATCACTGACCTGGAGATGAGTCAGAGCTGGAGAACTGCTTAAAGAACTAAGGTAAAGAATAGTTCTTGAATTGAGGTCAAGAGTTCAGCACACTTGTCATGGTGTAGGTTTGCCAATTAGCTCCATTCAAAGCAGTTAAATAAACAGGAAATGTGTAATGCATGATTGTGTTATTTATATGAAATGTACCCATGAACCAGCGGTGAGCCTGCTTGTCTATTATTAAAGGTGTTAAAAAGGGAAGACAGTTACACAGTATTGCCATTAGACAAGATGTGTATTTCATGTTCAAACACAAAGCCTCGCTGTGAACTTTGACGGCAAATGTCAAAGGATGCGTCGCTGCAGAACAACATAGCAAAATACTTGATGTTTAATTAGCAGAAGCTTGAATAAGAAGAATCTTATTGTGAAAAGTAGGTGATGGGTATTTTGATCCTGCCCCCTTAACCCTGCATTTACGTCAGGACTTGTTTTGTTGTGTGTGACTAAAGCTGAGAAATCCTGCCCAAGGAAATGTCACAATCATAAGCAAATATATGTTCAGCCCAACCATACAAAATAAAGCAGGCAGTGCAGTCTTAGCTGTGGTACCATTACAGCTTTTTTTCCCACAATGCAAAGTGAAATATTCTCTCTCATCAGAGATTATGCAAATTGAATAGATGCACATTTGCAGTGATTTGCAGAAATTTGCCACGGGTGTTCACAATGTTATTTCTGCACAGTTTTGACTTGTAAATTACAATTAAAACACGTTGAAATATGTTCATTTTTCAGTCTCATTCTGCTGCTGTAAGCCACAGTACTGCCTCTGTGCTACTTAAAGGCAGGGTAGGTAATTTTCGAAAACTAGCATGATTTTGAAAGTAGCATTCTCTCCGTGCTGTCTTCACCCACCCCCTCCCCTCTGTGCTCCCTCAAAAGCCGCGCCCCTCACTTACATGCACGAGCGCCATTGGTCCAGAAGTGGATTTCAGCTCATGCTTTGAGTGTGGGCTCGTGCATGCATGGGGTAGAGAACGAGCAGGGAGACAGGGAGGCGTGATTGGTTCATAAAACTCGAACCGAGTGCAGACATTGGTCGAAGTTTTTACGAGTTTACAACTGCTGCAGATGACGGATTTTCTTGGTTTCTTTTTCAGAGCACATGAGTTATTAATTTCTGTCAGGACCTAAAGACAATTTCAACTATAATCTTAAAAAGTTTATCTGGAGAAAATTACCTACCCTACCTTTTACAGTATAACAGTAAAAACTGAGACTCACAGAAACAGATGAACACACGCTCCTCAGCTAAAACAAGATCTTCAGTCATTGATACGTATCAGACAAATCTCTCCCGGGGATTTAATGAACCAATTAAAGACAGACTTTTGGTCTGAACACAACGACAGCATTCTGCATTCAAAATCTTGTGAGTATACAAAGATGCAAAAAGTAAAAAAAAAAAAAAAGAAAAGACTAGCGTGCACACATCCAAGCAAATTGCAAACAGGTGCAGGACTAAAAAAGTATAAACTGCAGAAAAAAAGAGAAAGGTCCGCACACTGTTCAGCTCCCAATGAGCAACTTCATAAAGGCTTGAGCTGAACAGTGTGCGGACCTTTCTCTTTTTTCTGCAGTATACAAAAGGTGAACATTTTCCTCACTTGTGGTCCGAATCAATTACAATGAAGACGACTCCCATGAACCAACGCTACCTGACAGTGTCGTCAAGTTAAGTCCTATGATATTGTTTTGATTGAGGGTCCTTTGGTGGCTGAATTCACATAAAGTACTTTTAATATTTGTGAATAGGAAAGACATGCTGCCACTGTGTTTCTAAAGTTCGTCATCTCTGTTTCTAATAAAAATTAATTGTCTCTATAATGTTCCAACATTACTACCGTTGATCCTCTTACCGCAGTAATAAATGTGATCGATAGAGACATCTCCCTTAAAATAATTTCAGAACACCTGGTGAAGTTTGAGAAGCTGACAGAGCATATCTGATCTGATGACTGTCAAACCGGTTTCACTGCACACCTGCTTTGGCCGAGTGCACCGCGGCGTCTAAAAATACCGCAACAGCCAGGGGGGACGTTTGTGTTGGACTGGTCAAATCATCGTATCCACTCGCTGATTTTACTGCTCCAGGTTTAGTGGGAGCAATAAAATAGGAGAAAATAATCCGCCTTAATGAGATTCTAACTGCTATGAGGCACCATGCTGGTTTTTCTAAATCATTCCTGGAGACATCTTTTAACCATTATCAAATCTGCTTGTGTGTGTGTATTGTGTGAAATGTGATTGAATGTGTCAGACAGGTTGAAAACCTCCAAGGATTTACCAGATCCAGATTCACAAAGTTGCTGAAACTTAACTGGAAACATAAAAAAAGAAGGTGACTCAGAGATGCCGAAGCAGCATAATAATGTAGAATTTATCATTCAGATGGATAATGTGCCAATAAAAAAAAACTGCCTTCTCAAATGAGTTTCAGCACAAATAGATCAGAGCAGATGTAATTTGTATATTTGATCATTTATTAGGCAAAATCCCATTAAAACCATTTTAATGTTCCCTCTGGAAATTATATCAGGCATTGAAAAACATTATGAAAACATCAATAATTACAAGAGGCAAAGCAAGGAAACAAAATGGGAAATAAACATCATGATAATGGAGAGGACGAGGCTGTTTCAGGTTTAATCTAATCAGGATTTAAGGACTACGACGAGCGGGATATTGGAAAGATTCTGCGTACATTTGATAAACTTCTATGAAAGTCCAAACACACAGCGAGAGAAGAGACGGTGGATTATCATGAGTTTTAAGAGATTGTCACTTTGTTATATACCTGCACTTTTAATATCTCATCCTACAACTCCCTCGCCACCAAACGCAAAACAAAACTCTCCCGCAGGCCAGCATAATAATCAGTTCATCCCAGCCTACCCTCTCTGAACTGTATGACCGCTCTGTAATCAGGCGCCACCCTGATCACAGAGGACTCCTCTCACCCCCTCCACCTATCCTTCAAGTTACAGCCATCAGGTTGACGCTACAACGTCCTTCTGGCCTTGAAAAACATCTACAAAAAGATCATGTGTTTCTAGACAAAGTTGACCAGCCTGACGTTTTCCCTTTCCATTCCACACTAGTTTGATCAACACAGAAATATTTCCTATGGGTCTGTAAATCCAGTCCTTGAAATCTTAGACCTGTAATCAGGGCGTCTTTGATCTTCTGTCTTTGTGAGTCCGAGTCCTCTCTGTCACTGTAATCTGTTTGATGAGCTGTGCTTTGATGAGCTATATCAGGCATCTCTCATGATTGTGATGGGTTGAGTTTTTTTGTCCCAAATGTTTTGCGTGCGTTGAGTCACATCCAAATGATCTAATCCTGGGTTTGTCATCAAGCTGAACGTGAAGACCGACCGCCCTGGCCAATTATCATAAAAATGAAAAAGTATTTGCTTAAATAAAGTATAAGGAATAACCTCAGAAGGATGAGAAGTAGGAAATGTGCAGCTCAGTAAAGAAACAGAAAACAAAGCAAAGGGTCCACTTTACTTCAGCTGTGTAACATATAACTCCTGGCCAATAGGGATGTTTGTAGACGCTCTACGAGAATACATCGAGGTGATATGTGTGAAAAGAGATGGTTTGGAAAAGATTTAAATTGGACGGACTTCACACATATTCGGCTCGGTGAGGCGGCGATGGAGGGGGAGACAGAGCGGAGGAAGAGGGTGATCTGTGAGGGGGAGGACCGTCTAAAATATTTACCACCTTGAAAAACAGTCACCAACTTTATTTAGCCTGAAGTCTAATTTAATTAGGTCTGAGATCACACAGAGAGGCTGCAGGAGAGAAAACAAAGTTGTTTCATGAAGCAGGTCTTGAACCAGTGATCACAGTTCTGCTCTCTGGTTTTCAATTGATTATAGTATCTGTGTTTTCTTGGGTGTCTGAGCTTTTTTCCAGGGAATTAAGAGACGTGAAATCAAAACGTGCTGGGCCATTACTTCCAATCATAGCTTCTTACCCAGTGCACACACAAAAGACACTCTGCTCTGTCCCTTGTGTTTGCTTTATTATGCACGGACCTCTTTCACCTCAACATTTAGAGACTTGTTCACGACAGGCATGGTGAATATCTTTATGCATTTCTTTTCTGGCATGACAGCTTTAAGAGAAAACCTAATGCTTTTTACTGTGCCACTTCTTCATGGGAATATTTAAATGGCAACTTGGAATAGAAAAAAATCCATAGTAATCATCACTTTGCAATTCTAATCAGCTCTACAGAGCAGCTGACTCAGGTGATATCGGCTTATTAAAATGCAGTGATCAGTTGTTACCTGGGGCTTTGACTTGAGGAACTATAACCCTACTGAACTTGCTATTGAGCTGAGTAATTATCAACCATCCAGGAGAATGGTCGACAGCTCTTAATTACACAAAGAAGGCGTTGCCTGGTGACAATACATCATGCCAGGAGAAGAGAGAGACGTGTAGAGGTGTAGGCGTATGAAGGGCCAGACAGACGATGATATGAGGTGGTGGGTTTAGATGGATGTAGAAACAAACACGACTTCCCCACAGGAGACGGGAATTTAAGGCGTACGGCATAGCCAAAGACAAAGTCGAGTTATTTTGATTGACGCAGGTTACATCATCAACGCATCGAACATAACATGACGTGTGTTACACCTTTTAAAATGTCCACTTTATTCCAAATAAAAACTTCTTAATCCCAACAAGGTATTTTTGGTTCCCTAAATCTGATTAAACTGTTTTAGGTTGGGAACTGGAGGGTCAGCGGTTCAAGTCCCGGTGCGGACCAACACTGGAAATTGAGTAGCTGGAGAGGTGCCAGTCCACTTCATACCAAAGGAAAAGCCACTTTACGATCAAAGTGATCGCATGGAAGTCGATATTGTTTTGCCAGGACACTCAAAATTCTCCTGAACTTTATACCTGATATCATTGCTACGTTTAAAATCTGTTTACAGCTAAACTTCTTATCTTTTTGCTCACGAGTTCACGAAGTTCATTGGATTGTTTTGTTGCCATTGTTTCAAAGAGTAGTGTCTTCAATAAAAGTTTAGGCTACATTATTCGACCAGCTGGTATCTTTAAATAGTTTACAGCATACCAGTATCGTAAGTCGTTTCAGATTTCATCACAGGGTGTTTGTTAACGGTTTGCATTTTGTTTTTAGGTTACGCAGTCTCCCTCTTTGTTTGGATGTGAAGATACAGCGTGTTATTTTAAAGGTCACAAATTATACTTCTCTACAACCAGTTTCTATAAGTCTCAGAGCTCCCCAAAAAATGCATGTGAAGTTTCTGTCCTGTATTTGATCATGCCTATAAACCCCTCTATTTCAGCCCTGCTCAGAACAGGCTGTTTCTGTGTCTGTAGCTTTAAATGTAAATGAGCTGTGTCTGACCACGCCCCTCTCTGGAAGGGCTTGGGTGGCTCGGGCTTTCTCGCTCCATGTCCTATTGTTTACGGTGAGAAGGCAGACTCAGAGGGCAGAACAAACACCTAGCTGTGGGAGTGTCACCCACCTGGGGGAGGGGTTACTGCCCTTTGTGATGTCATGAAGGGAAAATCTCCAAACGGCCTGTTAGAGCACACATTTTCTGAAAAGTGGAGCAGGCAAAAGACAGAGAGGGTGGACTTTTCTCATCATTGGGGGTGTTGTAGACGGACTAGGGACACATATTAGTGTTAGAGAAACATGTTGAAGTGTAATTTGCATTAATATGAGACCTTTAAAATGATATAAAGGCCTGTCTTGTTTTGATGTGTGTCCCAAATAAAGGCCAGGTCATTTCATAGACAAAAGTAAATAAAAGCCCAGGCTGTTAATTGAAGTTTTACAGTATATAGAGACATAAGTATTAATTCCACTCTGTTAAATACTTTATTAAACTGATGTAAATAAAGAACTTGGATCCATACCATAGGTTTTCCCTTTGACTATATACAGTTTCCGCGCCTCAAACTATTAAAGCTCAGACTGTTTCACAACATCAGTAGCTTTGTTGTTACCATGAAGAAAATGTGGATCATGAAAAGTGTAAATCAAAGCTCGATCCAAAGGCAGCTGGACAGGGGAAATGTCTTCATCAATCTCCATCAAAGTCAAGCTGCCTTTGGATCAAGCTTCGATTCACCATGACCTGGATGACCGAGAACCTACACAGACATCATGAAAAGTGGCGTGGAACTCCAACTTATACGCCATCCCATGGGATCACAATGCTTGTGATTGATCCTGAGGTCAACCAATCAATGTTTCAAAGAGAGAAGCTCCCATCAAAGGTTGCAGGATGATGAATTGAGTGATAATCATGAGAGCAGCCTCTTTAGACGTCAATTAAAACAAAAAGCGTCTAATTGACCTTTGTCAGACCACTCCTGATGTCCCCTGAGGGATAAGGACCTCGGCCTGTTTGCAGACACGTGCGCAAAAAACCTTCCTCTATCCTCCGGCAATGTAGAAGCCATTTGATGTTGTCCTCCGCTGTGCAGGGGGTAAAAGGGCAATTGGTCCAGCACACCTCGGTGTCGGCTTCAATCCTTTACAAATGAGCAAACATAACGTGACTGACAGACGCAAACTGCGATCCCTCAGAGCCTGAGGCAAGAGGGCATAATTAAAACAGGGGGGAAAGAGAAAGCCACAACACAGTTTATTGATCTGATATAAACCATCTTCACTGTTTGGTGCTTTGGGGATCAAAGATTTGTACTTAGAAAAGAGAACTCTGGATGGGTTTCACTCAAAGTAACCTGCATGATGTCCTCGGTACTTTAGGGTCTTCTTGGCCTTATGGGATGACAAAGTTCAGTAGAAAAAAGGTGAACAGTAAATGGGATTTTTCTGTTCGCTGCTGATAACCTTTGGGGCAGCACAGATAAAAGCACAATATCCGTCAGTCTGGAAAAAAGTGCAATTTTCTGTGTTGCTTTAAATCAACCGATGGAGAGATTGTGCTTCTCTCTGCCTCTCGTGAGTCTCTCATCAGAAAGAGATAATAATGCACCCCTGATTGAGATATTTGTCTGATGGATACACTTTACAATCAGACCAGCGGAGAGAAAATCAGACAGGGGTTTGAATTATTCATTCTTTCTTCTATTTGAATAATTAAGCTTTCTCTTTTTTTTTTTCAATGGCCACACTTCAAAGAGAGAAAACCAATCTGACATTAACAACTTGATTTAAAGGACTGAGGGAGTGCAGGGCTGGGAGAATGTGTGTCCACTTTAGATGGTGGAACATTACTATGAGAGTTGGCAGACAAGATGCAGAGATATATTTTAACAACTCTTTTTAAGCCTGCTATTACAGTATGGATCTTCCTGAGCCGGGGTTTCTCTGCAAATCAGCGATTGTTCCAAATGATTTGGAGAAATAAATCATTGTCTACTGGAAACATTTTCACCAACCAAATCTACATCCTAATACTATTTATGACAGAGTGTTGTAGTTAAGACCACACTAACCGAGACCAGAGCGCTTGAAGATCAAGTCAAAACCAAGACATTTAGGGGTCTAGACCGAGACAAATCCACGACATTTAGGGGTCTAGTAATCTTTATAAATTAATCGATTAATCGGAATGAATGCATTATTTTGACAGCACTACTTTTTTATCAAAAAAGGAAAAAGTGAAGATAAGTTAACGTATTTAGACTTAAGTTTGTGCCTTTGTTTAGAGATAAGACAGTGGATAGAGTCAGAAATCAGGCAGAAATAGAGAGAGCGGGGAATGAGATGCAGGAAAGGATCCACAAGTTGGATTTGAAACTGAGCCACCCGCCTGGAGGACTACAGCCTCTGTACATGTGGCCCACGCACTGACCACTATCAATATCTTTAAGGTCGACAAAGACCCCGTGAGACTGACATTTCATAACACAGAGCTTAAAGGCTGAGAAGAAGAAAAGAAAATCGAACGTGCCCCACGTCTTCACAAGTCTTTGACACACAGCGGCTAAAAATAGTTTCTTAACAGGAATCATGTTTCCATCTTTACCATCTTGGCGATCATATCATGGATGAAGTGACAGTCCTCTAATTGCCTAGGACGTGTAAATCAGGGTAGGTAAGGTCACCTAGGTATCTGTTCGAGGCATTTAGCCCCCATTATCCAGCTGCCTGTCAGGCTGATGACCATTAGTACGATGCTACATGCTGGATGTCACCTCCATTAGCCTGACAACCGGTCTGAGCCGCCCCTGGCCCCAAAAGGTCCTCAGCAATATGAAAATAGTGGAGGGCTCACACTGCTGTGAGTCTCCTACATTATTCAAACATTGAGTCACTGCATTGTGTCCAAGAATGTCCATGTGTTGGACCCTGAACAAAATCAAACAAACAACCAGTGGATGCAGCACTCTCCACTGGTGGTTGGAATACAGATAAATGCATTTATAGATTCAGTCAGGCAAAAGGATATTAGCATCATTATTCATGTGGGGGTTTTTTTACGGTCAGGAAACCACATTTGCTGTCTGTCTGTTCCCGACTTGGATGAATTATTTGCACAATTATTGTTGTTTTCTGACAGCGGCTGATCCGCATGGAGTCCCATCCAAACACAGACTGAAATTGATGTCAGCTGTCCGCACATCATGCATGCAGCAGAATGACCGACTTGTTGAGGCTCTCAATCCACGCTCGTTGTATAAACATCATTCAGAGGACATGTATCACATAAAAAGTGTTTCTCTGTGCTTTTATTTGTAAGTCTTTAACGACATGCATGTGTGTGTGTGTGGGGGGGGGGAGTCAGTGAAAAGAAAAAAAACAACTTACTTGGCTCAAACATAATTTTATTGACTGCACATTGCTAAATGTCACATGGTTATTGCAGATGAGCTAGAGAGATGTCAATCAAATTGTGATCCGCCACGCCTCAAAGGTCTTGAGAAATTGCTGTTCAGGTCGGTTTCGCCAGGTCGTCTTGACCTACAGTCAACTCTGAGTTTGTTTTCATGGGGGGGGAGTAGCAGAGAGAACTCCCATGAAACCCCTGGATTAAATTCTTGAACAACCGAGCCCTGGAACTTGAAATATTGAAATGCACGTAGAGTCTCGTTAAGCATCCTTTAAGACCTTTAAGAACAACAATTTCTCAACACCTTTGAGGCATGGCGGATCTCACTTTCATTGACATCTCTCTGGCTCTTTTGCATAGCAATAACCATGTGACATTTAGCAATGTGCAGTCAACAAGACACATCCCGTTGCTACTTTGAAATTACGGATTTCTCTGGTTTACAAAACTGTTGGAAATATTTGAGCTAATTTATTCCATTTTAAATTAATTTAGATATTTTAGTGGAAATATTCTAATAAAATTCTACATATTAAATATCAACTATCTTGTAGAACTGTTGTTTTGTTTGAGCATTTTAAACGTTTTCTTGTGTTTCTCCCCTGTAGTCCAGTCTGAATCAGCCCTCTGCTGGGACGAGGATGATCCAATTTTTTATATTAAAGTAATCCTCTTTATAAAGATTTTTATCGGGATCAAAACCAGGATTGGATTACCTGAACCTTTCAGATGACGTAAAGCAGAGAGATTTACTCCCATGATTCCTCGCCAGCCTCGACGTCATCTTTTGTTATTGTTTTGATTTAGAGCCCCCTGGTGGCAGAATTTACATTCACGTTTTGTTAACCCAGTTCAAAAGGTAATGCATTCATCATTTGAAATGACTCTTCATGACAGATTCAAGACACTAGGGTTATTTTCCTGAAGGAATTATGTCATTTTATTTGTTGTCCATGTTGTTTGTCAGTTTTAAACATTTCGAGCTAAGTCGTGAGAAGATGGACGACCTGAATGCTCCTTTACTGAACATGCTGAAATTTGAAAACTCCTTCGATACCAGAGGAGAATCAAAAACCAACTTCCTTTCAACCAGCAGCACTTTGGACAAACTTTGTTCCCTCAATGTTTAGTTTATTTTTCCTCGGTGTGGTGATTAACCGCCATCCTCCTGCGTGTTTTAGACATTCAAGGTGGACACATTCGTTATCGGCTGATGGATGCGTGCTGTGTTTTTCATTGACAGGGCTTATTAATAAGAGTAATGCCTGCTGTCTCGAGGCCACCTCTTGCCTACCATGTGGTTATGTGGGATGAGCTCTTCAGGCTTATTCGTCATAGTGTCATAGTTAAGAATAGAGGCGAGTGTGTCACGTGTGTTGAAGACGTGTGAACACGGCAACATTATCAGAGGACCATCTGTTGCCTTCAATCAACTCAAAATCCTCCGAAATGAGAAGAAATATGATTTTTATATGAGGAAAGTTCTCTGACTTGTTCTCGTTCTTGAAGCTGCTCATTCCCGGAAAAAGTGGGAATGCTTCTGTGATTTTAGCCAATCATGAGAAAAAAGGCGACTTGTAATATAAATGACCACTTATCCACAGCATGGCGTAACGTTTCTTAGAGGTTACGGTCGAGATGGAGAAATGGCTCATCAGGTTGACACTGGCAAGCCAAGAGATGATTTACTGCATGTCATTTAGGAGTCACAAAAACCTATGAGACAGCCCAGTCAGGAAACAACCTTGCAATTTTCATGATATGATCTCCGCTAAAGCTCTACTGCCCAACAGCTTACACTGAAATCCAGTCTCCTGTGAAACGTGGAACTTCTTGTGGGGGAGGTGTGAGAAACCGTGTCTCTCTGCACCTGAGGCCTGTACTACGAAGCAGGATTTGGGGTTAGCGAGGTAACTTCAGGGTTAACCCTGGGTTTTCAGTCCTACGAGGGTCGTTCACTTTTTACCTGGGTATATCACCACGGTAACTTACGCTGCACGCCTAACCTGCTCCGGTGCAGGTTATGTTGGAGATAAGAGATCAACCTGTGAAAATCTCCGCCCACTGACCAATCAGATCTTTTGATCGTGGAGCTCCCGGAGCTGTTCGAGAGAGGGGGGAGGACCCTTCATGTGTCCCGTATGATTTTACATTATAGTCCGTTAAGTTAATGATTATTTTTCACTGATATACGCTATATCGTCTTTCATCCTTCCTAGTTGTGTTTTTAAGATGCACAATTACGAATAGCTTCTTATAGCCTATCTTTGAATTATATCTTAATATTAATTTTTTAATGTCTCCATGCCGCTCTGTTTGTGATCGTCAGAGCTGCAGCTTCTCAAACTGTTCTACTCGCCACATGAAAGAGTCAGAGCAACAGTTCAGAGAAGAAACAGGAGTTATTATGGTCAGTTCGAAGGTGAACTAATGATGGAACAAATATAATAAGTCGCAGTTTGGACGTTAATACTCGCCGTTTTTTCTTTTGTATGCCATTTGTTGCTGCAGCTTTGTAACTTTAGTCTTTGGGAGCCTGTTTGTCTTAAACGTATTTATATTGTTAATAGTATAGTTTGATCAGAGTTATTAGATATGACGATCTGCTGACGGCAGACTCAGTGATGATTGTGATAGGTTAAATGAAGCTAACTCCGCCCTTTTATGTGAACGCGCTCTTGGTAACTCTGGGTTTACCTATCAGGTTGATAACCAGCTTCGTAGGACTGTAAAGCACGATCTCTTATGTTAGGGTTAGTGAAGCCAGATAACCCAAAGAGACCCTGGGTCTTTTTAACTCGATTCGTAGTACAGGCCTCTGAGGCTTTTAACGTAACACAACCAAAATATCAAAACAAATCAGAATCTTTGATGTCAGTTAATCAGTCAACAGCGCAGCCACATTAGATGCTTTCAGGTGTGTGATGATCTGTGTTTCTACCATCAGTACTCCGGCTCCTCCGCCTAAGTGGCAGCAGGTGTTGCTCGTTATCTTCATTGGCTGCACCTGGGATTCTTGTGTCTGTACACAAGATTTGCTTGCTGAATACTTAAAATGTTTGATGTGGTCTTCACTTATGCAGTTTGAGAATATACAGAAAAGTTGTAATAATTGCAATGGTGTTATGCTATCTCAAAGGTATATGTTTTATTGCCTGTTTCTAAATATTTCTGTATTATCTTGGTATTGGAGTTGGAAGGGTAATAGACCATTTTCCAACGATGGCTTCCAGGTGTATTTCAGGATGACGGTGATCCAGTTTGATACACTGCTCTCTATACTTGAACCACACATTAAAAAGAACACCCCAAATTTCCACCAACCAGCTGATCCTGAACAGCGGCTGACAGTATGTTAAGGAGACTACGGACACACGCAGCACGTGCTGACACATGCTGTTTATTATAAGCCACGTCTCCATCCAAAGGTAGAACAACCTTGGGAAAAAAGCAAAACAAACAAAAGACAATGTATGTCATCAGTCTAAATTTCAGCTCAACTTTGCCTTCGTCTTTCAGTCTCATGATTCCCTCACTTGCATGTGAAGATACAGTTCCACGAAACGGGATTTGCATCCTGTTTACATCGATGGATTCTCCACAACAACAGACTTGGAGTCTCTATTTATTTGTTATTAAGAAACCAAATTGTGGTGCTCAATCCTGAAAAGTTTCCCAATTACGAATAAAGACTGTAATCTAACAAGAACCATAATTTACAGCATGCTAACATGAATCTTCATTAAAAAGCCCTGAACACCTCCTGCGTTGTTACAGCTTGAAATCATTTTAAATTAACCAAACAAACGTTAGAAAAGCCAATTGTTCTGGTTTGAATATTTCCAATGAATCAAAAGCCCATTTCTTTAAAGCTGCCTAATATTCTAAGAAACAAAATCCATTATTACCAATCCCCAATTGTTCAGAAACTGTCCCAAAGGTTTGGTTAGGTATGCAGTTGTTTGTGTTAGTTAGCATAATGGGCTGGGACTGTTTTATGTCAGTGGGGATCCTGTATAGAAATATGGGAGGACAAGTGTAGTGTGTGAGTGCCAAAGAGAGTGAGATAATGTCTAAAGCATGTTTTCAAATTTGAGCCGGCGCCTGCTCATTCAGCACCATGGACAGAGCCAGTACTCTCTGCAGACAAACTATTGAGGCTTCTAAATAATGGGGTTTTTGTTGTCATGATAACAGGCTGTTGGACAAATTGGTCTTTGATTCAAAGGTTAACATTTCAAATTATTGGGGTTTCAAATTAATGGGCTGTCCAAATGGGCTGGCCGCCTCCAAGATACCAGTTAAAACAAGAAAAAACGATGATGTATGACCTCTTAAAGGCAGGGTTGGTCATTTTTGAAAACTAGCATGATTTTTAAAATT
This sequence comes from Tautogolabrus adspersus, assembly GCA_020745685.1. Classification (NCBI taxonomy): domain Eukaryota; kingdom Metazoa; phylum Chordata; class Actinopteri; order Labriformes; family Labridae; genus Tautogolabrus; species Tautogolabrus adspersus. The sequence goes on along the minus strand of CM036551.1, from coordinate 3,339,398 downwards.
AGCATTCCCTCGTTGCTCCGTCTACGGTATTTCACATGTTGATACTAAACTGATTACACTAATCTGGGGTATAAGCCAGTTTGCTGATGAATAGCTCTTCTTTGTTTTGCTGGGTTGGAGATATACTGTATATGAAGCTTGTTTTTTAGATTTGTGGCCAAGTTTGTGACACATGCAAGAAATATGACTCACTTTTTTTGTTCTCTAAAAGAACTTTCCAAACAGCAACATGACGGATCGGAGGAGGAATACAACCTCAGGGCAGCATTTCTTGTCTATTCCATTTTGAGGTGTGAGGATGCAGCCAAACAGACAACTAAGAAAAAGGAAACATCCTGAAACTCAGCTGTGAAGGATTCACAGGTGTTTAGTTTTTTTGGCATCACGAGAGGAAAAAGAGGCTGCAAGTTCATTATACATGTTTGCACTGCTAGCAGGTACGTACAAAAGAAGTAATTTGACTTCACAGAAGAGTTGTGATCAGATCAACATCATTGTGTTCCACAGACTGTAAATATTAATGGACGAAACCTGAGTGACGTCACCCATCTCTTACTGCAGGGGGCGCTGGAGTCCCATTGATGGCGGTCTCCCTGTTGGAAATCCTGTCTCATCCTAACTTTCAGTCAACCTAACGAGAGGCTGAGAGCTGGAGCTGAGGCGGGTTTTAAGCCTCTTGATGAACTGTTACGTCGCACAGTGTGTGCCGATCGAGACATGAGCTATACACACCTTTTGAAGACATGTTCATTTCTGCTGTAAAAACAGGCTTTTTTTAATTGGGTGTGTATGTGACTTCCTGTGCTTCTGAAGCCAGCCTCAAGAGGACATTCGACGAACTGCAGGATTTTTCACTCCGGCATCGGCATCATTTTTCAACATCGGAGGTTGCCGCTTGATCAGTTAAAATGAAATCATAACACCTCCTGGACCAGCTGGAGATTAAAATCAGAAGTTATCCTGATCTGACCCAGAACAGAAGGAAACAGGCGGTCTGTGTGGGACAAACCAGCCACGTTCTTGATTACTTCTAGTTTGAGATTATACCTTGGCACAAATCGATTCTTTAAAGCATCCAATGGCTCGGATGGTGGGCTTCGTTAGCATAAGAACAAAGCAGTTAATCAGGACTTCAGATGCTAACTATACAGATATCTAGACAAGTGCCAAAACCTTTTGTTTAGACACGATTTCACCTCACAGCATTGTGTAAATGTTGGTTTTACACATTTATGAGCGCACATTCAGACACATGAAATTAAAACATTTGAGTGATTCGGCAAAGCCAGAGGGAGACTTCACATTGATTCAAGTCCAGTGATTTGAAAGACTTCATAGTGCACAGTCCGTGACCTGCATGAAGAACGTTTTTCACTGTCAAATTCACTCAGCTGCTGCTGGGTAATCAAAATGCTTAGATGTTGGATACACTAGAAGCATAAGCCCAAGACGAATATGTCATCTTCAGTCCTTTTATTTAAATCATGGTGTGAGGGAACGAGAGAGAGAGAGAGTTACATAATTAGCAGAAAATCAAAGCAGACAAAAACTAAAATAGACAGATAACAGAAGAAAGGGAAGCTCAGTTTGCTGTTCTTTGAAAAAAATGCAAATTAAAATGAAATATTCTCTAACATGTGGGAGGAAAAGAATAATTTGTGAAATTGATATAATATCTTTTTATCCTTCTCTACTGTATCACAATCTCATTCAGCTGGTCTGCTCACACCACGCCGCAGCCTCTTGAAAATGTAAGCCAATGTGAAAGTTAAAAACAAACTGCAGTTCCTCAAGTGTCCACTTGAGGCTTGCTGCAAAAGCTATGGAATCCCTATTAGGTCCTATGTTAAAATGCTTATTTTCACAACACAATTAGAGAAGTTGACCGCCTGGTTCAAAAATCTAATTTGGTATTATTGACTTGTTTCTTTATTGGTACACACAGTACGAGGGGTGAAAGTCACATGTTTTGATTTAATGAAGCTCCAGAGTTATTCACAACTTTCCATAATTAAGTGTGTGGCTGAGTTGACTGACAGGTGCACCCATTGTACCCGTTTGCCTGTCTCAGCTCAACCAATTTTCCTATTTCTAGATTGATCCGAAGTTAGAGATTGAGATAGCATTTTCAAAATGACGACTGCCATCACTCAAAATGCTTCATTGAGTGGCATCATTGAGACCATGTCCATGTTTTTACAGTTTCACCCTGGCACACTCATCATCCCTCCTGCAGAAACACTTTTTTGTAATTTAGAGCATCCAGCACCATCACTGATGAGAGGCAGGACTACGGTGCCCTCTCCTCTTTGCTCTGCAGCAGATGGAGATGTGTCCAATCAGTGTTGTGATTCTATTGTTGTCCAAGCAGCTGGGAACATTTTAAAGAAAGTAAATCCAGATATTCCAAACACGATCTGACTGAACATTCCTGAAACCTCTGAAAAGCTGTCATGCCTCAAAGTTGTTTATCTGTGTCATTTAGAGAAATGAACATCTTCCTGTTAGCCATCACACTGTGATGGATCACATCATTTCCTGTCAGGAGCAAACACAAGACAACAATCTAACTTCACCTTAAGGGGATGTGAAGTAAAAAAAACAACGAGCAGGGGATCACTCAGTGATATAAGGTAACGCCTCAGCCTCCCTGTGTTCTCAGAGGGAGGGGGAAATAAATGGATGTGTAGGAGAGTGTGGTGGGGATTCCCGGGAGGCTTCTGCTCCATCCTTTTGTTCAACTTCAAAGAACGTTTCACAAGGGAATTAACTTTTCTTCCACCTCCCCTCCTGAGATCCAACAGGCGTGAGGCTGTCGTTGGTTAAGCTCTGGAGGAGGCACATTGTTCTGCTGCGGCTTTATTAATAGATTTGAGATAATTAGATAGATGGAGTGATTAGGTGTTGTTAATGGTTTGAAACATCGTTAGATTATTTTCAACTTTGCAGAGCCTGAGAAATATGCACAAGCAAAGACCTAATTAGACAACGTACATGTTACAACTTATTCTGTTTTTATATACGACTGTACAATCTCTTGACTTATTCTGATACAATTATTGTAAATGGTAAATGGACTTGAGCTTGATCACACACTGATGTCAGAGGCTGCTATGTAAAGTGTCCATCAGTATTACCCCTCATCCATTCAAACACATTCATACGCAGCAGACGAAGCAGTGGGAGCAACTTAGGGTAAGAGTCTTGCTCAAGGACACATTGGACGTGTTGCTGCAGGAGCTGGGGATCGGACCCCCGACCTTTCGGTTGAGAGACGACGACTCTACCAACTGAGCCACAGCCCCAAAAGTGTAGTGTGTATGAAATGATTCAGGGAGTCAGTGAAAGCGATACGAGTCGTGGGTATGGCAGTGTGACAGCCACTAACTGAGCCACAGCCGCCCTGTAGAGACATTAAGACATTTCATTATAGCGTATTCCAAATGTCGATTAATCGGAGCGTGCACAGCATTGGGCAACAGGAATATGAGAGGAATATTTCAGGTACGTAAGCAGCTGTAGGAATTTGGGCGTGTTTAGAAATAGTCCAAAGGGGGCGCTGTTGGCCAAGTGGATAGGGTGCGCGCCCCATGTACAGAGGCTGTAGTCCTCGAAGCGGGCGGGCCAGGTTGTGGCTCCTTTCCCGAATGCCATTCCCCACTCTCTTTGTCCATGATTTCAGACTCTGTCCACTGTCCTGTCTCTCCGATAGAGGCACAAAAAGCCCCCCCAAAGATAAATCTTTAGAAATAGTACAAAGATCCTATTTTAAGCGTATAGATGAGGTCAAGACAAGACTGCCATCACCAGAGAACTACAGCATTTGTTTTTATTCTGAATGGCTGAATTCAATTTCCACTTTGACTTTGAACCGTATGTTGTGGCCTTTGTACACAGATTCAAAATTTAGAGCTCAGCAGGTATCATAAAACCTGTACACAGAACCTGGGCCACATGAAAATATATATGTGGTTGTTAATGGTAGTGTTGTAGTACTCGAAAATCCGTCTTGGTCTCAAGGACCGGTCTCGAGACCACTTTTTTGAAGGTCTCGGTCTCAGACTCGGCAGACTCTGGATTTTGAATCAAGACCAATCAAGACCACCACTGAAAGGCTTTTTGTCCTCCACGTCATTACTGAGATTAGAAGGAAAACTCCTCTTTCTAAAAGAACAAATTACTCCAATTTGTGTTTTTTATTTATGGTCTTGTCTCGGTCTCGCACTGCCTTGATCTGTGTCTTGTCTCTGACTCAGAGTACTCAGGTCTCAGTTAGTTTGGTCTTGACAACAACACTGGTTAAGAGCAATCCTCACACTCGTCTTTGTTTAAAGATTGATGTGAGCGTCCTCTCGGATAACTCCCTGACAGAAACACGGACTCCTGGTCGATGCTTCCACTTTTGATCCGATCTTCACAGACAGCTGATCCATTTTTTATTCAGTGGCTCAGGTCAGGCAGGGTCGACGATGTAGAGTGCATCACATTCGTTGCACATCTCTCGATCAATGTTTTTCTGTGTAAACTACACATTTCTTTACTGCGACTGTTTTGAGTGTTTTTTTTTAAGATGCAAATTAGAATCTCAAATGTATTGAAATGTCTTCAATCATTTCATCGCCATGGATAAATAGATTATTCACAGCAGGTTAATATTGGATCTCTCCGTTCTCACACAGCCATCAGTCTTTCCTGCTGAGTACCTCTTCAGATTTAGCAAACATGCACGTTACACAGAACATGGTGTGAATAATGAAGGAGGAAAATGTTATTTGTGCTGCCGTAGATAACCTGCTAGTCCTGCAATTACCTCAAACAGTTATCATCCTGAAATCCAATTCAAACAAGGTTTCCAGTCTCTCCAGCTGTGTTTCCTGAAGACTTCTGCTAATTTAAATGTTTTCATCATCAAAGGGAAGAAAAATATTCACCAGACTTCGGGGGGGGGGGGGGGGGGGGGTCTCAAACAGTCCAGTTGAGAGGGGTCAGCCACAATCTTACCTGCACGCCTCAGGATCCTGGAGGACGATGGTAGATTGCAGCCAATCACCCTCTCAGCAGAGCGGAGTATTGTGGCAGGTTAACATTAAAGTCACCGGATATGAGATAAAGTGACTTCATGTAGTGTGAATGGACTTGAGCTTGAATATTTCTTTTCTAGTCTTCTGAGTACTCAAAGCTCTTTTACACCGCAGGTCACACCTACACATGTGGGAACAGAATAAAGTCAAAATGTCTAGGAAAAGTTCACTTTCACGATAAAGACATACAAGAACAAACTTTTTTTATCGCAATGTGAGAGTAGGTCAAAATATCCAGAGCAAAGTCTAACTTTTAAGATGTTGAAAAAAGGTAAATACAAGAGGAGTAAGAGTTTTATTTTAAGTTTGGAGAATAACGTGAAGAAGTCAACATGTTGAGTATGAAGTCAGAGTGTGGAGAATCAATGGAAATGTCAAATCATTACAAAAATAAATATTGAGGACGAGTAAAAAACTCAACTCAACTTTAACTTTATTTGTCGTGGTTGTGGTTCATTCTCAAAAAGGTTGAGAATGAAGTTAAGCGTTCGGTTTAAAAGGCCGGTTTTAAAACAAGTAGGAGGGATAGTTTATGTAATTGTTAACGAGTGTCGATGATGAAGTTCAAATGTCAACAATTGAGTCAACTTTAGACAGTTTGATTCTCTCTGTAACAATTCACTTCATCACTCCTTACAATATAAATATAAGGTTTCCCCTGCAGATTTCAGTTTAGGTCTATCCTCGACGTTGTGACTTTATTTTAATATATACTTAGACCAACTCACAGCTACCTTGACCAAACCTTATCACCAACAATGCGACATAATATCCAGGATCACAAAGGATCCTCATCGACTTTCTATTTGCAATGTTTCTTTGGTGCCAGAACATCATTTCCATCAGCTCATTACTTTCAGCACCGACTTAAGTGGTGCGAGGATGTCATGGCAGTTGCACACGCTTTCACTTCGCTCACTTCTTCGCCTGACTGTGGGTTAAGCGGCTGATCAGGTTCAGCTGGACAAACAAGCCTGAGGTCAGGAGAAAGTCACATTGATACTGTTCGTTTCAAGATATCATCATTTTCATTAGTCTCAGCGTGTCTGAAGAAGCAGCCTGATCCGTCCGTGTCATATAGGGAGCTCAGATAGAGGATTATGAGGGTGTAGGAGGGTTACAGATGACAAGACATGGTGTCTAAAATTGGGTTTCGGTTTGAAAGCCCTGCGGGGGGAGTTTCAGGAGCAACAGGTTGAATCATTTGTTGAGCTGTGGCTCCAACCCTGCTGATACAGAATGCCTGGAAGCTCTGATTCTCCTGTACTGAGGCGAATGAGGATGGACGTGCATCCAGGGATCATTTAAGAAGCAGGAAAGTCTGTACTCTTACAGAAATCTGAAACAAGCAGCACACAAACACATAGGCTTCCTATGACACATAGGCTTGACTCTTCACAGGCTCTCTTAACACTATACTGTAGGTTCCTTCATTATGTTGTAGCTTCAGGCCCATTTTAATTGGTAAGACTGAAAGTAAGGAGCCGTCTCCCACCTCTCGCTGTGCAGCAACCAGTTAAAATTATTCTTTCGCAATGCATCATTTAAACTCTCTCTTTCCATATGGCGATCAATAAGCTTCTTTCACTTTGCTCGGATTTTAGTGGCCGTAAAGCTGAGTAGGAATCTATAGATACACACTAAAGCAGCCCTCTGCTGCACGCCTTCATGCTCTGATAATTTAGGTGCTGCGGACAGGATTTAACATCCCTTTCTGCCTCATATACAATCTGCAGTTTCCCAGAAGCAGCCGTCTGATTCATGAGGGGACATGACTATTAAGAGTCACATCTGAATTGTCAGTTTCCAGCAATGTATCCCCAGGATTCAGGTTTTAATTATCCAAAGGGAAAAATTAAAGAATAAAATCAAAGTGTCTGAATTCATTTAAAACTGACCTCCCCCAAAGTGAATTGATTTAGTATGCAGATGGAATTTAGTTATTTCTACAGCATGAATTTAAATCATGGCAGCTGTGGCTCAATTGTTGGAGTCAGTCGTCTCTCAACCGGAAGGTTGGGGGTTCGATCCCCAGCTCCTGCAGCAACATGTCCGATGTGTCCTTGGGCGAGACACTTAACCCCAAGTTACTCACGCTGCTTCTGCGGCGTAAGAATGTGCGTGAATGGGATTACTTACTTCTGATGGTCTCATTAAATAAAGCAGAGCTTGCTGTGGAAACACAATCATTGACTAGAGTGACAGGGAACAGCGGCGTAGTGCACAGCGCTGACGGATCGTGGCGCGCACAGACTATGTGGAAATTGGGGGTGAGTGTGTGCTTCTGGGAGTGATGAGCCCAGGAGGAGGGGCCCAGTTTGAACGTTGTGTTTACAAGCTGCAACGAAAAATGCATCTGACTCCACCTTTAAAATAAGTTAATCTTTCTTTTTATATTTCTGATGATATAGCTCTTTCCCTTCGGTTGGGACAAATATTAAAGTAACTTCATGTTCTCCCAGGTCACTGATCTATCAGTTACCCGATCTTTGAAGAGGCCAGCATCATTATTAGCAGCACAATGTCACAGACTCTTATTAATAGGGTGTCAGTGTCCGTGACAAAGCCTTCCGAAGCTTCAATGCATCAGTCTTGGTGCTGATGAATCCGTGTTATTAAAATGAGAACACAATGGCTTTTCAGGCTGATCACTTATTCTCTCACAGCAGCACAAGCCTCCGTGCTTCTATTACATAACATAAAGTCAAATCAGTGCTGCTGCAGCCATATGTTATTAAGAGCAGAAAGTGAAGGAAAAACCAGCCTGCAGCCGCTCAGCATCAGGGTGATTAATCATGTTAATTCCTCTGACAGGGCGTTTTATTTTGTGATGAACTACGAACCACCGGCAACACACACAATTAATCTCAAAGAAAATGTAATGGTGCCTCAATTATTAAGCAGCCGTCGTTATTATGCAGGAATGATAAACTGTGCTAATCTCATTTTGCTATTAGTTTAATTTCTGGTTTTGATATATTTGGCCTGAGGACAGATGCAGATAGTGACATTCTTTCTCTCTGTTGTTCTTTGAGCCTCCTGAAACCATTTTTATCTCAATGAAGTGATCCATACATTCCTCCTAAAGGTCACCTCTCACTCTGGTTTTTATCGCTCCCTGTGAATGTCATGGAAACTTGTTCGCCACTGAGCAGTGCTTCACTACTCAGACCACATCACTACCTCCATCTGTCTGGTGTGTCAGTGACTGTGCACCCATCTGCAGACGAGGGAGGGTGCTGCTCTGAGGTGTACATGCACGCTGAAAAGTATTTAAGAATGTCAACACGCTGAGCAGGAAGGGAGCGTGGTGTCTGACTTACAAGTCATCAGGTCGGTGGTTTTGGAACAGGCACGTACATCAGACTGTGGCGATGATGGGCAGATGATTTGAATTTATAAAACACTTGTTGATATATCACCAAGCAGTTGGTCCGCCTCTCTGTGAAGAGACTGTTAGTAACATAAGCTCAGTCTTCATCAAGTCTTTTTAACCTGATTCTGAAATGAGTCCTGCTTATACTCGATGTGAGGTGAAATATTTTCATGTAATGTAGCTTAAAATGAAGTAGGGTGTTCCGTGCTGTGTCATTGTTCATGCAGGTGTTCATTGTGACTCCAATCAGCTTCAATTTTAAAGCAAGGTGTTTGATTTGATGTGGAGGTGCCTAAAATGTTTTATTCCCAACAGATATGAAGCTTCTATAAACTTTCTGGTGTTTGCACTGCCTTTTCTTTAAGAACATAAAATACAGGGAGGTTGAAATGTTCGAGTTCTTGACATTCTTCTACTTCACTTGTTTCCACAGAGTAGTAAATTCATGGAGCTCCGCACCCTCCACACTCTTGGACAATAACTCAGTAAATTTAGGAGTGCTGGGGAGATCGCAAAGCGGCACCTAGTATGTCACAGCACATGAAAGTGTGCCCGGCAGGGTGCAGGCCACCATGCACTTCCACGTGTCAGGTGCCGCTTTTCGATCTCAGCGCTACTGAAAGTTGGACTGAATGTTCAGTGTGCAATCTACTCTCCCAGGTGTCAACATCCGAAAGATACGTGTGTGTGTGTGTGTGTGTGTGTGTGTGTGTGTGTGTGTGTGTGTGTGTGTGTGTGTGTGTGTGTGTGTGTGTGTGTGTGCGTGTGCGTGTACGTGTGCAGTATGCTGACTGGCTGAGTATCTGACTCCATCAGACAGTAAATCAAAATTCACTCATAAGAAGATATACTTTTTTAATCCTGTGAGGGATTATGTTGTTGAACATGCTGCACACACAAAGGCTGTAACACACACACACATGCACAAACAGGACCCTGTGGACATGCACTAATGGAGAGTTGTCAGAGTGAGGGGGCTGCACACAGCGAGCGCTCCTGAGCTGGTGGGGGGTTCAGTGCCTTGCTCAAGGGTACCTCGCAGTGCTTAGGAAGTGAACTGGCACCTCTCCAGCTATACCAGACCAATTTTCCGACTTGGTCCTCACCGGGGCTTGTACCGGCGATCCCAACCCAAGTCCCGACAGACTGAGCTACTGCCACCCTCAGTAGAACAAGAAACTGAATATGGCCCCTCTGTTTTAAGAAACTTGCCCAACATTCATCCTTTGATAATTCGGTATTATAATACTGTTTATTTTGAATAATGTCTCAGAAGATAGTCGACTTGGATCTGCTGCTCAGACAGCCTCTCTTCATCTCAGTACAATCGGAGAGAACAGCAGCAGTAGGGTTACGTCACTAACAGACTCACCTACACACAGAGTTAGGAAATGGAGCGGAGGTCCTTTTATGTGTCCAAGTCGATAGACTCACTCTTCACTGCCTGTATGCAGCAATACAAGCTGTATAATATAAATAATTCCTTTTATCACTAACTACGATCTCTTGCAAGAAATATCATCATAAAACCCCAGAGACTTTTTTTTTTTTTGTCCTTTGAAGCAACATCATTATTGTCTACAATCATCGGAGCATTTGAATGTGTGGAACCCGACATGTGGAACTACTTTGATATAGAGAAGAAGAGAGTCATGAAACACCTTTTATTAAAATGTTCAGATTAATTCCCGCTACACACAGAAATGAAATAAAAGATGTACTTGTTATTTTTTTATTTGAAAGCTCAGAAAGCCACCCAACCCCCATATTAACTTGTGAATAAGAGAGGGACGCGCTAACGAGCCTCTAACAGTGACCTTGTTCTGATGGTTGTCTATCTGTGTACTACACCGCTCAGAAAATTACAGGAACTCTAAATCATCAGAGTCACAGCGAGTCAGTTAAACTTCAGGGATATCAATCGGTCCGTTTAAGAAGCACAAGATTTGTGAATCAATGTCATCTGCTTTGGTGCAAATGAAAGTGACAACAGGTACAATGGAGAGGTAAAAGCAAGCCAACCCCCCCAAAAGGGGATTGTTGTCGTATGTGTGGTTTCAACTAAACATTCAACTTCAAAACACCTCCAATAGGTGACGTCACTGAGACTGCATCAATGTTTTATACCGTGTGTGGTTTCAACTAAACATACGACTTTACAGCCCCTCAACAAACATCTGATTCAGACCTGAAGAACTTTCAATAAGGTGGTGTATTATACATGACATACATCCACTGATGTATTCAGTCACACACACACATCAAGGTCAAGTCTTCAGAGAGTTCTGCATGTGCATGAATGCAGCATGTGCATTTTATTTGTGCGGGGAAAGCTGCTGAGATGTGCTGTAACGGGCATATTGATCGTGTTTATTGACAGCTTTCACTTCTCATTAAGACGCAGGCATCCATCAAATAAAGATGACGGCAAGAAGCTTCAATGTAGTGCACTGAGATGCAGAGCTGGGTCAGGTACTGTGCAATATGTTACCGGTCTTTGTTTGTGTATTTATGAAACACACAGTATGCACAGCAGGTTCTGCAGGAAGCTTCTGTAATGTCTGCTGTACTGCAGAAGAAACTTAAACACTGAGGGACAAATCGCTCAGTGCAAAGAGAACACGTCTTCTTATGCAGCTGTGAGACAGAAGATTGAACAATGTCGACATTTAACTCTTCATAATATGGTCTAATATCAATCATTCATATCATTGCAGACTTTGTGATATCGGCAAATATCGCATGGTTGTCCAAGAATCGATATCGTATCATTTTGTGATAAAACTGGTGATTTACACCCAACATGAGCCACCCTTCACGGCTTGTTCTGAGTCCCAGTTTGAGTAAAATATGACAGTCCATGAAATTGGAAAGTTTGTCTTTAATCAGTCTGCTGAATACGCTGATCGAGTAAACAATGCTTTTTAAACCATGAATACAAATTTCCCTTGGGGATGATCATCTTAGAAAGTCTGTGATCAAGTATTGAGTTAGAGTTGATTCTTTTTTTTCTGCTTTATGCAGTTTGAATCAGGACTCATAGCTTATGACTAACTCTTCTTCTCTGTCAGTAAAGCCTCTTGTCCCCAGCTGACCTATCAGTCCGGGGCCTCTTTTCACACCTCACATCACTTCTGCCTTCATCTTAAACTTTTTCACCCTTCCACCCCTAAATTCTCCGACTTTCTCCCCTCTCTCTTTCTCTCTGTTTGATGTAGAGGACCGTCTGTGTGCGGTCCAATCCCTGAGCCATCGATTGTAAACTTCCTGCTCTCTCACAGTGCACATTCAGCATTTTTGGAGATGATCGTCTGCTCCTCTGGGTCGTTGATCAAACACAGTGTTCCCGTCTGGCTGCACACCTCAAGGAGGATCACATAAACAGCTGCAGAACTGTTTGAATGTGCTTTAAGGTGGGCTTTTGCTCTCCATGCAGTCAATGTGGAAATATAAAGAAAACCTGTTGAATCATGATGCATTCATACCACTTATGTAAGGAAAATAAATCTGTCAGTTGTCTTTCTGATGCCAAACTTTCGAATTGAAGTTGTCTCACATGCTGAAATGGAGATGCTGATTCATGCTCTTTCTTTCGTCCAAGCTAGACTATTGTAATTCCCTTTTCAGCTGCCTCAATAAATCCTCCCTCGACCGCTTACAAATTATTCAAAATGCAGCTGCAAGATTGTTAACAAGGTCCAGCAGCTCCTCTCATATTACTCCTGTTTTATTGTCCTTGCATTGTCTTCCGATGAAAGCCAGAATTCACTTAAAAATCCTTTTTGTTTGTTTGTAAAGCCCTGCATGTTCAGGCACCTGTTTATATAGCTGACCTCCTCCATCCCTCCATCCGCAGTAGACCCCCCCCCAGGGTTATTGGACCAGGGTCGTCTTGTTGTCCCTCGTGTCAGACTGAAAACAAAACGTGATCATGCTTTTGAATTTGTGGCTCCATCACTTTGGAACTCTCTTCCTCTGCACTTAACGCTCTGCAGCTTCGAGTTATATTTTTGAAAAGCTTTTTAAGACTCGTCTTTTCCAGTTAAACCACATTTAAACTGGTTGTTATTATGTCAAGTGTTGTTTTTCTGTGTTCTTCTTTTATGATTTGTATTGTTGTTATCACTGTTAGGGTAATATTCTGTGAAGTACTTCGTGAAAGAAAAAAGTGTTCAGTCACTCAAAACAAGCTGCTTAAGGATGAGGAGACATTGTGGTCTCACAACATTAAACAAGAATCCATCCTCCCCTCAGTTCTAATTGCAATTGTTGCCTAATCTAACCAAACAGGTCTCTGGTGCCACAGTCCTGCACTCCACCGTCTCCCTCCAAGCTTCCCCTAATGACTTTAGCGCAGTAAAAATAGCTGCACTTTCTTACCTGGCTGCCTGTGAACATAACACAGGAAGCAATTATGTTGGCCAACAAAATGTAATTGGAAAAAAACAATTTAGTGGCACATAAATGAAATTTAGAGAAGACAGGCTTGTGTAAGGAAAGCATGAAGAAGAAACTAAACCATTACAGACTATAAATATTACAATTTAAACATTTAAATACTGGGTTTAAACCTGATAACGTAATGACATAATATAAGCTGTTTAAGATCATACAGCCCCTATGGTGGTACAAGATCATGTGTTTGCCTGTCAACACTGTTTCTAAGTTCTCTGAGATGAATCTTTCTCATGATGGTAGACCATTATGCTTAGATTGGATTACGTTCAGATACAAAAAAACTTGGTTGCGGTAATGCAGAACAGCAGTTTGGGTTATGGCTCAGGATGTCTCCAATTTAGAAGGAGGCCAGACAATTAAAGGCTTTTAAAACCCAACAGCCCAACATTAAAATAAATCTTAAAGCATATTAGAATTCATAAAAGAGAGAATACAATATAAGACCATGGAAAACTTTACATTTGCACTCACTCAGTTTCAAATGTTTGAACCAGTGGACTGTTTTTTTATTTTAAAACAGTCTCTGAGTGAGTTAAGATGCAAGTAATTGTTTAGTTTAAGGGAGAGATAGAGCTGAGTGTCATCTGCATAAAAAGTATTCAGAGATTTTGTGCCCCTAGTTGATTTTGACTTATGAGAACATGTAGATGGAGAATAGTACAGGGCCAAGGATGGAGCCTTGTGGGACACCACATGGCAGAGGGGCTTGATTAGAAGTCAAATTGCCGAAGCTGACTGAAACACTGATACGTTCATCCCCAATCTCAGAACTTTTCTCAAAAAGTATAACAGGGTTAGATGTTTTAACAACAGCAGGTGAGTGCATCTAGAGGCTTGTTGTAAATGACGTAGCATTTATCGGCCAGACGATAATATCGGTCGATATTAGCATATCAAGTGACTATCTGTATCGGCTAATTTATCTCAGATACTGTATGCGCCGATATTACTTGATTTATTTACCAGTTAAATAGCATTTAATTTGTCTTTTGTTGTATTACTCTAGCAGTTCTCTTTCACCAGCAGAGGGCGCTTTATGCATTACAACAATTATTATCACTCTCCAGAGTGTCCAGCGGTGATGCACGAACATGCACAGTGTATATCTTTTCCACAAGTATTTGATAACTGCATTTGAGTCAACGCAGTAAATGTGTAGATCTGTATCAATCTCTTCAGATCGAACATATATCTAAGAAAGATTGTGGCCGATATATCGATATTCGATTTTTTCCCATATCGGGCCCAAAAATCCCATATCGGTCGGGCCCTAGTCCATAATGTTAAAATAGTGTTTGGACTGAATGGCAAATACAAATTGTTTCACACATTGAATAAATGTGACATGTATACAATTTATGATGCAAAAAAAAGTTTGGATTTCAGTGCGCTGAGTGCTGGATCCGTGTGGTTGCAGCCTTTGAATGAACTGCACGGATTGACAAACACGCCTCGAAAGAAACACTTTCTTCAATCAGGTTTCATCCTCTGTGGGTTTAAGTCAGAGTTCAGGGATGGTTGAGCGCTGCCAGTTTTTTTATCCAATAACACAAACATGCCCTACTACTTTCATGGTGTGGGGAATTCTACTGACTCACATCAACACGCTCAATTTCCCACATACACTGTAAGGATCCTGCAGGGAAAAGCTCCAGACTGAAATAGCTGCTCTGTCCTCTGAACCTAAACATTTTTCATCTCTTCCTCCCTACCTCATGTGACCAAGGCATGAGGAGTTCACACACACACACACACACACACACACACACACACACACACACACACACACACACACAAACACACACACACAGAGCTAATGTGTTCTGAGTCAATTATTACTTTTACGGATGAGGTGATTTGGAGAAAAAAAAAAGAAGACAAAAATCGATTGAGAACTCGGCAACAAAACCCAAGAAAATTTAAAAATACAAAATAGTCACTTCCTCAATATCCTGTTCCTGTTCTTTGAATGAATAGTGTGCAGATTTTGCAAGAAGAAAAAAGCCTGATGAAGTTTTTATCGAAAGAGAAATATCGAAATTAATTAAAAATGGACTAAATGTTATATTTTATGGTAGAGTTCTTACATTACCTCAGATATTTCCAACAGTTCTCAAAGCCAGAGAAATACGTCATTTTATAGTTGTAATAGGACGTGTCTTTCCGTGGCCGCAGCCCTGATGTGCTGCCATGACAGACACGACATGTCTATCGTTGCCGTGGAAACATCGGATGTTACGTCAAAGGTCGCTGCATTAAAAAAGCTGTGTGTTTATTTTAACACGTGTCGAGTTTGTTGGCCACATTTACTCGTTTTGGAAATGTTGATGACTTCAAAACATTTGTGCTTCAAATCCCAGGGATCTGTATTTTCTCCAAAAATAGCCCAAATCACATCTGATGCTGTTTGTGTTGCGTAGACTATCAAAGTAATCTTCCTGTAAATCTATTTAATCCCTCCCTGTGATACTCACTTGAAATTCTGACAAAGACGCTGACAGAATTGTGGGTTGTTTTCATACAGACAAGTTTTTCTTTGTCAGCTTAACTATAAAAAGGATGTGCCTGGATTAGAATACTAATGTGCTGTTGTATTGATTTCTGAGGTGAAACCCTCTGGAGTCCGCTCCTCTACAGGCGAGGTCAAAGGTCAGCATGAGTGTGAGGTGCTGGAGGTGGTGCAGGATACTTGCAGAGCTTGAAACCAGATTTATATGGATGAATGAAAGTCTCTCTACTGAGTCACTGCTCTGCAACTCATCTCTGCACAGATGTGAGGATGATTACAGCAGAGGTCCAGAGTGGATTAAAGACAATAGTTAGTTCAACATCATTGTTGTCTCAGATTTAAAAACCAAAGTTCACATGTTGATCCGTTACATCATTGAGAAGTAGAAGTAATTCCGAAGAATGATTTTTAACCAACCATCATGCCTTTGGTAATCCCAAGGAGGCTCCTCTAACACCAGCAGTCACCAAACCCAGCAGCCAAGTTCACCATTTTCCTCTGACACCAGACTCAGCTTGGGAAGCGCAAATGCTGTAAAAGTGTCATACTGGACACGGTCCATTTTGATGGCCTGGTCCAACAGAACCAAACCGAGAAACGTGACCAAAAAAAGGAGCTACGCGTTGAACCTTGGGCTGACTGTATTGTTGCATCCCTAGTTAGATAGATGGATGGATGGATGGATGGATGGATGGATGGATGGATGGATGGATGGATGGATGGATGGATGGATGGATGGATGGATGGATGGATGGATAGATAGATAGATAGATAGATAGATAGATAGATAGATAGATAGATAGATAGATAGATAGATAGATAGATAGATAGATAGATAGATAGATAGATAGATAGATAGATAGATAGATAGATAGATAGATAGATCAGACCATCTGATTATTATTCAGGGATGTTACCTATCCCAGCATGCACTGGAGGGAAAAACACATGATCCATATTTATAGTCCTGTCTTCAAAGGGACAAAGAAAAAAGGTCTCCCCCCTGTTCTTTGACCAGAATTCCCCTTTAACTTCTGAGGCTCAAACAGTTCAGTCAGCGTCTGAACTTGAAAAAGATATTATAAAATAAAGGACAAAGTCGGTGACTGAAAGAGAGAGGCAGGCTGCGTATAAAATCAGACACTCCGTGGACAGCATGACTTTGTTGAGCCAGAAAACTACGTTGGAGCTGTCACGCCGAAATGAAGAAGTCTAATTAACAGCACATCTCCAGTTTAAACTTGCTGCATGTTGATCCTGGCTGATTAACTTCAGTGTTAAGTTGAAAATGTTTGTTATTTTACGGGTGTTTAATAAAAAGAATAAACTAAACAATAAGGCCCCGTGTCCACCTAGACAAATTATTTCCGAGCAGAAATGTGCTGACTGTGCACTCGGGATCGCTTGCATGAAGCATTTGTACGCTGAGAATAAAAGCGCTGCACGTCGGTCCTGTCTCTATGACAACAGTCTGTTGACAACGGCCGCTGTATGACAGACTCTGCTCTGTTGCTGTATGTTTTTTATTTTAGATCGTTTTTACAGAGCAAAGAGGATGTGGGTAGAAAACACGATCCATAGGTGGCAAAATACATGGAATATCATACATTTTGAAAAGAGTGCCGGTGCAGTCAACAGCGCCATTTGTAAAAGATGAAAGATTTTCAATTCTAATCGCCTGAATGCTCCGAAAAATTACGCTGGGTGCTGCACATTTTCTCCGGGCAGCTGCCTGCTGCTGCAAACGCTTTCTCCTCATTGAAAACAATTAGAAAAAAAGACGCTGGCGCTCAGAAAAAAAAACACTAGGTGGACACGGGGCCCAATTAGTGTAGGTAGAAAATATAAATCCACCTCTGTTTCCCTTTATCTTAACAACTCGGGCTCCAAGAAATCGACCTGATTGCTGCAGAGACATTTCTGCATTTAGAGAAATGTGGTGGAAGCAGAAATGAACTCATGTATTACCAAGCTTGAGTCAGAAACAAAACTGTTGCAATTATTTATTAGCTGCGATAATGACTCTTGACTTTCAATGGTTTTTGTTCTTAAATTCACCATAAATACTGACATAAGCTTCATAATTTAGATCCGAGTTTTCCAGAGGGCCTGCAGGACTCAGCAATGAGACCTTTTTCTATCCTCAGACGTTAGCTTCATTGGTTGGTTTGTGGAGTCATGACAAGCTGAGGGTGAGTCACTTTATGATCCACTGTTAAAACTGCTGTTGTATTCTGACAAAGCATCACCTTAATGCGACCAATGTAAACAAATGTATATGTTGTGTTGAGTCTGATTATTTCATATAACCCTGAAGTCAAAGCGGCATTAATGTGTGTTATCTTTGATATGAGTTAGTGAGTCATACGGAGTAAAAGATCAGATGATGAGCAGGACGAAGAGAGGATTAAAGGTCCAATCTGTAAGATATCTTCTGGATTAAATGATAAAGTGACCTTCCTATAAGATCAGACATTAAGGAAACATGCTATGTTGGTGGTCAGACACAGCTCATTTACATTTAAAGCTACAGACACAGAAACAGCCTGTTCTGAGCAGGGCTGAAATAGAGGGGTTTATAGGCATGATCAAATACAGGATCAGAGTGGATTTAGAACAAGAAACTTCACACACATGTTTTGAGGAGCTCTGAGATTTATTTACACTGGTTGAAATGGAGGATAATTTGTGACCTTTAATCAAACTGTCTTTTTAATAGCGCTTTACTTTAACTTGCACTACATCACACATTTGTGCTCTTCTGCCATCTTCCACACTCCACTGGTTATAGTAACACTGAGCTCACTGCAGCACTGCAGGAGAAATGAGAGAAACGAGAACTACTGTAAACTCAAAACATCAGAGATTGAAAGATTTTGTTTCTGCTCTTAGTAGAGTTAAAATGCTCTTTTGTTCAAAATGTGCATACTTCTCCTCACTTCTAGGCAGCTCAGACAGCTAAAGAAATAACTCAATTAACAGTTTGCTTCGTCTATTATTAAAAGAATAAATAAATGTGACTTTAACAACGCAGCACAATTTTTAGATCTTTGATTGTCTCTTCTTTGACGCTTAAAATGGATTAAAAGTGAAATGATTCACTGCCTGCAGTTTAGGTGGTTTGAATCCTGCCAGCCCTTGACCTTGCTCATACATCATCTCTCTTTCCCTTTCCCTCCACATGAGTCTGTCCACTAAAGCAGAGAAATGTGCAGTGCTGTGTCCAGGGAAAGCTTTTAATATTACCCATTTATTGCACATACCCAGTGCTGAGAACGACACAATACACCTCTCCTGTATCCTTCCTTCTGTTAAGTCCTCTCAACTCGAGTTTAACAAAGAAAAAAAAAAAATTAAGTTAAATTGCTAAATCTCCTGCAATTCCACGATTCATTTAGCAAATCGATGGACATCAGAGTCAGAGAGTTTCCTTAATTATCTGCTCCAGAAATGAGTTCTGTGTGTCTCGAGAGCTGCTGGGACATGAATCTGACTACCTTAGTAGATTTGTACATTGATGATGCCATTGAATTGTGACTGTAGGAGATATGATGGGGCTGAATTGTTTGCAGCAGGGGGTGATCATTTTTAATGCACCAACATCAAGCGAAAATAATGAAAGAAGTTTCAAGTGTGATCATAAATGTACACGCTAAAGGCACAATTATTTCCCTATGTTATAAATCCATCCATCCATTTTCTTCCTTCTATCTGAGGTCAGGTCGCGGTGGCAGCAAGCGCTGGAAGTCAACCAAGACTTCCCTCTCCCCAGCAACGTTTTTTTTTTTACTCCTTCTGGGGGTTTCGAGGCATTTCCAGGCCGGCAGGGGGCTTTGGAGTCCCATCGAGGGCGGTCTCCATGCTGGAAATGCTGTCTCAGCCTAACTTTCAGTCAACCTAATGACAGGCCGAGAGCTGGAGCTGAGGCGGGTTTTAAGCCTCTTGACAAACCGTTACATCCTGCCCGCCTGTCAATCAGGTCAGCTACACGCCTTATTGTGAATAACTCTTATCCTTCATCAAATCAAAACGGATGAGTCATCAAAACATTCACCCCCGTACAGATCGAGACATGAGCTCACCAGACCAATTTAGTTTTTTGAACCAGGCTGCAAACATTTTAATTTCTGCTGGAAAAAACGTTTGTTTTTTGTTTTTTTATGGGTATGTGACTTCCGGTGCTTCTGCAGCCAGCCTCTAGTGGACACTCAACGAACTACAGGATTTTAAACTTCTGCATCGCCTTCATTTTACCACACCAGAGGTTATGCATGTCGATTTACAAAAGACAATTAATAAAGAATAATCAATAATTAGGTTTTATGGTTGTGTTATAGGCCTACTTACGATTAACCCTTTAGTATTCCTCCAATACGCACATCAGGGATGATGTCTTTCTTAATGACGCTCCACGGGTTTCACTCCACTGTGACATAAGACTGATTGGAGGAAGCTGGGAGCTGCCTGCAGGTTATTGGCATCGCTCTATCACATTTGTGTGTGTGTGTGTGTGTGTGTGTGTGTGTGTGTGTGTGTGTGTGTGTGTGTGTGTGTGTGTGTCTGATTGCGCGCCACCTCTCCATCAGTGCGTGTGCACGAGGGTCCGCAAAGCCGCTGCTGCTGCTCTCCGGGCGCGCAGAAGCATTCACAAACTTTGATGAGCTCTTACCTAAACCGAGCCAACAAAACAAACCCGGATTAATACTGGAGTAACACATTTTTTAAATATCATTTAAAAGGTGCGTGCGCAAATTCGGCTGGATCAAGGTGAGTAAACCTGCTATTGGTTAGAAGTGTTTGCAGTGCGCGTTGTTCGGAGAGGCTTGAGCTGCTCTGTGATTATTTTCGACTATGTTTTGCATGATCTACAAGTGGCTATAGAATCGAATTGAAGTGTTTTAGGTTGTCATTGTCATATTTTTTCATCGTCATCAGATTGTAAGTGGTCTTTCACGTGCTTTTTTTAAGGCTCAATGTAACCTTATTTCCCCACATTACATACATAAATATTGCAATGTTTTCTTTTCATGTATTCGCTGTCAATTCATAGACTCTTATTTTGAAGCCTTATCTCTGTCAACCACATAAACAGGTGTCAAAATGGAAAGCACTCCGGTTGAAATATTCAAAGAAGATAATAGTAAGTGCCTCTCCACGCTGCTGGACGACTGCGCAGTGAATTCATCCGGCTGGGTGTCCGGATACTCGGAGAACCGCAATCTGACCCACGATGACAGCTGGGAGCAGGAGGGCATGTCTCCCATCATCCCCATCATCACTGCAGTCTACTCCGTTGTGTTTGTGGTCGGCTTACTGGGCAACTGCCTCGTCATGTATGTGATCATCAGGTAAGGTCTGATTTCAAGTAAAACATCACATTGACTCTCTCAACACCAATCAAGATCAAATTCAGATCAAGGTGGTTAGCTATAGAAATATAAGCTTACACAACATGGAGATTTAATGGGGAATTAACTGCAAAACCTGACAGGAAAAACAAGTCAATTGAGGGGGACCCACTCCCAGTGATGCATATGTTTGTTTTAGTCAAGGCAGATAAATCTATTTCTCCACAATCCCTGTAAATGTTTTTTTGAGAGGGCATTTAGCTTCCATGTGACCCTTATGGCCTTATTTTCCATATTTCAGTACTTTTTAATATGACGCTCATTACAGACAGTGAGATAGAAACTTTATCTAAAACATCGTAAGAGCTCATTCAGGGTTGTCTTGTTAAAAGATAGGATACTATCTGATTAGATATGCATGAATTTTCTTGCTGAAAATCCACGGGGACCAAACTGGAGTTGCTTTATAACAAAGAATAATATGTGGCAATATTGAGAGATCCTGCCTCCTTGAGAAGTGCCTGAAACCTTTAAAGTGTCCACTCTTATAATCTAATAACCCTCAAGACCTCCAAAATATAATAACAATACTCTGAAAATCTCTGCTAAGCTGGCGGGCATGATATTAATCATAGCTGAAACCAGTGGTGCTTTATCAAGCTGATAGCCTGCTTGCACCTCATTGGCCGTTATTTATGGTGTGCGAGAGCGACAAATCTCCTTTGATATAATGTGAAATGCAGCAGTGTCATCCACAAAGCTTCGGTCCACAGACAACAATTACCTCAAATCAGGTTGATTGCCTCGCCTGTCGGTAAAAAGCCAATTTTATCACGTCAGCTCCGGCGAAGACTGTGAGTTTTATTGTTTTCCCTCGAGGGCAATATTCCTAAAGTAAAAGCTGTTTTTTATGTTGATTTAAAGTGAACTAATACCTGAAATTACACACATCCAAGAACTTACTATGTAAAAACAAACCATGACTTCCAGTAACTGAGCTGTTACTGGAAGTACCCGGTATGTTAGAACACCTTGTTTGGTTTTAAATGGGAAAGGTCTCTTCTGTTTAAGCTGCTCTTATCAATATTATGTCCCGACTGATCAAATGACTGACTATACTGTTAGTGATGAACACACATTTTTATCGCCTTACTCTGCAGGTACCTTTGGCCTTATAAAATGTCTCCGCAGCTTTCAGCTGGCTGTTTTGGTTTAAGTTTCGATTCAGTCTAATGGCTCTTACCGTCGTTATTTGGCTGTTTACAACTAAAAAGATTCAGGCTACAACATCTGCATGCTGCCTGATCAACGCTTAACAATAGATGGATCAGTTGGCAAAGTTACTGACTCACTGGAGCATTAAGAAGTCGAGCCAGATTTCTCCCTGAGGAGGTGGTGGAGACCAAAAACTAAGCTAAAGGAGAGTGACGGTTGGACATGTTTGTTACAGGTGAATAGAAGCATATCCCCAATGAATGGTATTACGAGAAGTATTTTGAAGTTAGAGAATCAGATATTTTTTCATCTCTAGCTGGTGGAGACCAAAAACAGAGCTGAAAGGAGAGCAAATATTGGACTTTCACTATGCAGTTGAACAGAAACACGTCTTCAGATTAATTCTAAATTTGCTATGAGTTTTCTCGATATCTTACCTTTTGTCCTTTTCATACTGCGATATTTAAACCCCTGTAACATCTTACCTTCAATATGAATGACATGAAGGCTTAATGGTCCGAAAAGCTGTGTTACGGATTGCAATATGAAAAGGGCTACTGCTAACACGTTTGCCAAAACAGCTCTATAGGAGAAAGCAGCCCCCTAGTTGACAACATTTTTCTTTCAGGAGAGATTTCAATGAGAAGATCAATACGACTTGTGAATCTGTTTAATCAATTCATAGTTACAGCAAGCAGCCAGTTATCTGAAAACCATACTGTGATTTATTTTACCCTTCAGTTTGGATTTAAAAACGTACACATTAAAGGAAGAATGTGCGACATTTTACACATAAATAAAGCGGAAATCAAGAATATTCTGTAAATGTGTCTCTGAGTCATGACTGTCTACAATGAGTGAGAAGCTCGAGTCCCGCTGGCTGTGTTGTTGTCAGAGCCGTGTTTACATGGACAGGACGGCCGGCTCCTCCCCTTGTGTATAAAAGCTGTTTTAGTCAAGGACTAGAGAGAAGAAAAAGAACATACTCAATGATTATTTGGATGTCACGTTAGCGTTTTTAGATCAAGGTCATTCTGTGTCTATTAATGTGCAATGTGAAGCTACGAGTTAACTAAAGAGCGCTAACATTAGCATGCTAACACAACAATGCAGAATACAAGCAATCAGTTTGAGCAAAGGACAAGTTAGTCCGTCGCTTGCGCTTAACGGTGCTTAATTAAGGTGCGTCCTAACTGATAACGCCTTTGTGCGAATGTGAGTGGAGAGGGGTTGGAGGTGTGTCGCTGGAGGAGAGCGGAGGCTTCAGGATAGCGGGGGTGTCACCAAACTGCAGTTTGTTTTGGTTTCATGCTGGTGCTCAAAGGCAACATCTGGGGCGGCAGTAGCTCAGTCCGTAGGGACTTGGGTTGGGAACCGGAGGGTCGCCGGTTCAAGTCCCGATGCGGACCAAAATATGGAAGTTGGTCTGGTAGCTGGAGAGGTGCCAGACCACTTCTCGAGCACTGCCGAGGTGCCCTTGAGCAAGGCACCGAACCCCCACCAGCTCAGGGGGCGCCTCCCAAGGGGCTGCCACCGCACTCTGACATCTCTCCATTAATGCATGTCCACAGGTCTCGTTGTGCATGTGTGTGATTCAGGCCTGTGTGTGTGAGAAGCATGTCTAAAAAATAACAGAGTGCGAACCACAATTTCCCCGTTGGGGATTAATAAAGTATATAAAATTAAAATTAAATTAAAAAATCTACTGGATGAAAAAGTCGCTCATTCTTCATTTAAGTGTTAACTGCTTATCTTCAGATGTGCTGGTTGTGTTTCTTTGAGACGAAGCCTGACCAGCTGGTTCTTTTTGTTTCCAGTTTTAATGCTACACTTAACATAACTATAGGCATTAGCTTTATATCTAAAATACAGCTTGAGAGTATAACTTATCTTCTTCTCTAACTATTGTCTAGAAATCTGAACAACAACGTTTACAAGATGTGGAACTTTTTTTCTATTTTATGAAAAATACAACACGTAATCAGCTCCAATCAGAGTCGTAAAAGCACTTTTAATGTCAAGAGACAACAAAAACATTCTGCCTGGTGCAGCTGATCAAGTTATTCACATGGCCTGGTTATGACTTTGTTGGTGTTGGTGTTTTTAAAATGAACTTAAGCTCATAAAAACAAATCCCCTGTGAGCCATGACAACATTGCTCAGTCACCATGAGTCAAAGAGGTAATTTTGGAATACTGTGTTTTGATTTAGATTCTTCATTTCATACCGTAGGCGTCACCACTGGTAAAACATTAAAACTTCTAATTAGAGTATAAGAATAAACTTTGCAGAAGTCACTGGATTCTGCTTCAGTGTTATTATAATTTAATGAAGTGAAACAGAGTTGATTAAACATGTCCTGCAATTGGATGCGTACCATACATAACAATGAAGAGTGACTCAGAACATTACATTACGGATTCAAGAAGCAGGGGGGGACTAATGGTCGATGTTTAATTCATAATGAGTCAGCCGAGCGATATATGATGGCCATGGCAGAATGGACGGATGTTAGGCTCTGGTTTAACCTTGTGCTCTGCATGTTTTAAAGGTACACAAAGATGAAGACAGCCACCAACATTTACATTTTCAATTTAGCGCTTGCCGACGCCCTCGTCACCACCACCATGCCCTTCCAGAGCACCGACTACCTGCTGAACACCTGGCCCTTCGGTGAGGTAGTTTGCAAGGTCTTCATCTCCATCGACTACTACAACATGTTCACCAGTATCTTCACTCTCACCATGATGAGCGTGGATCGATACGTGGCGGTGTGCCATCCAGTTAAAGCCCTGGACTTCCGCACACCGATCAAAGCCAAGATGATCAACGTGTGCATCTGGATTCTGTCCTCAGCCGCAGGGATCCCTGCTTTCGTTCTGGGTGGCACCCAAACCAAGAGCGGTGAGGAATTAATTCCTCCCTTTGCTGAATAAAGATGAAAGTTTTCGACAAATTTTGTAAATTTCTTCGACTCACTTAAAGCATGTGCTGGTAACATTTTAAGAGCAGTAATTCATATTCCATCAAGTCCATCTGACAGTGCAGGGGTTTCCATTAGCCACACATCATGCATTTGCTTCAGGAATATAGATGATGGATAAAAAAGCAATTTAAAGCAAAATATTCTCTTCTGAGTGCAGATAAGCGGCTCCCTAGCAGTTTGCTAAATTGAAGCAGAATGAAAATGGCACAGAGGAGAAATTTGTATTTATCATAAAAGCAGAAGTGCACTTTATCACTTAATTCAGATTCTTTCCTTTGCTCCTGCAGAAATAACCGAGTGTGCCTTACAGTTCCCCGAGCCATACGTGTACTGGGACACGCTGATGAAGATATGTGTGTTCGTCTTCGCCTTTGTCGTGCCTGTCCTCATCATCACCGTGTGCTACTCCCTCTTGGTCCTGAGGCTGAAGAGCGTCCGAATGTTGTCCGGCTCGAGGGAAAAAGACCGTAATCTGCGTCGGATCACGCGGCTGGTGGTGGTTGTGGTGGCCGTGTTTGTAGTCTGCTGGACGCCCATTCACATCTTCATCTTGGTGAAGGCGCTAGTGAGCGTGCCCGAAACCACCGCCATCATGGCTGCCTACTTCTTCTGTGTGGCACTGGGCTACACAAACAGCAGCCTCAACCCCGTCCTCTACGCATTCTTGGACGAGAACTTCAAACGCTGCTTCAAAGACTTCTGCGTCTCGGCCAAACTGAAGAGTGAGAAGATGTCAAGGAGCAAGAAGGCGCCCAGCAGTGTGAGGGAGAACGCCGTGCCCCTGGAGAACCACGATGGGACTAGTAAACCCGCATGACTAGCAGTGGAACTGTCTTCAATTTCACACATTGGAAAAGAGGACTCGCATGACCTGGGCCTGACCCATGTCACATCAACAATGTAGTTTGGACTCTGTTACAGAGACTGGATGTGTTTTCTTTTACATTTTCCAACACTGAGCTGACGTCATTTAGGCAATTACATGAAAGTTACACATATTAAGTTGTAAATGTTTTTAGTTTTTTATAAAATGACGTCTCACCTCTTGTTTCTGTAACTGTTATCACGTTCAGGTGTTTATTTCTTCATGGTAACTGGTATGTAAATTGTTTTTGTCAGTATTAGCTAACCGCATTCATACACATTTATGCACTGACGACGTAGGAACGGGAGCAACTTGGGGTTAAGTGTCTTACCCATGGGCTCATTGGATATGTGGCTTCAGGAGCTGGGGATTGAACCCCCAACCTTCAGGTTGAGAGACTACCGACTCTAACACTGGGCCACAGCCGCCCCATAGCCTAGCTCTTTCTAGTGGGTCCCAACCTTTTTTTATTGCTCGTGACTCCACTTTGACTGGGGACCCCAGGCATCCAAAACACAAACAGCTCATTGTTTAAATTATTTATTTTTTTCAATCATGTGACAGTTTTTTTTCTGGTGTTTTGCAGGTAAACATTCACTTTAGGTGGAGGATTTTATTTTTCTCAGTGCCAGATATGTACAGCCAGGTGAGCGTGTATTAACAAGGCTGGAGATGAATGCTGGACGCATGAGGCATGGATGAGAGACAGACAGAGATACTGTTAGTGTGTTCATTCTTATCGTGGGCTACGGCTCACGGTCGCCCATTCTGAAATGGATAACACCTTGTAGCTTAAAACAGGAAGAAAGCAAAAATATATTTTTCATTGATCAGTAATAAGAAATTTCAGGGGACCCCATATTGGGTCTGGACCCCAAGGTTGGGAAAACCTGCATTCAAGGCAAAGACAGTAATTTGCCAAGACTTTTTTGTCAGTAAAACTGTTGAGTTGAGATGAAGTTTGTAACAGTATTGACTTGTGTTAACAGTATACTTGTTACATCAGTGTTCTAATGCTCATTTGATTTAATTCCTGTCATTTCCACACATAATTTTTCTACTGCCAAACGTGCCTTTAACAGTCCAGGAAAGCACGTCTGAATGGGGTAAAGCAGCGCTAAATGCATAAAGTTAGATTAATGCTGTAAACACGTTGACACGTTACGAAACACACCATCAGCAGAGATGTGCAAAAATCACTTTTCACCTCTGTGAAGGTTTGAAGCGTGCTGATTGACTATGTGAAAGAACTGACTTGTGTAGTACTTGGAAGTTGTCGGGAGATAAAGAAAAAAAACAACAGCTTACCCTGAAAGGCATCAACGAGAGTTTATCACTTGGGAAAGTTAAAGAAGAGATCCTGGACTTGAATGTGCATTTACTATTTGACAGAGGGCTCTCTTTCAGCTTTGACTCTGGAGTTGTGTCCAGTTTGATAAGTTGTTCAATTCATGGCTGTGTATAGCTTTTACCACGATGCACACTGTCCTAATGAATCAGTGCATTATAAAAACAGTCCTTCCACCCAAGTAATGCACGTTAAACACTGTTTATTCTATCATTTGTACAGTATGAAAGTGTGATACTTAAAGACCTTTGCACAGACACCATTGAATCGAACCGTATTAGCATGTCAGTGATCATTGCTGTATTAGTGTAATGCATCATCTGCAGCCTTTACACTTCATGGACTGTGCTGTTATTTTTGAATGTACTTCAGAGTCTGTATTATAAAAAAAACATTATGTATAAACTCATCTCTTTCATTCAAGAAGAAGCTCATATTTCAGTGATTCAGCCTTTCCACAAGCACTCATGTCTGAAGAGAGGAGAGTGGGTAAACTGTCCTTCATGAATCTCCTCATGAGTACTGACATAAATATCTATCATGCACAGTATTTCTGTTTCTTAGTTGAAAGATTAGAAACATTATCATAAAAATCATCTCATTGCTACCTGTTGAAATCTGCTGCTGCTGTATAGTCGCTTTTTCTGCTGTTAATTGAACAGGAGATGTACTGATTTGAACACCCTGAGTGTGGTGATTAATATTAAAGTTTGACTCAGTTGACTCTTTTCTCTCGCGTCTTCTTGTCCGTTTGAATTTACAATTTTGCATTACACTTTTAAATATTTTACTCAAAAAGGAGCCTGCACAGTGATTTCTTTGAGTCACAAAAGCAGTGTTTAGTTATTTATGATTTTCAGCACAAAGGTGAGTGTGCTGGGAGCATATAGGCTGTAAATGTTGGGCTGGAAGGTTCGAAGTCCATGCAGAGGCAGCTTCTGTTTTATAGTACGCCAGCAGCTCCCTCTAGAGGAAACAAAATGTAAATACAAGAAAGCATGTGGTTTAAAAATGAATCTCATCATGTTCAATAGGTGCATGCACATACCGTGAAATTAGCAGAGGGTTACCTACAGCACTGGTTCAAAAGTTGGGTGCTGGGAGTGGGACACCCTGGAGGGTTGCAAGACAATTTGACGGGGGTCTCGAGATGCCTTCTTAAAACACAAGCAAAAATTTTAATGGTTTAAAATGTCAGATTTTACCCATTGTTGTAAAAATATATACAAAAAAAGTAGTTCCATCCAATAAAACAGTAGTCATTAACTGAGATATAAGCTTAGAAAAAACAATGTGTAAACACTTCCGATGTAAGTTTGCACGTGACAGCAACAAAGCATGTGCTCCTATTTACACATTAAACACACAAACACACACACACAGTCATCTCCTGTGGGTGTGTTTATTTCCACTCAGTGCTACAAACATGGAGGATACTGGTATTCTGCTTCCCGCCTTTCTTACAATAAATTACAAAAATAGAGTTTCTGTATTAAGGCTGTTGAGTCTGTATGTGTTTGAAAAGGCTTGTTTGTGTGTGTACTGGTCTGTACACAACGCTATATTGATTTAAACACCTCCAGGGACACACTGTGTGTGTACTCAGACTGCTTGTGAACAGTTAAGGCAGGCAACTGCTTGGGAGGCCAAAGGGCGGCCCCCAAGGGCTAACGAATAACCATAGCAGTGGCCCAAAATGTGCAAATTGTGCAATCACTGTAGGAAACGTCTGTAAGAGGGCCCTATCTGACAGTGCTTACGTTGTTACGCTGCAGAGTATCATAATTGTCCTTCAGAAATTACATTTGTAAATTAAAGTCACCATTTGTTTCAGACTATTTATAACATAATGGCGATGACAGCTGGTTAGAGGGGGGCCCTCTGTGAGTTTTGGCTTTGGGCCCCAGCAGAATGTATACTTGTGTGTGTGTATGTGTGTGTGTGTGTGTGTGTGTGCGCGTGTGTGTGTGTGTGTGTGTGTGTGTGTGGGTGTGTGTGTGTGTGTGTGTATTCTTTAAACATTTCTTTTTCATACTTAATCTTCTCTGTGGTTGTTAATAGTTTGTTTTAGGGATTTTAACGTTTCTGTTTCCTTTTTGCACTTTGAATTGCCGTTAAATGTAGATATAAATAAACTTGCCGTTTTGTAAATGAATAAAAAAGTTTGTCGCTTCCTGTTTGCAAAAATGTAAAAGATATATATCATAAATATATTGGCTTTTAAAGTATAGCACAAAACAAGTACAGTGATGTGCAAAAAAGAAGTAAAAAACAATTAAATCACGAAGTAAAATAGGAAAAAAACAACTCAGACCACTTTGTAGGGCGCGGCGCAGTGACGTATGATCACGTGACTTCTATGACGTCAGCCTAAAGTGTCTTCCGGGTGTTTTCCTCCGACTGGACGGTGGACTGAAAGTTTACTCCGCTTTCTTTAAAGTTTAAAGCTTTACTTGTTTGCCAAAATGAACCGTATCTTTGGCAGCGGGAAGCCCAAAGCTCCTCCGCCGAACCTGACGGACTGTATCGGAACCGTGAGTAAAATCCTGAACGACTTTTCTGAAAACAAAGTAAACAAAGATGGACCCTTCTTTACTCGCTTAGCAATCTTTTATGAGCAGGAAACAGGTCGTTGCCTTGTTGTCATGATATGCCCAATGGTTTAATGATTAGCATTTATAATTACTGAACTATTGGTAAATTAAATAATCCACCATCCGGGCCTTTAACCCAAAACACTGAATCTTTAATATCAGCCAATCAACCAGAGACATTCACTAAACAATATATTGGTCTGTTTAAGTAATGACTCAGCATTTTCTCTTTTTAAATAAGAAATCTGAGTGATTTCTGTCAAATGCATCAGACACTACGTAACTGTGAAACACATCAACCAGTTATTCAGGTTTTGTGCCTGGGCAGAGTTTCTTTGAGCTACCTGAGTGAAGAAAGAAACCGGTGAACACGTGACATATAACATTAATGAAAATCTACGTCCCCCCATTTGATGACGATTCTGACGGCAAGTCGGGCACCTAATTCTTTTTTCAAGTTTCCGAGTTGTTGTTCCGACTTGAGCAGGTGTTCATGTGCATTTCACACCTCTGAAACTCGTTTTTCCGATGTGTCCGACGCCACATGAATGCAGCATTACTCCCCTTTGTGATGTCATGAAGGGAATACCTGCAAACGGCCTGTTTGAGCTTAGGAGAAGAATGAACCCGTTAAAAAAAATGTAAGCAAACGCCTACACACTGTCTAAATTGCTCAAATACAGTGGCAACGTTTTGGTATCGAAATATTTCCAACGTATTTGTGAAATTTAAAGATTTTTTTAGCAGTTTGCTTACACTTTTTAAATAATTGTTAACAAGACGGCCCCTAATGTTTGGTGCCTAGGCCTTCTATTTATGTGTCCGTGATATCGAAACAGGTATCCATATCGTTTGATTTGTATCATATCGAAGTTTTTCAACCCTGTTATCGTATTCTACATGTTAACTATTCTTCAGTAAGCGACAAGTGACTGTGTTTATTTTAAAAGGCACACGTTAATATGATGAATTGTCAGAATAAGGATGATGTCTTGTTCTCTGTTTTCTTCTGAAAGGTTGATTCTCGGGCAGAGTCCATTGACAAGAAGATTGCCAGACTAGATGCTGAACTTATGAAATACAAAGATCAGATGAAGAAGATGAGAGACGGGCCTTCAAAGGTGAGCTTATATGTCCGATTTGTGTGGTTAGCAAAAGACTTAGTTGTTCCATTAAAAACCTTAAGGGATCTACCAGCAAAGCTTTAAAATAGTCCCAGAGCTCCTCAAAACATGTGTGTGAAGTTTCTTGTTCTAAATCCACTCTGATCCTGTATTTGATCATGTCTATAAACCCCTCTATTTCAGCCCTGCTCAGAACAGGCTGTTTCTGTGTCTGTAGCTTTAAATGTAAATGAGCTGTGTCTGACCACGCCCCTCTCTGGAAGGGCTTGGGTGTACTCTGGCTTTCTCGCTCCATGCCCTATTGTTTACGGTGAGAAGGCAGACTCAGAGGGCAGAACAAACACCTAGCTGTGGGAGTGTCACCCACCTGGGGGAGGGGTTACTGCCCTTTGTGATGTCATGAAGGGAAAATCTCCAAACGGCCTGTTTGAGCACACATTTTCTGAAAAGTGGAGCAGGCAAAAGACATAAAGGATGGACTTTTCTCATAACTAGGGGTTTTGTAGACAGACTAGAGACACATATTAGTGTCAGAGAAACATGGGGAAGTGCATTTTGCATGATATGTGACCTTTTAATGCACAAACGCTGAGAGAAACAAAGCGTAAAATGATGATTGAGTGTTATCCATTCTTATGTAAGAGCAGCACGTTTGTGAGTTTGTAGTCATCTTGCACAAGATTCAGGATACAGATCCTCTCATTATAAACATATGGTATCCTTCCCAATCATGAGCTACATATATTATTATGTTCACTTCATGTTGATCATCATTTTGTGAACTTGTCTTTGTTTTTTCACTAGAACATGGTGAAGCAAAAGGCTATGCGAGTTCTGAAGCAGAAGAGAATGTGAGTCTTTCTATTTCCTACAGTCAGATTGTCTTCATCATTCATCATTTTAAATTAGCCTTAATGTTTGAGCTTCATTCCTCCTTTAATCTCACAGGTATGAAGGCCAGAGAGACAATCTCATGCAGCAGTCATTCAACATGGAACAAGCCAACTACACAGTCCAGTCCCTCAAAGACACTAAAACCACAGTAAGAGACGTTTCCTATTGGTGGTTCTTTTGAAGCCCAGAGAGATATCAACTTAAGGAAAGGTGACTTTTTGCTAATATTGTCTTTTTCTTTTTAGGTTGATGCCATGAAAGTCGGCCTCAAAGACATGAAGAAAGCGTACAAGAACGTGAAAATCGATAAGATCGAGGTAATTGATTGTTTTTAACACAGAGTTGCCTCAAGGTCATACCGAAGATGGTTTTAAATCGGCAGGTATTGTGATCTCACGGAGAATAATTGACTGTTGAATAAAGAAGAGTTGAGTCAGACACCAAAGAGCGCTAGCATTAGCCTGCTAACACAACAATGCAGACCACAGGCGATTACAGCTCGAGCAAAAGGACAATTTTGTCCACCACTTGCGCTTAATGGTGTTTAATTATGGTTTGTTCTAATTGATAACTCCTTTATGTGAAGACGAGTGTAGAGGGGGTTGGAGGTGTGTCGCTGGAGGAGAGCAGAGGCTTCAGAATAGCGGAGGTGTCGCCAAACGGCAGTTTGTTTTAATGCTGGTGCTCAAGGGCGACACCTACTGGATCAAGTCGCACACTCTTCCTTGAAAAGAAACGTTATTCCAACATATAAATATAATGTGTTTAGAGACTAATATATTAATTTGTTTTAGATGGACTTTAAACCAAAACCTTCTTTTAATCCAGAACATACAAGACCAGCTGGAGGACATGATGGAAGATGCTGATGAGATCCAGGAGGCTCTGGGAAGAAGCTATGGAACTCCTGAAATTGATGACGACGACCTGGAAGCAGGTCAGTAAAAATCTTCCATTGCTGTCCAAATTCACTGAAGCTTCAGTGTTTAGCCAGCTCTGCATCGGTCTGTAAACCTTTCTGCGTTCTAACCTCTCTCCATTTTTCAAAAGCATCTCCAATATTGATCCTAGTTTGAGCACGTTTCTGCTCGTGGAGCTTATTAGAAACATGCAGAGGCTTTTTAGGTCGGGTACAATCACTTCTATCTGAACCAGTTCTCTTGCCCGCTTCCATCGCTGCAACACCTGTTGGTTTGACCTGATAACTGCTCTCATATCTGGCAAACCGAGGGGCGTCCAAAACGGCCGTGTGGGGGTGCCTTAAAGCCGCCTACCTTCTCTGGTCCAAACAAATCCAGACCATTCAGGACCAGAATCTAAAGTTAGAAGGAGGACATACTGGCTGCTGCATTGTTGTCAGAGAAGCCAGCACTTCAACATAGCATGTTTCCTTAATGTCTGATGATAGAGTAAGGTCACTCTATCATTTCATTCAGTAGATATCTGACGTATTGGTCCTTTTAGTTCTGCTGCCATGTCCTCAGATTGAATCCTTCTTTTTCCAGAACAACTTCCTGAATTTGCACTCCAAATGCGTTATCTATTTTTTGTATAAATGCCAGAACAGCCTCCTTAATTCTTAATAAGAAAAAGCACAAAAAAGATCCTCGCAGCACCTTTGTGATGAGTGAAATATGGTCAATAATTTGCAGAGGTATTTGGAAAAGTGACAAATTGCTCAAAGTTCCCGTGTCACATTTGGTCATGTGACGTGACGCTGAACTGTCATTTCCACAGAGCTGGACGCGCTGGGAGACGAGTTCCTGATGGATGACGACAGCTCCTACCTGGATGAGGCTTCATCAGCTCCTTCCATCCCAGAGGGTCTACCGGGCGAGAAGTCCAGCAGGGTACAACTTTTAACATGAATTAGTTTAACGTTTCTGATGTGTTCACTTTTTTCTTTATGGGCTGTGATCTTCTTTGTGTTTCAGGATGGTGTTCTGGTGGATGAGTTTGGCCTTCCTCAGATTCCCGCTACATAATCAGCACACTGGACGTGCTAGTTTTACATGTTTCATCGCCTTTCTTTTCTATTTATCCAACTGACACACCCAGTGTTTAAAACCTAAGCATCTTCTTTCACAGGAATGATTCAAACTGATTATAAGGTGTCTTTAATAATTTAGTGAGCTCATGTCGTGCATATCTGAGGTGACTTTGAGAATCGGGGTTATTCTTAACTTTGTACATTTTCTGCAGCACTCACTTGTCAAGAACAAATAAATTATATTTTTCAAACAACACTTCCAGACTTGACTGAAGTCATTCAAAGCCATTATATATATAAAAAAGATCCTTTATTGTCAAGTGAAACAGATGAAAGTGCATAATCAAAAACTTCAAAATACTCATTTAGTATCGCCTGTTTCTAGAAAAATAAATAAGATTTCTTCAAATGAGAGATAGCTCAGCAGAAGAAAGGTGGCACATTCATTCCCATCATCACCAGCTCAGCCTGTAAGTGTGAGGGAAGATTTTCTGATGCAGATAATCCACGACGCTGTTCTTGCTTCGCAGCTCATCAAATTCATGGTAGGGAATCTAGAAAAAAGAAGAAACAGCAATCACATTAGATACTCAATCAAAGCAGAAGATCGATGTCAGAAGAACAAACAGCGGAGTGTTAAAGGTCACGTGCAAAATAAACGTCACCATGTTTCTCTAACTCTATGTGTCTCTAGTTTTTCTACAAACCCCCCAATTACAAGAAAAGTCCATCCTCTGCGTCTTTTGCCTGCTCCACTTTTCAGAAAATGTGTGCTCAAACAGGCCGTTTGGAGATTTTCCCTTCATGACATCACAAAGGGCAGTAACCCCTCCCCCAGGTGGGTGACACTCCCACAGCTAGGTGTTTGTTCTGCCCTCTGAGTCTGCCTTCTCACCGTAAACAATAGGACATGGAGCGAGAAAGCCAGAGACACCCAAGCCCTTCCAGAGAGGGGCGTGGTCAGACACAGCTCATTTACATTTAAAGCTACAGACACAGAAACAGCCTGTTCTGAGCAGGGCTGAAATAGAGGGGTTTATAGGCATGATCAAATACAGGATCAGAGTGGATTTATAACAAGACACTTCACACATATGTTTTGGGAGCTCTGACACTTATTTACACTGTTTTTAAAAGAAGGAGAATATGTGACCTTTAAGCATAAAGTGAAGACAAGGATCTAACCTGAACAACTTCATATCCCAGAAGCCTCAGGTGTCGCTGCTTGATGGCCTCTTTTCCAAGTAGTTGTCTCTTGTTTGTAGTGAATCTCTTTTGTCCATCAATACAAAGAGCAATCCTGCAGCACACATCGAGCACAGTGTGTTTAAGCACTCTGAACAACAGAATATAACTTTCAGTACATAAAGAATAAAAACCATGGATCTATTTACCTTTTGAAGACATCCTCAGTTTGACTGGCAGGCAGCACATATCCCTCTTCATCCAGTTTTATCTCCACGTCTACAAAATAATAAAGCGTTAAGCCCTTTGTGCATAGTCTATAGAAAATACTGAGAATATTAACAGCTGTTGTGTTAAGTTACCGAGTGTGTAGCAGTACGGTGTCAGAACTTTGGATCCAAAGTATGAACGAGCCCCGAGCAAATCCACCAGTCCATTTTTCACAGCGTTGTACAGATGTATGTCAACCGGCGTCTCCAGAGAGCGTCCGGACATGAAGAAGGACTTTACACGGTACTTTGGGAGGAGTCTGGGACCCTGAGGGGAGACAGAATGTGTAAACGATCAGGAAGAAATCCCAGCACAATACGGCTGCTGTCTTTAAATCTCATGTTATAACTAAATGAAACCTTCAACTTGGAACATTGACCCAACAAGATAAATTTAGAAAATATACAGGGCAGTGAAAATGTAAACGTTAGTTCTAGATATTTCACCTCATAGAAAGGACACTCCAGCTTCAGGGTCATGTAGAGCTGGGTCAGCTGTGCCAGGATGATTCGGTCCATTCCTGTGCCCTGATCTGGAACGACACGGTGCATTTCATCAATAAAGCATCTATCTATCTATTTCATTTTTATCTTTAAGCAGACAGTAGTAGACAGTATAGTCTACTACTGATAGTAGTGAAACTCTGTCACCATCAATCTACCAGGTTGTAAATATAGCATTAAGTGTTACCTTGCAGTTGCTGGAGGAAGTAGCTGCTGAAAACTTTGGCCACAAAGTTCACAGGGAACCTCCCCACCAGGGTGCAGGAGTGCAGCAGGTTGAGCAGCGTTCGAGGCTGGAAGTGTGAAAAGCGTGAGTGCAGGATGTTCTCCACTTTCCTGAATACATCACCGGCGTTTGGCGGGAGGTAGCCGAGCTTTCCCAGAGCCATGATCTGCATCGCCACCTGGCTGGTGTTGTAGTCATCCGCCCGATAGACAAAACTCTCCGCAATAGCGTCAAACACTATCGGGGACAGAATGTTCCTCCGGCCAAAGAACTGACTCACTTTGGTAACCGTCTCTGGGTGGGAGGTGAAGACCATTGAGGGTACATACCTCTCCATCGCCTCCACAAAGTAATGATCACTGTGACCAAAGTGCATCAGAGCACCCAGAACAACAGTGAGCTCCTCATCAGTGAAGTGAGGTACATGCCGTACAGCCTGTTTGCAAAGATTGATCACGAGAGGCATGGCCTGTGTCTGATTGAGGGTCACGAGAGCGCTGAGCAGCCCACTGACACCACCAGGATCCATCCGGTACGTGACTGTGACAGCATGCATGTGCATGGCATTCAGCAAGTCCCTGTATTTTCCATCTTCAGCTACGCCACCTTGCAAAAATCTATAAACAGCGATGAGATCGGCTATGTTCCACTGGGAAGGTTTCTCCTTCTGGATTTGCTCCATCACCTGCCCCACCAGCACACAGCCAGGCCCTTCCATAGCCAGCATCGCCTGACCTAGAGTACACAGCTGCCCTACACTCATCTCCCCTCTGTCTAACCTCTCCTGGCTCTCTGACACCAGTCGCACCATCAGCGTGCTCCAAGGATCCAAGAAGAGGCGCGTGCAAGCTCGGAGAGCTGACACCACCCCTGCATCAGTCAGCCGCCGAGAGTCCTGCTCCAACTGGAAGCACAGAGCTCTGATTGTGTCATTCTTCAGCACCGAAGGATCCTTCAGTGAGTTTCCAACCTGCTCCAGGTCCGCAACACGGTGAAGTGCTGCTGCAGCCATGGTGTCAGACATGTTCTCCACTGAGCGCAGCAGTGAGAACACCTGTCGGGATGAGGAGCAGGTCCCTAAGCGCTTCTGGAAAGACTCCTCATCTGCATCTGTGGGTCTGTGGAACTGAGTCAGACGGAACCGAGGCCCTGAGTTTCTGTGGAGTCCAACGGAGCTGGGAGCGACGAAGGACGGCTCCCTGATGATCGTAGTCAGGCTCCTTCTCCCGCAGTCCTGCTGGAGCTTGCGGCAGCCCTGTGTCTGGATACAGCCGCCTGCTGATGTAAATAAGCAGGCCACGCATACAGGCTGACCGGCCCTGCTGGAACTCTGGAGCCTGGAGGGGCAGACAGCGCCAACAAGGGGGTAACGCTGAAACCCGAACTGCCCGAGCACCGGGAATCTCTTGATCAGCTTCAGAGCCATGACCCCGCACCAGGAAGCTGCAAGATTAGAAAAAAAAAAACGATGATACATTTAACAGGTAAGAGGTTTCTTGAATGTCACGCCCAAGTAAACAACAGGAATTAAGTCTAAGAACAAAACTACCAGCAGTGACAGTACTCAGTCCCTTTGTTATGCAGAATAATGCATCCCTGCCAAGAATTGCATGCACCTTCAGAACGTGTTAGAAAACAGTATAAATCTTATTTCTGGGGGCAGATCTGTGATGGAAAAGTATGTGAAGTTTACACTTAATAAAGCTAAGTGTCATTGTTCTGTAGACTCTCTAGAAGACGCATTGTCATTACCCTGCGTAAATATGACCTGCAAACAGTGTTAGACTCTGAAGTGTCTGTAGAGTAAATGTATGTAATGTAAGAAAAATAAGGCAGCAAAGTGTTTTAAGGGTAGCTGCAGTGTATAAATTGTGTCTGCCATATTTTGTATAGTCCATCGAGGTGCATGCATAACAGCCTCCTTCCCCTGTTGAACAACCAACCTTGAGGTTAGCTTACGTTAGCTACTTA
This sequence comes from Tautogolabrus adspersus, assembly GCA_020745685.1. NCBI lineage: Eukaryota > Metazoa > Chordata > Actinopteri > Labriformes > Labridae > Tautogolabrus > Tautogolabrus adspersus. Next base: position 3,301,455 of record CM036551.1, on the reverse strand, counting down.
GCAGCTAGCGTCATCACAGTTAGCCCAGAAGAGTCGCACTGCTCTGTTGGGTATGTTTTACGGCTGAAACTTTAGTATACAGTGAAGGATAAACAATAATCAACAACATGGAAGTGTATGAATTCATACCTGGGCTTTCCTACAACGGAAAACGGTCACAGAACCACCGCTGACAGAGGAGGTGCCGTCCTAACGTGGTCCCTTACGGATCGTGAGGCGTTCAAAGACATCTCGTTAAACGGTACTCCCATAGTTAAAGAAAATATTCTCATCTCAACTTTTGATCTAATTTCACATTGGCGATGTAACATTGCTGCAAAATCAAGAACCGTGATTTTTGATTGGAGTAGAAGTTATTGTTGAGCTGAATCACAGGGACTCTTGATAACCAGTGTGTAAAACATTCATTTAAATAGTTCTACTGTAGAACCTCAACAGCACCTCTTATTTTTTACACGCAGATTAACTGAAATGTCACAGAACATTAAACTTCAACCCCCACCACCTTAATGTTTACAGTAAATGACCACCACATCACCTTACCGTCCTGCCTTTTGACTTCAGGAATTGTCTTTTTTTTCGATAGCATTTGAAGGCATCACCATGCAGTGTTTAAGGTAGACACCAGAGGGCGATATGACATAATGTAACCTTTACAGTCTATGAATGTAACTCAAGTAAAGTTTACTTGAGGTCATATGGCATAATCAGTATATAAACCATCTTATACGTCGTCATTTTCAAGCAAAAACAAAAAACCATCATCATTACCATCATTACATCAATACTATCCAGATCATCATCATTAAGTTAAGTTAGTAGGTATTCCTGAAAGAGCTGGGTCTTTAGCTTTTTCTTAAAGGTACAGAGGGACTCTGCAGATCGAATGGAGTTTGGAAGTTCATTCCACCACCGGGGGGCGACAGAGGAGAAGAGTCTAGTCCTCGTCTTTGGACCCTGTTGTGAAGGTTGGATCAAACGCCTTTCATTGGCAGAGCGTAGTGGACGGGAGGGAGTGTAGACCTGAAATAGAGAGTTAAAGTAAGGAGGAGCCGTTTTTGTTGCTGTTTTGTAGGCGAGCAGCAGAGTTTTAAATTTAATGCGAGCAGTGACTGGGAGCCAGTGTAAGGAGATGAACAGCGGAGTGACATGAGCTCTCCGCTGTTCATCTCCTTACACTGGCTCCTCATCAACTGCAGTCTAAAGAGAAAACACCACTGGACTACAGCAGGCTGCCTTCAGGATACAGATTCCTCATCCAGTGACGGAGCCAGACGTTTGGCTGTGGTGGCCGACCTGGGTGACAGACTGCTTCTCAGGGTGGCCAGAAGTGTTAAGCGCGTGCACAAACACAAATGATTAGTGGAGATAGAAAAGGTAGATAGGTGCTATTTATATCTACTATCTAAATGTTAAATGATTGTGTATATATTTTTTAGAGTAGTAATAGTGAAACTCTTTTTTCTTAATTCTTTAAGTACTGAAAAAGAAAATGTATGTCTAAAGTCACCCTCTACAGTTAAAAAAAAAATGATTTTAACAATAGTCCCGCCTCTTTCAAGGCAAATAGCCAATCATAGTTCATGATTTTTGGGTGGCCGTCAGTTTTCTAGGTTGGCCCTGGCCACCCCTTGGCTCCGCCACTGGAGGAGGAATCTGTATCCTGAAGGCAGCCTGCTGTAGTCCTCCATAACAGATTTGGTGGAAGATGATTATCGTGCTTTCAGGGACTCAATCCTGTATTTTTCTTTGGCGTCATGGTTTGTTCACACATCTTTGAAAGATAGAAATTCCTTAAACCAGATTGTTAAATGGTCCAGTCGAGTGATGAGTCACAGATCTACAGCGTCCCAGTTTACACGAGTTACAGCAGATAGCTACCTCTATCTTATTCAATGATTCCCCTTTGCACAGTGACTTTCAGCTTTTTCTCTCTGGATGGAGGTTTTAAGTCTTAAGGTGCTGTAAAAAAACAAAACACTTTGTTCCTGCTGCTATCACTGAACTGAACTGAACTAATTGGAGCCATATGTGCAAACATTTGGTGTTTTTTTTAAGCCCAAAACTTATTTGTACCCTGGCTTAAGTCATGGAGGTTTATTGGTGATTTTTTATTGGTCGATATCTCTTATGTGATTGGTGGACCCATGAGAGCACTTTTATCATTTTTATATATATTCTTCTAGTTTATTCACCGTGTATTCGTAGGTTTTAAACATTTACCTTCTCTCTTACATGCTTCTTGTTACATCTGTTTTATTTCTTTCCTAACTCATGTCACTCTCTCGCTGGCTGCAAAACAGATCTGCCTAGAGGTACAAATAAAGTAACCTGAAGTCCCTGTTCCCACCTCAAACTTAAAAACCAAAGACCGAGTATTTGCCGCCTGAGGATCTCAGACCAGCATCTTCTTTTAACCTTATTCTTACTGTCTCCTGTTTTTGTTTCTATAGTCGTCTTCTTGCCACATTATTACCTTTTACTGGCATAGCACCCCCTCTCAGAGTGTTAACTTGTTGAGCTCTCCCATTTTAAGATAACTGTACACTCATGTATGTTAGAGGACTTCCATTACATAAAGACACTCCCTTATTAGTAATAAGGCATCAGCATTATCTGACAGAGTTGATGGTGTGTTCATTTGTCCCTTTGACTGAAAGAATTCAGCTAGTACTAGTCGGCACACGTTTCATGTCTTCGCTGAGGAGGCAGAGTGGACTTGTCACGACTTGAGGTAAATGTTGTCTGAGCATTTTAAATATGCCTCAGAACTAAATAAAGACAGAATAATGCAACACGTACTTCAGTTGTCATTTATGGAAAGGGAAACATTCAGCAAAGTACAACTTGATAGAGGGCTTTATTTAAAAAGTTTATATTATAAAATGTAAAAATTCAGCTAAACCCGATCACATGAATTGCAAAGACTTATCCCGTAGAGCTTCCAAGGTGCTGCCAGCTCACATCTTTACATGACAGAAAAAACAGTCTACAACCTAGAACACTTTTTTCCTCCTCATTAGAGATGTGTACATTTGGCAAAACTGGAAGTTCCCAACAAACAGGGGTGGATAGTTATTGCTTTGGTTTGTTTAAAATGGGGTTTATACTGGAGAGTTGAGACATGCAGCACGGCGATCTAGCTGACGGAGGAGGAGACGGAGAGGGCCGCGGGTTCATGGATCTTTAATCGTCTTTTTCCTTGGCACCGTGCTTTAGGATGCGCGTGAACTCCACGTAGTTGAAGTTGCTCTTCTTGTCGATGGGGGCCTCCCTGAAGAGCTCGTCCACCTCCTCATCTGAAAACCGGTCGCCCATTGTTGTGAGCAGCTCCCTGAGGTAATCTTCTGGGATGAAACCTGAGGGGGAAAACATTCAGATCAGATAAGAGGGCCAAAGATGGCTTGGAACAATATTGGAATTGTCTCCTCAAGAGGGTCTACCATCCAAGAGAAGCTTTTTAAGGACTAACCTTTTAAGGCAAGAAGACTTTAGTTAAAAGGACATTTTTTTTTACATGGCAGCAAATGTATGTTTTGAAATGAGAAAAGTACAAGATAAAGAAGACTCAAAGAAAATAAATTAGAGTAGAAAAAATGTTATCTTAACAAGAGTCCCTTGCTACTCTTGTTTTGATTGACTAAACAACGTCTGATGTAGGTCGCTTTGGCTAAAAGCGTCTGCCGAGTGAATTGTAGATATGTAGAGCAACCTTTGTTTCTTTCAATAGGAAAGAAAACTCAGCTGTCACAACTGACCTGTCCCCTCCTCATCGAAGCAAGCAAAGGCATTTCGGATCACATCCTCAGGGTCTGTTCCATTAAGCTTCTCTCCAAACATGGTGAGGAACATGGTGAAGTTAATAGGTCCAGGAGCTTCCATCATCATGGCCTCCAGGTACTCATCAGTTGGATTTTTCCCTTTATAAAGAGAAACGGGTAAGTTGCATTTAAAAGTACAAGCGACATTCACGACTGATTAACATTTAAATGTTTACTCGTAGAACTAGTTTTTAAACAATGTAGGTGCACACCCAAAACTGCTTGAAGGTTCTTCCTTATTGTTGCAGTCAGCTCATCCAGAAGTAAAATCTGAACTCACCCAGTGAGGCCAGCATGTCATGAAGGTCCTCTTTGTCCACGAACCCATCACGGTTCTGGTCAATCATGTTGAAAGCCTCCTTGAACTCCTGAATCTGAGACTGGTCAAACATGGCGAAGACATTGGAAGTGGCGCGCTGAGGGCGCTTCTTCGTGGTCTTTGACTTCGCTCTTTTGCTCGACATTTTGACTGTTTTGTACCTGTGGAAAGTTTAGTGTCAGTATACTTTGATAATGCATCCTGCAGCCAGTCCTAGTGACAATCAGGGACTGATTCTATTAATATCAGTGTAAACTACATTTCAATTTCTTACAACAGTTCAGTGGGAGTGGCAGGAAATGTATCTCCTTCACAAAGCTAGAGATAGAAGCCTTCTTCTAATGGTAGCAAAAACACAAATACAGGCCTGATAAGACGGACAGAGGATGACACCCAGGGAAACAATCTGATCAAAGGTTAAGCTTATCATGCTGCTACTCAAAATAAGATTTCGTAATTCGTACCCCCAACTCAGTGTCAGGGTATTTTAATTCTCTGGCAGTGATTCCCCAGAGTGGTGTCCCTCACTGAGCTATAAATGGAGATGTTCCTCATCTTTCTAGGTTGATCTGCTCACTGCTTTCACTAAGGGTAGGAAACTCACTGATGTGAGGACAGATGCCCTTATGAGGCAATGTCTTTGAGCGTAGACTGATACATTCACATCCTACCTTGACGGATAATTATCTTCTGCCACTGGGTGTCCACAGGCAGTTTGTGTTGAAACTTTGAATAATATGACATAGCTAGATATTATTCAGGCTGATACTGGTAGTTTTGACGGCTCCAAATTGTTAAAAAAAAAGGAAACTAATTTATAAACAGTTATGATGGTGGCAAATTATTTGGTACTTGTTTTTCCCAAGACAGAAAACAAACAAAAGAATCGTGCACAAAACAGGGAATAATAATTACACATTTGAGGAGTGGGAATTTATCTAAACCCACCTCCCATCCATATTCATAAATAATATGTATTGAATATATTTACTTAAACACATTTATAACCAAATATCTCCTGCAAAATATAATTTCATTTATCAACAATAATGACTATGTGTGGGAAAAAAAGCTTATTTTTTTGTCATGCTTTTTTCCAGGAAGAGTGTTAAAATGCTAAAAGTGTTTAAGATCGATAAATGATTTGAAGTGATGCAAATGTTGTAAAATAAATGAGTAATCATGTTTATTAATCACGATTTTTAATATCAAAATAATCGTGATTATGATTGTTGACACTATCGAGCAGCCTTCGTGTAACCAGATGTTTAAGATATAATTATTCCCAATATATAGCCAAAGTTATCGTGCCATTTGCTGGTGTCCTGCATTTAAAAAAAAGTTAAGAAAAAAGTTTAACCAAAAGATAAATTCTTTTAAAACATTTTTTCTTGTTTGAAGTTGTTTTTACGTCCGACGCTTTTTGAGTACGCACTCAGTCTTCATGGGTTTGCGGCCTAGCTTGAGCTACATTAAAATAATTAGTGTGCATACAGCTAACGTTAGCAACCGACAAACATCGAAAAGTCACATAAATTGTTTTAAAAACCTTAATTTACAAGTTTAAACCTTCTGCTGTGAAGCAAAATGGTTTGAAAACTACGTTAGCTTGTTAGCCATGTAGCTAACAGTTAGCCGTGTTTTCAAAGCAATGAACCGGATATCTAAATTAGCACTGAAATCTGCGACTTAGATACAAGTCTTTAATAGAGTGGTATCCTTACAGTAAGTGTGTATTATTTAGCTAACATAAAAGACACAAGTATACAATTAAATAGTATTCTTACCTGACAACAACACGATACTTGTCAGTTAACCCTGCGCTTCGCTTGTACTCAACCACCGCCCTTCACTTCCGGATGTTGGCTTCAGTGAAGACGGCTCGGGACAAACCAACTAAGGGGAAACCGGGGGGGCGCTCGTGGAGTACAAAACCCTTATTGATCGCTTTGTAATATATTAATATGCCGATTTACTGTGAGTAAACACATACAACACATTTTAACATGGCTTCTTCTTTTATAGACGAGTATTTTTCTGTCTTTTAGTGGCATTTGTCTTTTCTGCACCTCAGACACCCCTCCGCTGGAAAAAATGCAAGTTCCACAAACACTCCCTTGCCAGCGTTGGCATTCCTGGATATGCCCTTTTAAGGAAATAAAGGATACAACGACCATTACATTGTGCAATTAAGGCAAAGTAGGTTTAAATGACCCCAGCTGGGGTACAAACATCGTGTTATCATCAATAAGTCAAATATATCAGGAGTTATTAAGTATTACATATCTAAGTTGATTGCTTCTGCTAATAAAACTTAAATAGCACCTCAATGTTTCTGATTGAACTGATAATGCCAGCCAGGGTTAAATGTAGTCTCAGCTTTTGCTTTTATTGTAATGGGGTGCATTGGAGAAATACCTTCCCAGGCATATGAATTCAGCATTATCTATGCTGTAGTGTTGCATTGGTTTTCCCATGTTTATGTTTTTTTTTAAGTAGCACTCAGGGGCCATGGCAGGAACTCAGGGCCCTGTGAAAAGATATCTCATTGGGACCCATGACCAGCAACAGTGAGGCTGCCTGAATTATACTGTTTTGCCAAAGAAAAAAAGGAAATACAATGAAAGTTATTGTAAGAGCACACCGTGAAGAAAGTCTTCTCTCATGGAGATACGTTTATAATTTAATAAGAATAAAATTAACTAATCTTCCAAATTTTTTAGGTCCCCCAGTCAATTGTCCAAAATGTTCTCGCCCCGATTGCACTCTTCTCTCTAAAAATTGCTTTCTAGACCACATCCATCCTGAAAGAGAGCTTTGAGGCTTTCTGCATGCTGAGATAAAGTGAAATAAAACAAAATAATGTAAAGGTCACATACTGTAACCTAAACAATACTGGAAAAAAATGTAGATGGGATGGATAATTATAGATACTGACAGTCCAGTGATGATGACACAACAGTTGTTCCCCCACTTGTTGCTGTAAAGGCTTACAGGCCGCAGAGCTTCAAAAGCAAAATATGGAGCCGTTGACTCATCGGTTAAAAGAAGCCACATCTGTCTTTTGTGTTCAGCTGACAGATCTCCATGAGACGCTCGTAGTTATGCTATGAAATGCTGCCAAACAAGTCGGCTCTCTAGAGCTTGATAGCCCCAAAAAAAATCACAGGACTGTTTTAATGATGCGAACAAGAAGATGAATACTTAAATACATACAGTATGTCGGTCAGTGATAGTTTCTGATAAAAGAGCATGCAAAAAAACTCATTGCTAATTATAATGTTGTATCATTTAGGAAAAAGGCAGATAGCACACAAAATGAATGTTATCTATGGGAACTTTATATTCAAAATTAGTATTAGTCAGGTCGTATCATTGATCTCTTTCTATTCATTCACTGAAAGATTAAAGGTGACGTCATTTTAGAATACATTGTAGTGCCGTTTTTAACCACTAGAGGATGCTATAACTTTATAGAAAACAGATGATTATTCTAAGCAATATGTAGGCCATAACAGTTTAGGGAAATCTAACCCAATACTTTGTGTAAGGTTTTGAAACGTGTTCACGTCTAGAACTGTTATAGCCTCAAAAAGAGGGAGCCTCACAGAGTGAACACCTAAACATAGCCTGAATAAATCCCATGAGACATCCCATACAGTTGGAATTTCCTGGACAGCTGAACACAGTGACATGCTGCTTACATGAAAATGATGAACTGCAACCGTACTCACTTAGACAATCAAGCTCTCATACAGCAAGTGTGGAATAGACAAATATCACCTCTTAAGTAATGTAACTCCTCCACTATCTTTACCCAGAAAATGACCATAAAGCTTCCTCCAAACCTTTGATATGTTTGTAGCGCCCGCAAAGTCAGAATCCCATTACTACACACCTTTCCAGTAAAACACACCTCTGTTCATGGCTTCCTTCGTCATCCACCCACATTCATCTCCTACTCCAATAGCAAACATCCACCGATCCCCGCGGAGTTTGAATCCATCCTCCAGGAAAGGCATTTGTGTAGGTGCAAGTCACCAGTGATCGGTACAGAGAGTCAGAGGAGAATCAGCGAAAGAGAAGGTTACATCGGCATAAAGCGTGTTTGAAGTCCGCGATATAGCCGCCGTGTGGAATCTTCGTCGCTGGAAGTCCGTGGTCCCTGTTGGATTTGTTATTTCCTGTTGGATCAGCTGAGATGCCGGTTCCAGTGGAGCAAAATCCGACTTACTGACAGACTGACAGACTATAGAAACTTCGGTACCGTGAGTACCCGGTGTGCATTTTGTTTTGTGTGTTGTTTCATGCACCGCAACGAGAGACGTTGGTTATTCTGTTTTTGAGTTGATTTCCTTATTTTGTGTTGAGGCCCGCGGTAAAACCCGGAGCGGAGTTTTGAGTTGTCATTTTGTGGTTACGCATGTACTGGACTGAACTGTGGGTTTTGTGGGACACTGGAACGGACTTTTCTCCGAATGGATTGAACTTTGATTTAACAGACAGAGACTGAGATACGCACACACACACACACACACACACACACACACACACACACACACACACACACTGCACACATTCTTCTTTCTTTTTGCACTGTGGATTATCATTGTGAAAATATATATGTTGGAAATCGCATTGCTGGTTTGTTTGATTGTTTTTGTGTGTTTAATCCAAAGTATTCCTGGCTCATGCTTGATTATTATTTTGTGCAGGTTGACTATTTTTGTTTAAATTTATTTTACTTTGTCAGACTTGACTCTGACTGGCACCCCAACCTTAAACCTGGTCAATCCCGCTACATGTTAACAACACTGAACTTTAGGGCTCCACAGATTCAGTGGGAACACTATAAACCCGTCATAGAGTATACATATCGCTATCCCAGTTATTAGGTGATAAACGTAAGTGTTGTAATAGTCAAGCACTAAACAGACTCACAGTTTTATAACTTATAATTCTCTCTAAAGATCACAGGGGTTCAATGGGATGAAGTTATTAAGTGGCTGTTCTCTTATTTCAGGTAAAATATGTAGGCTACTTGAGCTCGAGATTTAAGGAAGAGACTTTTCTACAGGAGCTTTGAGTTACAGCTGTTTGTTAATTGGAGCTTATATTCATATCAAAGTAAAGCCCAGACTGTTTGGGATAAAAGCTTCGGATAGACCGAGTGCTATTCATGGACATTGAGTTATATCCAGTTATCCCAAAGGTTGCCGTGACTTTGGGTTTGTGATCGGGAAGTGTCAAGGCCTGAGCCTAGGCCACACGTTTCCTTGTGTTTCTGCAGTGTTCCCCCCTCCCTTGTGTTTCTTGTTGTCTCTCTCTGTTTGTCTCTGGGTGTGGCCATCCTCAGTTCTCCTCACCACTACCTCCTGATTGCTTCAGCCAGCTCACCTGTCTCTCATCATCTGTGAGAGAGGAGCGATTAGTTTCTTGTGTTCAGCCAACTAATAGTTTTTTTTTTCTGCTCAGGATCATCAGTCACCAACCTGCCTCCTTTCAAGTCATATTCATCCTTATACCTGCTCAACTATTCCTTTAAGTAAAGACAAAGTTAAAGTAAAGATGCTTTTGCCTTATAGTTGAGTCCACTCTGCAGACACTGTTTGTTGCTGGCTGCTCATACGTATAACTGCAGCTTTCTGATCATTACTTAATGCGTTTGCTATTCTGCCTTTCAGGTGCTCATTGCAGATCAGGGCAGCCATGTTGGCAAAAGATTAAAAGGCTTGTGACATATTGTATTACACTTGTAAAATCCATCCCACAATTATTAGACAGCATGTAGTGTTGTGACCCTGCTTACTGTCTTGTATTGTCATCCTCAGTGTTGATCTCTTTTAATGGGTTTATACTTCACATTGCTGCCATAATATTTGTTGCCATGCTGACTGTAGTGTCGTGTGGGACGGTGGATGGTGAGGGCCAGAAAGGATGAATGTTCAGCTTCACTTTAACCGGGGTGTCCCGTCTATTTACAATATCTTTTTGTAAATGAATTGTTAGTCATGAGTAGTGCTTGCATCAGAAGTGCGTTTTTTTATCAACATAGTCCAAGCATAGGACAACAGTGGGACCTTAAAAACTCTGCCAATAGATTCTAAGTCTTTAATTTATTTGATTTTAGTAGCTGTTTATGGCCAGAGGTGACAACAGGGGACACTTGTGTGTACTTCCAAATGAGTGAAAGCGAAAGAGAGACAGAGTGACAAAGAGACAGTACCTGGCATGTGTTGTATGTGAAGCTAGCAACAATAGCAAAGCTAAAGTTAGCAACAGTCACAGCTGAGATTGCTGCGGTGAAAAGTCAAGACTAAAGCAGCTGGATATTAAGCAGCGATGATGTATACTGTTGGCGAGGAGCCAGCGTAGTCTTTATGTTTGTACGAAAATCTCACACCGTCACTTCAGACTTTTGGGTGTCACTGAGTCCTCGCAAAAACATGGACGATGAGGTGTTTTTGCAACTGTGATTTAGGGTTTTTCATATTATCCTATTGTAGAGTAAATCAAACAAAAAAATAAGGTCAAATAAGGAACAGTCAGTAACAGAAAAAGTTATTTTAATTCACTCATAAATAAAGAACCAATACAGAGACTTATAGCATGAATTAAATTGATAAAGGAGGTTAAAAAGAACTTTAGAAAATGGAAATGAAACCCGGGACAAAATTCCAGAAGCCAGTGTTTACCTGCGTACATCAGGCAGTAATGCACGTCCACAGAGACCTGCACCCATAAATGTGTCGGGCCCCCACGCTATGCCCTCAGCTATATTTATCTCCACCCTCACCATAAAAGGATGCGACTGCTGCAGGGACACTCTGGCAAGGGCCAACATTATTTTTGTTGTGTAGACCGCAGCCCTGTATGCACCTACCTGTAGGTTTGCTGGGATATCAAGCTTTAAGTGTGGACTTTGAAACCAACTTTTCCTTCAAAGCTTGGAGTTTGAGTCTTCCTGTCCAGGGTGAGTGGTAAACTGTTGTACGGAGACAAAAATGTGATAAGCCAGCTGTGGCTCATGTCTGTGTTAGCATGCTGAGAAAGTGCCTGATTGCCTGAATCTTATATCATGTGTTGCTAGCTAATGTTGCAGGTCTGAATTTCTATGTTTCGTTGAGTTAATTATTTAATTGAAGAAATGTTATGAAGTATGTACTTGTATTGGCACCATGGTGATGCATACTGAATAATGTGATTTTGTTTTTTCCATCTTGAGCTGGATTAATCGTCCATGTTCAGCTGTAGAGAACATGAGGAAATAAATGAAAGCACGGCTGGCTTGTAAATGATGAAATAACTGATTTCAACAACAAAAAAGTGTAACCTTAGAATATCATTGAGAATCACAATTAAACTCCCACTAACCACACAGACAGATAGGCAGCAAGAAACTTGGGAAAAACTTGGAAAACCAAGGCTCCTACCAGGAGAGGCCTGCAGCATGTCTGGATCTATACCGTTCTACCAGAAGCATCATCTCCACTATGACCGCGGATACCGCAGCAAGGAAACAGAGTCCAAATTGAGCAAGTACCAGACCAGCAGCAGATATGCAGCCAGCAGCAGCTCCTCTGCCGCCAGCTTCAGCAGGGGGTAAGGAGAAGGAAGAGGACCGAGCTTTGTCACAGGAAAGCCCGTCTGCATCCGTTAACACCATCACCCCAACCCGACTGATCAGGTTCACCTCCATCACCTTTGGATCACTTCCATGTCACAGCTTTGGGATCATCTTTCCTGCTTTGCTGCCATATTGACACCAAAGTAACAATCACTCCCTCCTCTGAGTTCTCTTTCCCTTTGATCGACGCTTACACACACACCTGAGGATCATCTTTCTTTAAAAACAGCTTTCAATCCTGCATGGCGTCCTCTGCATGTTGACTGGGAGATTCCTTGTTCGCCTTTCATGCATACTGACCAACTCTTACCTTTAACACACAGATTCAAAAACAACTAAAATCATCATGGGAAGTTATTATTTTTTGGTGTAGTTTTTGCTCCACTTCGAGCCAGGCCTTTTGTTTCGATAAACTGAAAAGGAAACCCTTGTTATGTAATGCTGGAGTTGATGTATATATGGCGTAGACTGAAATAGAAACTTGACCTGTGCATACCATGCTGCTGGAGGGAAAGTAAGAAGGTAAATCTGAACCCTCTGTTTTTGATAAAATCTCTTTAAAACTCAATGTAATAAAAAAAACCTTGTTTCTCAGATTGAATTGGAAACAGTGGTAGCTGCTGTCGCTCGGATTTGTGCGTCCCTGTTGAAAGCATCAGCCAGCTGTGTTATGTTTACAGATGGAGAATATAATGTGATTTTATTGTGTATTAAATCCCAATAATGGAAAGTTGCATTCGTTAGGAGTGAGATGATTTTTAAAATATTGCACCAAAATCAAAAACGATGCTGACATGACATGCTTGGTTTTTTAAAACGTTCTTATTTAAGGAATAAAAAAAAAACACCGTCTTTATAGAGATCGTATCTTTTACAGTGCTTGGCGCAGCTTTAAATTCACCGGCCTGCTGAGTGCGAACAGGTCAGAGGGCTTAGGTTTTACTAACACTATCCGATCTTGGCCTTTACACTCGCTGCTGGTCAGACAACAAATCTGTGCTGCGGTCAGGGAAGAAGGATTGAGTTGTGTTGAACGATTTAACAGTCAGGGTGGTTATGATGAAGTTTTTATTGCAGGGATACAAATGTGTTGATGTAGACACAGACATTGGGTTCGCTATGTGACATCACTTTACTAGATTTTAGTTAAGCCTCTCTAAACAAACGTTTGTTTGAATGGAAGTTGTTGCAGCCGTGATCCTGGAAAGCTAAGTGGATGTAAATGGTCAGAGCGGATTGGACGGTGACCCAGATAGATACAAGAAAAATGAGGGCAGTTGACCTGTCACCCCTTTCAACCCCTGCGTCCTTATCAGGTTCTTGTTATCTCCCCAGAGCTCCCACCCCCAACACGCTGAAAGCTTTAAATACCATTTCTTCTGACATGTTGCGCCTGACCTAAAATCCATTAAAAAAAAAGTTGTATTACTACAATATTTGTTCGCCCTGCCTGAGAAAAAGATGTAAACAGAGACGATTGTACTGTATTTCATGATTTGGAAGTGGTATGTAAGTGGTGTCTTTGGTATGTTTTAGAGAAAAGTCAAAAAAAGACACGCACATCCCTAAGTGGGGGCCGGATCCAAGAAAACGAATAGGTACAAAGAGGCAAAAAAAAGCCAGTTATGAAACAGACAATTGAAGCGTCTTTATGAGCTACAAAAGCAAACGAGAGCAAACAGATAAATAATGATTATTTCTAGCCTTGTTTAGCCTGAAACTGCTGCAGCAGAGTACGTGTCAAAGTCATTCACACCGCACTGCTGTAACAGCCTTTTTGCAATTTTTCCATTGCAAAGATTCCTGATAAGTGATACGTTAACTTAGACTGTTAATATAAAGCAGGGTGTAGAGGTGTAGTCAAAACCACACTTACCGAGACCAAGACATACCTGAGACCAGAGTGTTCGAGATCGAGACAAGACCAAGACATTTAGGGGTCGAGACCGAGTCAAGACCAAGACATTTAGGGGTCGAGACCGGGACAAGACCAAGACCAAGGCAGGGCAGGACCGAGACAAAACCAAGACCATAAATAATGCTGAAAAATCATTATCTTGTGTGTAGCTGGCGTGTCACTCACTTAGACCCTAACATCGGGAAGGTTGAGGCAGTAACCAGGGATAAATATCAAATTATGAATGAATAAAAGTTATTTGTTCTTTTAGAAAGGGGCGATTACCTTCTGATCACTGTAATGACGTGGAATAAATAGCCTGTTAGGGGTGGTCTTGATTTAAAATCCGGACTCCGTCCAGTCTGACAAGACCGAGTAAAAATGCTTTTGATTCTGAGACCTTCAAAAAGTGACCGATTTCCAGTACTACAATGCAATCAGTGTTTTTTCCGTTAAAACACAACTTACACATATAGGGGACAAAATGAGAAAAGTCTGCGTCCACTGCAGGCCTTTAACCAAAAAGACAGACGGTCATGTTGATTTAAAAAGTGGTTTGTGTTTTGGGGAGGGAAAATGCTAAATGATCAAAACTAAACCATCTTCACTACTCTCCCACTGAACCCTCATTTACAACTCATATATCTTCACCCTGGCTTCATCCCCCACATGTTGATGTTATATTATCAGTGGCAGTGTCTGGCTGGGTGTCAGGCTGATGCTATTCTATATGTGTCCCAGACTTAAAGTGTCTTCACATTCTGGGCTGGAGGCAAGCAGACTGAGCCCCGTACCAAAGAGAGCAAAGCCAACTTACTTGGCTGTGGACAAAGAGAACCAAATCATCGGCTATGTAGTGCCGATCTTCAGGGGCAGGTAAAAAACTCTTCACTGTACTAAACTGGAACTCTGAGTATTTTTGGGATTCATTCAAGTTCTTTCAGTTTTAACAATATACCTTTATGCTCCAATTATTTCCATGGCTTCCTGACAATCTACTAGTCAAGAGTTTGCTACTGGACTTTCGCATACAGAGGAAGCGAGGGTGAGGGACACTGCCTCATACATGGCTGGCAGGGATTTGTTCACCAGTGGGCTGGAGATGGAGAGGTCAGAGCTGATCTCCAGGAGGGAGGCCATGCGCGGAACAGCCGAACGCATCTCTCTGAATAAAAGGGTCAGTTTGGGACTTTTGAGGTCATATTGTGAAGCCCTAAACTTTTAAGGCCCTGACACACCAAGGAGATCGTCAATCGTCGGTCTTGGTTGGACCGTCGGTGAGTGATCGTCGCCCTAGTTTTTGCGGTGTGTCCGGCTCCGTCGCTACCCGCCAATTCGACATATTGAATCCGCTTTGGTCGTCGCCGGCAAGAGGAATCTCTCTGATTGGCTGTCCAGCTAAGCGAAACTGGAGAGCCAGTGCATGAGAAGAACACAGTAACTCTCCTGCTGGCGTAGAGAGTTATTTCCTCTCACGCATGCGCAGAACGTACGTGGTGGTTGGCCGTCGGCTGTAGTCTTTGCGGTGTGTTCTAGTGCAACTTTTTAGCCAAGACGTAAGGCGACATGAGGTGACGTGAGACGACGCCACAGGAGGCCTTCATCGCCACTAGTTCTTAGTCGTCTGCTTGGTGTGTCAGGGCCATTAATCTAAAATGGATAGCTGCTTACTTTTACATATAAATGACATTATTGTGACCCAGTGACATCAGTGTCCTCACTGTAGTTCATGTGTATTTAACCATTTAACCAGGATATCTGTGTAAACCATTTCCTCAGACGACATAGTTTTTTTGTTTGTTTGTTAATGATAATATCACAGGAGAACATCCTGTTCATGGCATCGCAAGACCTTACATCATGGTACGGCTTTTGTCACTTTTTTGTCTTGGCCGTTGTTGAGTGTGACATCACAGTAGAGCATATCTGGGTTTTTTTGCTTCGGATGTCACAGTTGGCAAATCCATTGGTTGGCAATGACATTTTTTTTGTGACATGTTGTTGTTAAGTGTGAAATCACACCAGGCCATTCTGCCTCGTCACAACACAGACTGACCTGTGCTTCTAAATACTTTAAAGTAGACCATTAAGAAACGCCATTTTGTACGTCCATCCACAATTTACATGTAATACTAGGCTTTTAAACCCAATCATGCTGTCTGCATAGATGCATAACTAAGTCTAATTAATTGCAGTACTTCTTAGGAGTATCAAGTGATTGTGGCTAAGTGGTAACTACTCCTCCTCCTTACACAAGGGAGCTGTTCATGTCCCTTGTGTAATAATGTGAAGTAGTACTCGACCATTCATTGAGCGTCATAAAAGTCTCAGTGACCCCCTCGCTGTATTAATCCGTCTCCACTCTGCCAGATAGCCTTACTAATGGGTGACAAATTCCTCAGGAGATCATATTTCTTGAGACACAGGGAAGCAGTGTCCCAATGGTGTTGTCATATTATGTGTTGAGTAATGGGACGCCAAATTAGACGGGTCCTCAACGCCCCTAACTATTCATAGGACATTATGAAAAGCACTTGTGCATTTATCATGCATGTGTGAAATATGTTATGTATATGTTGACATTTTGCTCAAATTGTGAATGACAGAGCTTTGTTTTTGCTTCAACCATGCATTGTGAATTTCTGCTGAAATTATGAGGAATTTAAAATGTGTTGTTTAACACTTTATGGTGGTCAAAGATAGAAGTATACTGAACGATTGAATGCTTAAAAGCTGTCCTGTTTGTAGATCCATGAACACGGGGAACACTTTAAGCGTATGAACGAAGACAGCCTGATGCATCCCCCGGAGTTTGTGATTAAACCACGCTCCCACACCGTGTGGGAGAAGCAGTGTGTGCGACTGCATTGCACTGTCACTGGCTGGCCGGACCCACGGGTCGTCTGGTAGGTGACCGACTTAAATGACCATGACATAACCTGAAATCTGTCCTATAAAAACTTTCCTACCTCTGTTTCCCATCTAGTCTCATATCCTTATTATTTTCCTCTTGACTCTTTAATCTGTTTCAAGTTCTTTCTGTTTCCTCTTGTCTGTATTTTTTCATGTTTTCTGCCTCCTACTACAAGGTACAAAAACAATGTACCAATTGACCCCATGGCCTGCCCTGGCAAGTTCACACTTGAGAGCAGATACAGTGTGCACTCACTGGAGATCAACAAGTAGGTGGACCTTCTTCTACTCACAGCTCTCAAATTAAATTTTTCTAAAAGGCTCCAAGGGAAACAGTCGAACGAATTTCCTTACAACCTAGCTTGCTTCAAATTATTTTCTTATATTAGCTTAGCTTGTTAGCCGCGATATGCTTCTCTGGGCCCTTTAAGTTGAAATGACAGACAGTAAAATAATTTACCTTACATAATAGGCTTTGGACCATATTCCCAGAGAGGTTAGTGCCACATGAAAAGAGAAGCCGTTTGTTTCTTGGGTTACGTGGAGGCTTTGTAAGCTAGAACGTGGTTCACTGCTAACTCTGACAGTATCGCTAACCTGTTATCAAATGTTCTTTGCGAAGCGGTCTAAACAGCTATCTTACATTTATATCTTGACTTGCATCCTTATCGAAAGGCAGAAGAAAAACACAGCAACTAATACTTTCCAACTTCAGTGAGAGGTCACAGGAAATGAGCAGTAATGTCAAACGACTTGAACACCTGTCTTCCATTTTATAGCGCTTAGCTTAATTATACACTAGCTAACGGTCAAGTGTGTTTAAGCATGAAATGATGCTAACATATGACACAGTTTATGTTGACTTCCTTGGTTCAATTTTCATTGTACAAGTTGGATAAACAACAAGCTGTGCTGAATAGCTTTGCACGTCCTCGCTCAATGAAACAATACAGTCAAAGCGTTAACAACGTTAGGCTGAGTCGGCTCTGGGGTGATGAGTAATGTGCGTTAACATATATTTGCATTCGCCAAGTCGGACAATTAAATTAAGCAATACTCCTTAAACGTGCATGTTTCATTATACAACATGAACTACTGCAAATGAATTATACTTCGTACACGGACCCATAAAGACCCAAAGCTACTTTTTTATTTATGGTTTATTTGATAAGAACAGATACAATATACAAAGACAAACTGAAAACCCTCCAAAGCAAGTATCGTAGTGTTTATAATGAATGCTAATTTGAAACATCTGTCCCTAAAAGAGTGAATAAAAGATAAAAAAAGTTTAGTTAAAAAGGAAGAAAGAGAAAAAAAAGAGAGTACACTGGGTACAGCAACATATATACATACTAGTGCCACCCCAAACATACTAAACTGTAATTGGCTATTTGCCCTGTCAGCGATGGACTTATGTTGAAACTGACTTTTTTATTGTTGCAAAAGGCTGTTAGTGGGTTTTTTTAATGTAACATATTTTCTATTGTTTGTACTGTCAATTGTGAATTACTTGCAATGAAGTAACTGGAAATGTTCCAGGACCAAAACATTGCCAATTAATGTATTTTTGCAAATTAGACAGTGTGCAGGAGTTTGCATAAAATTTTACTTAAATTGAGACTTAAAACTTACACATCACACTTCAGGCCACCCCTGCATAAGTCATTGCCCCAGTTGGGGCCAGCCCCCTGTCCAAGTCTGGACACGCCCCTGGCAACATACAATGCTTGTCCCTGCTTATAAGTTTCAACAGATTGACACCATCAGACTTTGAGTGTGACTGTTTCCCAGGCTACCACAAATAAAGATAACAGCAACAATATTCACTTTGAGTTAATCAACCAAACATTCTGTTGCTTTCATCATCATTGTTTTGTTTTTTTAAATCATTGGAAAACACATTGAGGGAGAACCCTTATTTGCAATTGGTGCTAAGGTACAAACAACATTAGAGAAGAGGTATGATACAAATACAATAGAGGGCTCGGGTGTAACAACAAGAGAAAGCAAGAATCAAACAGGAAGGTTATTCATTGTTATGTTATGACATTTAAGCAGAATATTCCCGTACAGCAAACCACAGGTACTTTCATGTTCTGAGACCACCACCCTAGTGCAGATGACATCACCGGTGGTATCTATTTACTGCCAGAGTATTCCTGTCCAGGAGTCATTGAACGCCTCACAGTCAGGGCTCACATAGTTGGTATTATTTACATGCTTGAGAGGGCCGAGGTTGAGGTGGGGGAAGGGCACTGTACATGTTAATCCTTGCGAGAAATGTGCGCATCATGGACATTGATCAGCTGATGCTCTCCTCTTTCTTTCAGATGTGACTTTGATGACACAGCGCAGTATCGTGTCTCTGCCATGAACGCCAACGGAGAGCAGTCTGCATTTGCATCCGTTGTTGTTAAGAGTAGGTCTCACAAGCAATCACAAACTAAAGCTCCTGACACTACCAGGTCTCAAAATGGTTTTTGTAATGTTTCCTTGCCATATTGTTTACTGTAACCCAAGCCAAATGTAAGTTCAGTACCATAATACCTCAAAGCCGACTAACTCATGTGAAATTTGGAACCTGTAACGTGACAGGTGGTATATCCTTAGTTGATCCTTTTGACATCTTGTTAGTAAAATGATCCATCATATTATGCAGTATGTGTTAAAACCAACTTCTGGTACTCTCTTCAGGGTTTAAGGGTGAAATTGACGAGTCCCTGCCAGCACCCAGACGTAAGTGTGAATTCACCCTTTGTTTCTATTTTCTTTTATACATTTTTATCTTATGTTATTAAGGCAATGTGTTAGCATATGCTGCCTACTTACACATCATGCAGCCTCTGATTAACGTTAGCGTAGAGCATAGAGTTTTGTTTCCAGCTGCTTGATGAAGTGAACTCATGAATTCCCTTTACTTATTTAACCTCTGTTTTGGTCCCTGCAAACTTGTGAGGAACACGTCTGTTTCTGTAGCTGCAAGATGTCACTTCTCCTCATTAGCAAGTAGATTTACTTTGGTCTGTTGTTTGATGCTATGCATGAACCATACAGTCGCTTAATTTGAGTGCACATGCTGAAGACACCTGACCTCTGTTGCTTGTCCCAAGGTTAAAGGTAGAGTCAGTAGCATTGTTCATTGCAGCTTGTAAACACAACATTCAAACTGGGCCCTTCCTCCTGGGCTAATTGCCCCCAAGAGTCGGACGTGGCTGGTACAGGCGGAGAAGCTAGCGGCAGGTAGCTTTTAGCAGAAGTCCCGGGATAGCTGGTTAGCATCAGATAGTTGACAGACAACAGAGTGGAGATTTCCACACGGCACTTCTGTTCTACACATTATATTGACCATACAAAGCCAGGTATCCACGGCGCTTTATTCACTGATCATACTTGAACAGTAAAGCATAGATAAAACCTGCACCAACTCGTCACTGACACACAAGATGGCTGTCAGAGTAACAACTTTCTTTTCATCACAGTCAAAACATAACAGAGGCACCACCTTCTGGTGCTTTGTGGTACTACAGTGATATTCTAACTGTTGCAACACTCACTGCAGGGTTAGCGTATATGTTTACTGTACCTACACTGAAAGATACCGCGTGCTAGCACAAGCTAAGACGCAGGTGTTTGGCATCGGCCTTTCCAACAGAAAGCAGCCCAACTTATCGTCAGTGGGTTAAAGCCTACCGAAGGTTCACTCTTGTTTAGGAACGAGATAAATGCGTGTGGCATTTTGCCTCACTATGATTATATTTTCTCCTATTTGCCGCTACGTCCACGTCCTTCATATTCACAGGTTTGAATCGTATCCATTTGCTGAATTACATCCACTCCCAAACTCACCTGAGTGCTGTCATTGGCTGGAGGAAACCCACCGACTCCCCGCCCACAAACATCCTGTGTCAACCAAAACAAAGCAGAACTTTGATTTTAATGAAAAAGTTACTGACTCTACCTTTAATAAGAGCAATGACATTTAACAGCAAATCTTCTGGCAAACAAACCAAACCAAACAAAACAATGCAGCTTTTTAAGTATTCCTTCTGACTTGATGTTAAAACTGGTTCAGTATAATAACATTAATCTTGCTGGCTTATGGATGATTGCACCAACATAACTGACCTGCAATGAGACGTTGGAGGTGGTGGGTTGGGGGCTTGAAATCACAATGGGTGCTTCTGCACTAACAACTTTTTTGTTTTCTTGATGCTGTGGCGACAATACAGGTGGCAGTACTGAAGGTAAAAGGGTCACAGGACTCTGGTTTGAACACGTGTTGGTGAACTTTATGTTTTCACTGAAAACTTGTCCATGCATGGCCACTCGTGTGTGTAAACAAGAAAATTTCAAGGTTTTCTATTGAAACTATCGGTCTGCATTTTCAGTTCCATTTTGTGTTTACCAATGTTGCAATTATAAGCAACCTTGTGAGCTTATGTTCTGATTTGTTTGACCGATTGTACAAGATTTTCGTGAACTCCTGAAGCTATATCCTTAGCTTATTTGTTTTACAGAGCCGTGCTGCTGTGAGAACTTTCTTCAGTTGTTTCTGCATTATTAGACAACGTAGAAAACTGGACAAAGAACATTTAGGCACCTAAAACAAGACATCAGAAATACTCGAATCAGTTTTTAAAGGAAGAATGTGCGACATAAAAACAGCAGAAATCAAGTTTATCCTGTGTAAATGTCTCTCTGAGTCATGACTGTCTACGATGAGTGCGAAGCTCGAGTCCCGCTGGCTGTGTTGTTGTCAGAATCGTGTTTACATGGACGGGACGGACGGCTCCTCCCCTTGGTTATAAAAGCTGTTTAAGAAAAGAAGAAGAACATACTGTCGTCAACAGCAGTTTGTTTTGGTTTCATGCTGGTGCTCAAGGGCGACATCTTCTAGATCAAAAAGTCGCACATTCTTCTTTTAAAAAAACAGTCTAGAAATAACGAGTTTTAAATAAAAGACATCTTAGAAATGTGATTAGCATTCAATATGCAAAATGTTGGTAATGTTTAAAATATCTCAAATTCCCCAGTGCAAATATATAAATATGTTTTGCAAAGAAAGACTGATGTTCAGGTGTATTCATAAATAAATATAAGCACATACAACTGCCCTGCACACTGGTGTATTCATTGTATTTTATTCCTCATTAAAGAGTCTGATGGCAGCTAAGCGAAAGGACTTCCTGTATCGTTCAGTCCTGCACCTCGGGGTGATCAGCCATGTGACTAAACGTGAACTATTGAATCACGTCCAGGGTGTGTAGTGGTTGTGCAGGCCTTCTCAAAATGGACTTCAGTTTTGAGAGCATTGTTGCCTCTTTGACTTACGAAAAATCAGACAGACAAAACTTCACAGAGCTGCATGAAAACACTGCTGCTCCACCGGCGCCATCAGTTTTGTATAAGATAATAGTCCACCATAATTAATGAAGTTTGAGAGATTAAAACCTGTTCAACATTTTAAATGTGTGAATAAAGGTCCTTCTTATATTTTCAAACAACTGCAATCACTAAATATTGAATATTTACGCGTGTCTGATGTGTATCACTGTCTTTGCATGACAACACGTTTCCACATCTCTTCCACTTCTTTTTTGTGAGCACTGATCGTGTTGTTTTTTTGAGACACTGTTCGTGTGTTTGTGTTTGTTTGTTTTTTTTATTCTTGATAAATGTTCTTTCCTCCACATTCTTCTGCCTGGCTGAAAAGTTTGGATCCAGCATATTGTTCACGTTTTGGAGGCTTTCGATGAACGTCGTATAGATCCTGGAAACATTACTCTTCTCTCGTGTCTGACCCCAACGTTAATGTCTCTCTGTAGATGGCCCAGTGTCTGAGTATGGCATCACCTTCAAGACTCACATTGTTGATAAGTTTGGTGTTTCATTTGGAAGAGAGGGTGAGACCATGAGTCTAGGATGTACGGTCATCATCTACCCTGCTCTCAACCGCTACCAGCCAGAGATCCAGTGGTACAGAGATGGTGAGCAGACAATTACAGATCCCTAAATGTATTCTTTATCTGTTCAGGAAGATGTCTTTCACATGCCATTATTTGGTATGTATCCAATAAGTGTTATGTTGTGCATATTACATGAGAGACTCTTGTTATTTTTGCTAGATGTTCTGCTGTCTCCCTCTAAATGGAACAACATGCACTGGAGCGGAGATCGAGCCACACTGACGCTCACACACCTCAACAAAGAGGACGAGGGGCTCTACACGCTGCGTGTCACCACCAAGTCTGGATATGAAACCTACTCAGCTTACGTCTTTGTAAGAGGTGCGTGTTGTCATTTAAAAGTAAGATAAATCCTCATGACTCGGAATAATGATCACAAAATGACTGAGAAAAATGAACTCTTGGCAATAAATCAGCAAGATTATAACGGTCACAACAGAGTCCGAGTTTGATAAAAAATGTGTTTGACGTGTTTTTAACTTTATAGTTTGACCTCTGTGTTAACCATGCGTTCTGTAAACATGGCGGAGGCGGGGTTTATGACCTATTCTGCAGCCAGTCAGCAGGGGGAGCTCTAAATGTTCTGGCTTCCCTCCCAGACAGCTGTTTCTTCATCCATCTTAATATACAGTCAGATATATACAACCAGAAACATCCTACCACATCCTTTTGACTCTAAATTTCATTTTTTTTGACACGGTAGTGCAGTGGTTAGCGCTGTTGCCTCACAGCAAGGAGGTTCCGGTTTCGCATCCCCGTTGGACAGGACATCTCTGTGTGGAGTTTGCATGTTCTCCCCGTGCATGCGTGGGTTCTCTCCGGGTACTCCGGCTTCCTCCCACAGTCCAAAGACATGCTTGTTGACTCCAAATTGCCCGTAGGTGCTTGTGAGTGTGGCTGGTTGTCTGTCTCTATATGTCAGCCCTGTGATTGACTGGTGAACAGTCCAGGGTGTACCCCGCCTCTCGCCCAATGACAGCTGGGATCGGCTCCACCCCCCAGTGACCCTAAAAGGGAAAAGCGGTAAAGATAATGGATGGATGGATCTTTTGTTTGACCTAGTTTTTCTATCTGACAAAGGTGTTTAGGAACACATTTGACCTGCTACTTTCCTAAATAACAATGTAGATACTGCTCTACTGTTGCCTGTAATCCTTCGCTGACTCTAAGCATTGACTGACCATCACGTCTCACTTCATGCAAATTTAGAAACAGTCCTTAACCTTTTAGATCTGTATACTATTACGAATGTGTTGAATTCAAACCTCGTCAACTCAAGCTTAGTGCAACTTTGTTTTTGTCATCAGACCAAGGTCAAAGTTGACGCAGCACATCATCCGTCAGCTGATGACAACAACATATTTAATAGTGAAGTGATTAAGTGGTTTTAAATAGGATCTCTAATAGACACGACACAGATCGGCAGTTTCCTGGCGTCTGTTTGATTACAGTGGAAAAAAAGCAGCGGCCAGGGAGATGCTGCCTTCAGAGACAATCTGACCTTTAGAGCTTTTTACAAATGTTGGGTATGAACATTCCAGGTGGTAGTCCCTGTTGTTTACCCTCAAGGGGCCAGGTACAGTCTCCAAAACAAAACCCTATATGAGCCGGGCTGCAGGCGAGCTATTCTCAGAGAGATTAGGGATGGAATGAGTCTGGCAGTGAGCTCAGTGAGATACTGGAAATATCCGCTTCAAGGAGAAACAATAGGCTGCCCAGTTTCCTCGCTGAACTTTGTATGTTTACACACTCTTTGGTTATTATTTGTCCTGTTTGGATACGTCTCCCTGCCTTAATGATAAGCCTATCATAAGAATAATTAAGTTAACAGTCGGAACATTAAGAAACTGTTGATTTTTCTATGCATACAGGCTATTTATGTCGACATGTGTGAGTTAATACATGCTCTTACTTTATGATGGAGCTCTTTGTCTGAAGTATGGATCTTAGTTGCCCTAGCTTTACCTTTACTGCATGTTTCTTTAAAAGTCACCTCTCTTATCCCCTTTCACTGCGGGGCGGGCTGCTGCTAATTCGGTCCTCTTGCCGCTGACTCCTCTCAGCTCGTGTTTGACTTGAGGACCAGAAACATTCCTGGCACGAAGCTCAGCAGCGACACAGTTCAGCACAGGGCACACTCACTTTAAAACCAAGCAGGATCAATTCATTATGGAGAAATCTCTGGCTTGGAATTTAACACATCTTTTACCTTGTTGTTATTGTTTGTGTTAGATGCTGATGCTGAGGTTGAAGGCGCTCCAGGTGCCCCTCTGGATGTGCGCTGTCTGGATGCCAACAAGGATTACATTATCGCCACATGGAAGCAGCCAGCTGTCGATGGTGGAGAGTCCATCCTGGGCTACTTTGTGGACAGGTCACTTGACTTCTAACTGTTATTTATGTGACTGCTAAAAAATGTCTCTCAGTCATGTCACAGCAGGAGCCTCGTGGATCAAATCTCCCGAAGACTTGGCGTTGATAATTTAGTTTGGAAGAAAATACAGAATATTTTGATATCAAACCTTTATGTTTTCTGGAGAGGACATTCAGGTTTCCCTCATTTCCAATGCTGTCGAGGTTGCAAGCACATTTAAAACAAGCAAAAAAACTCAACACAAATAATCAATCACAAAAACAACTGAGACATATTAAAACACTTACAATGGGAAACAAAACAGAGAGAAAAGAACTCCAGTCTTTAGAGTTTGCTGGAGGTTGTTTCATGAGTTTGGGACATCAAAAGAAAATGTAGATTTACAGGGTTCAGTGAAAGCTTGAGGGACTCTCAGAACGAGCCAAGCAGAAGAACGGGTCATGTAGGTGCCTGAATTCCACTTCAACAGATCTGTGATGTAAGGTGGAAGTTTTCCAATAAGGACCTTGAATATATATAAAGAACTGTTTTTGTTGCGCCTCTTTTCAAGAGAAGGCCAACCGACCCTCTCATACAGGACGTGATGATCAGTGCCGACTCTATCACCAGTTATGAATCTGATGGCAGAGTGATAGACAGCGTCCAGAGGCTTCAGAGTTGAAGCTGCAGTGTGTCTATAAATGACTTTGCCGTAATCCAGAACTACCAAGAATACAGCTTCAACAACCTTCTGTACAGAAAGCCAACATTCTGTCGCAATTTGGAGACAAGAGAATCCTGAAAATGAGAAGGATGGCGTCTCAATATAATCTTTTTTCCTTGCTAATAATTTGACACAGAAACTCTATGATGCTCATTAATATGTTCAGTTTCTTCCTGGTTTCCCGTATTAACCTCCCACATTGTGAAAGACTTCAAATAAGAAGCTAATTGTCTGAAACATTTTTGTTATTTGTGCACAGATGTGAGGTTGGAACTAACCACTGGATCCAGTGTAATGACACTCCTGTTAAGTTTGCCCGTTTCCCCGTCACCGGCCTGGTGGAGGGACGCTCCTACACCTTCAGAGTGCGTGCTGTCAACAAGAGCGGGATGAGTCGCCCGTCCAGAGTCTCTGAGCCGGTGGCTGCCATGGATCCGGCTGACCGTGCACGCATGAGAGGTACTGTCCAACAGAGCCCAGTCAGTCTCCTAATACTACTTAAAGAGCTTCATTAACAAAAGTCCTAAGATAGAGGAAAAGAGGGTTATGGTTGTTGAGTGATGTCGACAGACAACAAGAAGGGACAATGCATGAAAAAAACATCAGATTCATTAACGTAAATATTCATTATTATTTTGTCGTCAGGAACCTCTGCTCCCTGGACCGGCCAAATCATTGTCACAGAGGAGGAGCCTGCAGGTGGGATTTCCATCAGTTATATCCATAATGACAAGTGACTAAAAGGTCACATACATGTGTCCTTTTTCTGCTGCACAGCTGATATGTTTAGGGGCTAAAGTCCTTTTGTTTTATCCATCAGAGGGCATCGTTCCCGGCAGACCTCTTGAACTGCAGGTGACAGAAGCCACCAAGAACTATGTGGTGCTGAGCTGGAAGCCACCTGGAGAGAAAGGCCTTGAGGGTGTCATGTACTACGTGGAAAAGGTACATTAATCTATTTCACAACATGTTCCTACATGTTACAAATTCAATGAAGATGCACTCTAACACCTTACACAATGTGTCGCCTGTTTGTCAGTGTGTCTCGGGCACAGACAGCTGGCAGAGGGTGAACACAGAGATCCCAGTGAAGTCTCCTCGCTTCGCGCTGTTCGATCTCGCCGAGGGGAAATCCTACAGCTTCCGCGTCCGCTGCTGCAACTCTGCAGGCGTTGGAGAGCCATCTGACCCAACTGATGCCACCACTGTTGGCGACAAGCTCGGTCAGAAAATAAACACATGAATGCATTTATCACACCTGCAACAACAACAAAAAAGTTACTGTCTAAGTTATCAACACAAAAACATGTGAAACGTTCTGGTCCACAGATATCCCATCAGCCCCAGGAAAAGTCGTCCCTACCAGAAACACGGACACATCAGTCGTTGTGTCTTGGGAAGCATCCCAAGACGCCAAAGAGTTGGTGGGATATTACATCGAGAGTAGTGTTGTAGGAAGCAATGAGTGGCAGCCGTGCAACAACAAGCCTGTGAAAGCTACCAGGTAGAACAACTCCTGTTTCTTTTTCACCAGCAATCATAATGCATCATATTGACCTCTGACATATTTTGTCAAACAAATTTGCAGGTTCATCTGTCACGGTTTGATGACGGGAGAGAAGTACGTGTTCAGGGTGAGAGCAGTGAACGCAGCAGGACTCAGCCAGTTCTCGCCGGAGTCGGAGCCCGTGGAGGTGAAAGCAGCTATTGGTGAGTGAAACTGAAAAAGCTACGATAGGAGTCAGAAGATAGAGGATTGTAGTTGTTTCTGTGATTTAAAGGAAATATCCAAACATTTCACAATGTTTTAAAAGCCAGCTGGTGTTGTTGTGGCTTGCATTTCTGAATTCAGTTCGCTGTTACTGAGTTTTGTCACTTTAATTACAGAGAGGAATGTTTAAAAATGTCTTTTTTGGAGAATAGCTGCACTAACTTTAAACAATTTATACAAGGTATCACAGCATCCTATACAATGCAGCCAAATTTAAAGGAGCAATATGTAACTCTGACACCTAGTGTTTGAAATAGGTACTGCGGTCCAAGTTCAAAACATTGTAGAGAGCTGTCTCCCCCCGCCCCCTCCTCTCTAGAGTGGATGCTCACGCAGGTCACCATGTGGTGGACACTGAAGCTTCAGTGTTTAGCCAGCTCTGCATCGGTCTGTAAACCTTTCTGCGTTCTAACCTCTCTCCATTTTTCAAAAGCATCTCCAATATTGATCCTAGTTTGAGCACGTTTCTGCTCGTGGAGCTTATTAGAAACATGCAGAGGCTTTTTAGGTCGGGTACAATCACTTCTATCTGAACCAGTTCTCTTGCCCGCTTCCATCGCTGCAATACCTGTTGGTTTGACGTTAGCCTAGCAAACCAAGATAGGCCTTAAAACCGCTTACCTTCTCTGGTCCAAACAAATCCAGACCATTCAGGACCAGAATCTAAAGTTAGAAGGAGGACATACTGGCTGCTGCATTGTTGTCAGAGAAGCCAGCACTTCAACATAGCATGTTTCCTTAATGTCTGATCATAGAGTAAGGTCATGTTGTCATTTCATTCAGTAGATATCTTACAGATTGCTCCTTTAAATCCACCTAACACCACAGACTGGGTTTTCAAAATGATTGGTTCTTCAGGTGGAAATCTCCTTTAACTCACAGTAACATTTAGAGAAGAAGTGTTGTTAGTTAAACATGATGTTGTAGGTCACCATTGTTGTCTTCACTTCTTTATATCATCAGCATCTGTACTCCCACACTTTCTCCTCCGTGGTTCCACTTTGTCACCCTGTCACATTATTTTTGCACTTTATGTGCCCAACCTACCTACGCCCTGTCCAGCTACATCCACCCTCCTCCCCTCCTTCTCCTCCGCCTCCTCCTCCTCCTCCCTGCACAGCCTGAGGCGGGGTCAGGGTCAGGACTTGTAGACTTCCTCTAATTTGGGTCAGTGCGATCCAATTCAGCGGTTGTTACAAACCAGCCCAGTGTCACACACCACCACCACCACCACAATCATCCCCCCATTTTCCCCACCTATCCTGGGCAAAAGATGTGTTGGCAACCCCACATGGTGCTAAAGGTATCCAGACACACCTCTCCCACCCCACCGGTACCCTTAAACTGCTCCGTCTTACTCCGTCTTTCTGTTGTCCTAACCTCTTAGCTAACCTGGCAGTGGAATTGTACTGTTTGATAGTTTAATTCATTTTAAGGACCAGACTCTAAAGGATTCATAACATGTTAGGTCAGTTAACGATACATAAGTGGATACAAACTCTGCAACATTTACGATTTTGGCTATTTTGTACTATCAGGGTGATTTCCTTTGGCAGAATGTCTGCTGTAAAAACGGCTTTTTTGCCTGGGGTGTGTTTGTGACTTCCTGGAGCCAGCCTCAAGCGGACACTCGACGAACTGCAGAATTTTGCACTTCTGCATCGGACAGACATTTTGTCCTATTGGAAAATTAACTAATTGATTGGACATGTTTTTAAGACTAGAAACATCACAGTTTATCATAATCGATTTTAAGTTAAAGTCTCAAATCAGTTAAGACAGAAAAATTAGACAATAGGAAAACTCCAGCTGCAGGTCGAAATGTTACTTAAGCACACATGGTGAGTACATTTACAGAGTTACAGTCCAGCATTTGTTTTGAAATATTCGTTTTGCATGAACAAAAATAAAGAAAAACACTTTCCAGACGTGACTTAGGCTTCATTTCATTCTTGCCAACAATCTAAATAAATACATTTGAATAAAAAACTAGTCAAGGCCTTACACAGACTGTGAAACAGATCAATTCTGCTGCTGTAGTTCTGCCAGCGATGCTCTCTCAGTCTCCTGCATGTGTTCCCTAACAACTCTTAATTACTTAGCCTTTGAATGTCACTATTCACTGGCCAGCTTTGTGTTGAGCGGCATGCTCTGTTTCCCCTTCTGAAAAACACATAGTTAACACTGCCAATGTTCAGTATGTCTGTGCAGAGATAAACAGGCGGACATTTTTACTGAGGTCATTTCTTCTTTGTTCGTTGCAAAGAATGGAATTGGCTGATTTATTCCTTCTTCTAATTAACTTCGTTTAATATTTACAGCTAAATTAATTACAGTACTTCCTATGAATTATGGTGCGTTCCATTTTAACTCAGAAGTGGGAAATTTAAGTTACCGGTCTGAAGTCAGAAATCTGACACGAAAACTCGGAGCAACTTCAGTAGTCCGAGTTGGAATCCAACATGACTGCTACGTGCATGGACTGTAAAGTTTAAGCTGTTTATCAAAGTGTTTATTAGTATCGTGCGAGTTCATTTTGTCATGTTATTTCCGCGCGCAAACTTTCATGTAGTGTGTTGTTATCAAAACAAAGTTACTCCTGGAGGCGTCCATGTTGCTTGTCCGACTTGCAACTTGAACGGGGTTAACTCGTCATTCCCAGCTCCGAGAGCCGAGTCCTGAGGTGAAATGGAACGCGCCAATAGACCATGTTGAGAGATAGCGATCACCCTGAATGTTCCAGTTAATACAACTTTTTAGAGGATATCTTGGAGGTGATGAAATACGTTGGCGTTGTTACTAAAGCAGTGTTTTTTCATACAGGGTTAGCGCAAAGCCCGCACATTCACCGTCACTGGCTGTGTATCGTCTCTTGCATGAAATCTCTCATGATCCCAAATAAAAATCTGCTCACCTCCTCACTCAGATGTCACTCGTTGGTCATCTTGTCTTCATTTTCTTCTCCAAGTCAGATGAAGACATTTTACTGTGCTAGATAGGTAGATGTTCTGAGTATTTCTTGCTCTCTTTCTGTGTCTGCTCGTCTTCCTCTTGCTCTCTGAACGTAGTGTGATTGAGAAGAGCTGTGACTTGTGTGAACGGATGTTTTTCCTGTTTTTGTTTGTTTTCAAAACTCTTTTGCTTTTCTCTGCTAACTCCTGTAGGGGGCGGCATCCCTCATGGTGTGTTGCCGGAGATGGGGCCGGGGGGTAACGTGGGCCAACTAACTGAGCACAGGCCACGCTGGACGGGCACGCATGACACTGTCCAGCTCCCCCCTGACACTAAGCGCAATAAAGCTCAGACTGACACTGAAGCCAGGGAGGGGGCCGGGGCTCCTCGCTCTGACCTCACAAGGCCCGACCCTGCCGTGACTAAAAGCAAGGGGGGCAAGAGAGGCAGCGTGTCCTGGGCCCCTGACCTGGCAAAAGACCTGGTCTCAGAGTCTGTGTCAGACTCAGTTTCTGATTCACTTACTGACACAGCTGCACAGTTAGACCCAGTCCCTGCTGAGGTTCAGGGTCACACAGTCAATGAGCCTGAGGTCGAGCAGACGCGTAAGTTCTCAGTAGATGCTCCAGCTAATCCGGGGACAGTGAGGCCCAGGAGGGATTCTGCAGGTGAGCAACGAGCAGGGATGGAAATTTTTCTTTATCATCTACAAAATACAAAAAAATCCATCAGCCCCCTCCCCCTTGACTTATTTTCTACCCTGACTTCACAATTCACCATTTACACGACTGACTTATTATCAATGAACAGTCGTTGAAGTGCTCTTCTTGTGTTCTTCTCTCCAAGGTAAGTCACTTTAGATCCGACTTTTTAACTCAACACAGTCACGCTTGCCAATCGTAGGCTACCACTTTCCCATTTCCCCACAACTTCCCTACAAGGTGACTCAGCCTCTGTTACCTGGCACAGGATCCTGCCATCACATTGAGTTCTTGGAGCACTGTAACACACACACGCACACACACGCACACACGCACACACACATACGCACATCGGTATGACATGGCAGGAGCCGGCTAATCACACCCTGTTTTGAAAAGTGGCATCCAACCAACACAAGAGCTTTGACACTTGTGACCTTGTGTGGCTCTGTATAAAACAGACCAATTTATTATTACCAGTTAACATGACCCTGATTCATGTGAGAGGTTTCCCACAGTCCTTTCTCTTCTGATTCCCTCCTTCTCCATCTTTACGCCAAGGTATGCTAACCTGCCTCTGTCAGAAAGGGAAAAAAACAGCTTACGAGCACCCCTATAGCTAAATTAAGATGTGTAAGAAAGAGATGTTGTGGTTCAGACAGAACAAGTCTGGCACTTCTCCTGTTTCCCATCTTCATACTAGGCTAGGCTAGCCGTCCTCTGGCTGTAGCCTCATAAATAGAAAATACACAGCTTATCACCTAACAATCGAGCCACACTGTGTCTATTTCAAACTTGAACCATACCTTTAAGTACAAATCATAATACAAAGACCAGATTTTGAAGGTTAAAGGTGTTCAAATTGTGTTGTGGGTTTGACAATATTCATTTACAGCAGGTATTTATTTACTATTTTCTTTTAAATGTAACACAACCTACGTGTGACTTCAGATATTCTTTGTCCAAGGAGAGTGGATTTCAATAAATACCTGCATTATAAGTTGTATTAATGGGACACTGAAGCCTTCATTTGATAGGACAGCTGAAGAGAGACAGGAAATGTTAGGAGGGGAGAGAGGAGGATGACATGCAGCAAAGGAAAGAGGATAGATTCGAACCCATGGCCGCTGCTACAAGGGCAAAAGCCTCCGTACATGTGGCGTGTGAAATAACTGCTAGGCTATCCGTCACAAGCTTTACACCCTGTGATAGTTACAATACTCTCGTAACAGTTTTATTTATTTATGAGAATATCAAAGAACAATTTTAGGTCAATATGAGCAGCTGGCAAAAAATATGTTTGTGAATCAAAAGCATCACCTCCTTGAAGGGCTTCAGTTTCCCATTACCTCAGCCTTTTCCCCAGCGGAGGGATTTATGGTGTTAATTGGAGTTTTCTGTCATGTCAGCCTCCCCTACTCCACCCTTTGGCATCAGCGTCCTGGAGTGTGTGCGTGACTCCATGGTGCTGGCCTGGAAACAGCCAACCTGCATCGGCGGCGCTGACGTCACAGGATACTTTGTGGATTATCGTGAGGTCATCGATGGCGTGACGGGGAAGTGGCACGAGGCCAACATCAAGGCTGTCAGCGAGAGAGCCTACAGGGTGAGCTGATATTAAATTCCTCAACAACAAAAAGAGCAATCAGTTGATTTTTAAAACCGAAAAGGACAATTGTACATTTTTCTCTCCTTCAGGTGTCTGACCTGAAGGAGAACAGGAAGTACCAGTTTCAGGTGCGGGCAGCCAACATGGCCGGTGTCGGCATCCCATCACTGCCCAGTGACACTTTCCTGTGTGAGGAGTGGACCATCGCCGTGCCAGGTTAGATAGACCACCTGTTCACTCCTCTGAGAGAACAAGATCACGGCACACACTGAAGCACTTTTTCTAAACTTGACTTTTTATCTTCTTTTAATCAATGAGGAGAAATCTTCATGTTCTCAACTCCTTACTATGATTAACACAAACTGCATGTTGTAAATACTTTATTAGACTATGAACAAGAACTTCATTTTTCTGTGTACATGATTGTTGCGAAAAACTAAGAGGTATTCAAAGACGTGTTGAAAAGTAATGAAGCACATGAAAAGTTACCAACCTGTAGTTTCTTGTGGACTTCCAATGTGTTTATGACTTTCTGCTTTGGACCTCAGGACCGCCCCACGACCTGCAGATCAGAGAGGTGCGAAATGACTCTCTGGTGTTGCTGTGGAAACCACCTGTGTACCAGGGCCGCGACCCTGTCAACGGGTTCTACATCGACATCAAGGAGGCAGAGGCGCCACATGAAGCGTGGAGAGGAGTGAACACTCAAGCTACGGAGAAGAAATACATTAAGGTCGACATCTTCTGACTGAATGCTGTCCTCTGAGAGTGTCATCGACACAGGTGTGGGTGTGTAATCCGGTTGTTTTATTTCATTAACAGATCAAGAACCTGAAGGAGTCGGAGACGTACGTGTTCCGAGTGCGTGCTCAGAATAAAGCAGGTGTTGGAAACGTCTCAGACGTGACAGAGCCCGTCTCAGCTGTGACCAAACCAGGTATTAAAAAAGTCTGATGAACTAATGCTGACAAGTTTTTTTTTCAGTAAAAGCAAACAATAGCCGATCTCACTGCGCTTATTTCAGGCACGAAGGAGATCGTTGTGGACGTTGATGACGACGGTATCATCTCCCTGAACTTTGAATGCTGTGACATGATCCCCGACTCCAAATTTGTGTGGTCCAAGAACTACGAGGAAATGACAGACCCATCCCGCATGACCATGGAGACCAAGGGGAACAAGTGAGATGACAGATTCTGTTTTTTGTTTTTTAACATGAGACTGTTTGGATTTGACTATCTCTTCTCATTTACGACTCCTGTTCTGTGTTTTCCTGCAGGTCCAAAGCTGTTTTCAACGCTCCCGGAGAAGACGACATCGGTATTTACTCATGTCTGGTCACTCACACTGACGGTGCTTCATCCAGCTACACTCTCTCTGAGGAGGGTAAGTTACAAAGCTCAGAAAAACGTGCAATACGAGTATTTAATGCCTTTATTCCTTTGACCTTTGTTAATAATGACTCATGTCTTTTACAGAGTTAAAAAGGCTCCTGGAGATCAGTCATGACCACAAATTCCCCAGTAAGTGTAAAACCTTTTGGCTTTTATGTCCTTACCTTATTAGGGTTTTTTGTAGTTTTTTTGTCTTTTGTCTTTTTCTGTCTCTTTATTTGCCTCGCTGAAAAACCAAACGCCCCTTGGGGACAATTAAAGGTGAAGTTGAAGTTGAAACTAATCCTTTTCTTCATGTCGATTAATGAAAAAAGGAATAAACTTGTTGCTCATACACTTGTATTAACATAGAATCAGATACAAGAAGCATTCAAATTACTTTTTCTTTGAGTTGGCCGCTACTTCTTCTTCTTCTTCTTCTTCTTCTTCTGCAGTAATCCCCCTGAAGTCAGAGTTGGCCGTGGAGCTGCTGGAGAAGGGAAGAGTTCGCTTCTGGCTGCAGGCGGAGAAGATCTCAGCCAATGGAAAAGTGGATTACGTCTTCAATGACAACGCTCTCTCTCAGGGCGAGGTCGGTCAGCAAGAAGCAAATCACACATAATCTCACGATAATGTCTAGTGATTCAATATTCATTTTGGAATTTATTTCTTGGGTGATTCTGTCGATTTGTTTCGCAGAAATACAAGATGAACTTCGATAAGAACACCGGCGTGATCGAGATGACCATGGACTCTCTGACCCCGGCAGACGAGGGCACCTTCACCTTCCAGCTGCAGGACGGGAAAGCTACAAACCAGTCCAGCCTGGTACTGATAGGAGACGGTATGCTGAGACAAACAATATCCTGAAGATGTTCCTATTCTTACTTCATTTGAGCTAGACTGCACGGAGAGCTTTGTTGAGTTTGAATCTCATTTTAGAAGCTAAACTCTTTGGAGAATCAGTGCGTGGCTAATTTTAGAAGAAGACAGATTATTTTTAAGGAGTGCATGAAAACAGTTGTTTGCAGGTTCAGTCAGGCCCGCCCACAGAAATGTCTGACCCTGAAAGGCTAAGTGAACGGGCCCTCCATAGATGTTAATTAACAGTATTACATGCATGTTGGATCAGTAGTGTTAGCGTTAGCTTCCTGGTTAACATTTGCCTCGCTCTGTTTAGCTTTTTCAGCTTACTGAAAATACATTTGCGTACAAGTTATTGTCGGGGTCAAATGCCTTAAAGCCTCCTTTCTATCTGGCAGTTTTGTGCAGGTCCTGTATTCCCAAAATGACTAACAGTTAAGTTCAGTGGGCTCTCCTACGACTTTTAACGTTACAAAAAATGGTACATACCATTTAAAAAAGAGGGGATTTACATTTTGAAACAGAGAACAATGAATAAAACATTCTTTCTTTGGGCCCCAGAAAGCTTTCCCCCTATCCCACCCGTTATAGACAGCCTAGGCACCAGTGCAAAGAGAGCTGCATAGAATCAGTAAGAACCTGTTCAGTCATGGTGCAGGGCTCAGTTGTGAACACTAGAGGGCAGTAAACACATTTAAGAAGAATAAGGGAAGGGTTCCTGGTCAGGTTTACACACAGTGAAAATTGTCTTTAAGTTTTGGTGAATAGGAAATCAGAACTCAAGACTCTTAAATGACAGAAAATAACAAAAGTATGAAAGACAATTCTATAAAATATGTTCAATATAAAAGAACACATTGAAAAAATATCCAAGAGAGAGGAGCTCAGGATGCTTAATA
The DNA here is from genome assembly GCA_020745685.1 of Tautogolabrus adspersus. Lineage (NCBI taxonomy): Eukaryota > Metazoa > Chordata > Actinopteri > Labriformes > Labridae > Tautogolabrus > Tautogolabrus adspersus. The sequence continues at coordinate 3,265,663 of CM036551.1, read as the reverse complement.
TGCTGAATGACATGCATGTTACAACATCATTTAACAGCAACTAAACAAAGAGCCACGTACTTAAAATTAAAGGTCCAATTCACTGTTTAGATTTATCAAGTACTTTTTAACAGCTAACAAATGTTGATTATATGACTGTTGTTTTTCTTTGCAGTGTTCAAGGAGCTTCAGAAGGAGTCGGAGTTCCAGAGGAAAGAATGGTTCAGAAAACAAGGTACTGCAGAGCGCTCTGTTACATTAAGGACACCACACAGATTTAAAGTTCAGCCCCGAGCTTTATTATAAAAGCAAATGTTTTCAAGGATAAATAAGACACCATAGAAACAACAGGGGCTTGAGACCCGGCAAAAAAAAAAAAAAAAAAAAGATGGGAAGGTGCAGAGGCAGCCACGTGACGGGGCGTCGCTCTCTGCACCTCGCCCTAGAACTAACTAAGAGGAAAAGATTAACCTAAAGAAACCAAAAGACAGAAAGTAGGACTACTGCTGGTCTCCAGCCCAAACTAAAATAACAAGACCCAGCAGTCTTGATGTGCCTGGTGTAAAAATGGGGATCAGTAGCTCCTCACCATATAAATGAGTGTGAGTGTGAGCGCCAGAGAACTCTCCTACCTGAATACCCCTCCTCCCTAATTGACAGGAGAAACTTCCTTTTCTTTCTGTTGATCGGCTGATTCATGAATTCACAAAATGCTTCAGCCCCATTTGGACCATTGTACATCTTTGTTTTTTACATTTCATCCTCTGACATGTTGGTCACAGGTCCCCACTTTATCGAGTATTTGGGTTACGAGGTGACGCCAGAGTGCTGCGTTGTGCTGAAATGCAAGGTGAGACAGAACTTTGAAGATTTTCTAAACTTTGCACTCTTTCAGAAAATTGCAGCAGAGTTAAATTAAACTCCTTAATCTCCCGTGCTGCATGTCAGGTGGGCAACATGAAGAAGGACACCTCGGCGCTGTGGTACAAAGACGGCCGTGAGATCAAAGCTGACGAGAACCTGGGCTTCACCGAGGGAGTGCTCAAACTGGAAATAGCTCAGGTAAGAGTGAGAGAGTCGAAACTTTTGTCTATCGTGACTGTATGTATAAATATATATGTATATTTATGTGCTGTATAACTGTCATTGAATTCATTTGCATATATGACTGTAAACGGTGAACTCCGAGCACACAGATATTTGGATCCTTGACAAGAGTTGAGTAAGTTAAAGAAAAAACGATGACACAAGAAAGTTGTCAAATACATTATTTCTTCTTATTTTAGTCAGAAACTCTTAAAGGTCACATATTCTCCTCATCAACCAGTTTATATATGTCTCAGAGCTCCTGAAAACATGTGTGTGAGGTGTCTTGTTCTAAATCCACTCTGATCCTGTATTTGATCATGTCTATAAACCCCTCTATTTCAGCCCTGCTCAGAACAGGCTGTTTCTGTGTCTGTAGCTTTAAATGTAAATGAGCTGTGTCTGACCATGCCCCTCTCTGGAAGGGGAAGTGGGTGGGCTTTCTTGCTCAGTGCCCTATTGTTTACGGTGAGAAGGCAGACTCAGAGGGCAGAACAATGGTGCGTTCCATTTAATCTCAAAAGTCAGAAATTCCAAGTTACCGGTCGCAGCTATAACGCGGTTAACTCGAGTGTGAAGTCATTTCCAGCTCCGAGATCTGAGTCCAGAGGTAAAATGGAACACACAACACCTAGCTGTGGGCGTGTCCCCCACCTGGGGGAGGGGTTACTGCCCTTTGTGATGTCATGAAGGGAAAATCTCCAAACGGCCTGTTTGAGCACACATTTTCTGAAAAGTGGAGCAGGCAAAAGATGGAGAGGATGGACTTTTCTCATCATTGGGGGGTTTGTAGACAGACTAGAGACACATATTAGTGTTAGAAAAATATCCTGAAGTGTAGTTTGCATAATATGTGACCTTTAAAGGATTTTGTAATCAGCATCATCTGTCTTTAAACTCATCATACATATTACAATTTATTCACACTTCTTCCAGAAACTGTTATCACTTTCTTCCTCTAACTGTCTTCTTCTTCTTTTCTGTTTTCATTCTTCTTCACATCATACTTCATCCCCATCCCACTGTGTCGTCTCTAAACGTCTGTCCGCGTGGCGTTCAGTGACATGACATCCCTTCAGTCGCTCTAACGTGTATAAACTTGATGTCACATGTGTCCCATTTCAGCGCGACTTCCCCGCAGACACAGCAGACTATGTCGACGGCCTAATCTGGAGAACACTAAAAGTTGGGATCAGTCTTCTGCCCACCTCATGGTTTTGTTGTTCTGCCTGCGAATGCTTTCTGTTTGTTTGTTTGTTCGTGTTTGTCTGTCTGCTTTTTTGCTTTTGCGTCATATATGTGTGATCTGCAGCACCCATAGCAGAAGAGAAAAGCTTGCCTTTTCAGATGAATTCAAATAATATTCCTTGTTCGATGTCACATGTTGCAGATGAGTCTGACGTTCCTGCTCTCTCTATCTCTGTCAGATTTCCAAGAAGGACTCTGGCGTGTATGAGGTCGTTCTGAAGGACGACAGAGGGAAAGACACGTCCACTTTGAATTTGACCGATCAAGGTGATCTTGTAGAGTCATCAGTAAAGCAAACAATCACCTGTTGAATGAAAGATAACACTGAGCATGACCATCCTCTTATCGTCCTCTAGGTTTCAAAGACTTGATGAATGAAGTTTTCAGTTTTATTGGTAAGAAGAGAAACATTATGTGTCCAAACTGTGTGGTCCCCTCGTTCGTTTTAATCTTAAAAATATTATTTTTTCCATCTAAGCCAATTCCTCCACTCCGCTGAAGATCACGAGCACAGATCAAGGCATCCGACTTTACACCTTCGTCAGCTACTACAATGATTTACTGCAAGTAACATGGCACTACAAGTACGCTCCCTCTCTTGTTATTTAAACAAGCAGCTTCACTGTTTCATTAATTTGGGAAAGTTCTCCATTTTTTTGTATTTATGGTCAATTTGTGCCATAGCCTGATTTTATGAGCCTGCAGTCTTGTTTCCGTGTCACCGAGCTGCATTTATCGTCTCTCTGTCAGGGATTCAGCCATCGCCTTCTCCGACCGTATAAAGAGTGGAGTGGTGGGGGAGCAGCTGTGGCTGCAGATCACAGAGCCCACAGAGAAAGACACGGGCAAATATGCCATCGAGTTCAACGATGGAAAAGGTGGCCTGAGGAGGACTGTTGAGCTGTCTGGTCAAGGTAAGTGTAGGAACTCTTTCTTCTTCTTGTTTTGCATTAGGTGCATCGTACAAAGGCCGAAACTCCCCGTGTGAATAAATCTGACTCTTAAAATCTTCTTTTGTTTCGCAGCGTTCGACGATGCTTTTGCAGAATTCCAGAGACTCAAGTGAGTCACACAGATCAGCTTTATGTGGCCACGATCACAGCGCACATAAAAACACACATTTTGTGAAATTAAACCCAGAGCTGTTCTGATTTGAGGAACAAACACATGAAGACGTGTGCATACAGATTAAGTCTTAACTTTCCCTTCGGATTCTTGGAACCTTTGACCTGATTTGCTGTTTTCTCTTCCTCCTTTTCCTCCTCTTTAGAGCTGCTGCTATTGCAGAAAGAGGTAAGTGATGTTATACTTAAAGTGTCTTCTTTTGTTGGCCAGCTTTCAGGCCGATGTTCATTCATAAAGAAGACTTTATTGTTTATTATACTTACTTATAATGGAGTTTAAAATGCTGCATGTTGGATTTTTTAACTGAAAACCACAAAGGCAAAGCAAGTTTATTTATAGAGCACAATTCAGCAACAAAGGCAATTCAAAGGGTTTCCTCATGACATCAGAAGCATCGAGACAAAGAGAGAAGACATTTAAAAATCCCCCCAAAAAACCTTAACATCCACAGAGAAGATTTAATATGTTTCCAGCAAGAAATGATCGAGAATATTTAAGTATAAAAATGTACTTTTATTCTTTGTTCTTCAGGTTTTTTGTCTCATCTTTCTCATCTCAGGTCATGTCCATGAAAAAAAGTCCAATATCTGTTTTGTTGCTGTTTTTCTGTTTGGTGCATTCTCACTATTTTTCCTCATTTTTATGATAATTAATATCGTTTGTTTCAGGTCGTGCTCGAGTAGCAGGAGGCCTGCCTGATGTGGTCACTATACAGGAGGGGAAGGTAAACGCTGTCAGCTGATTCTACATGGCCTGCACTAAAGACAGCATAATGACAGATACTAAACCTCAATCTAATCTAGATTATGAGTTTCTATGCTCTGTCCCCTTTGCAGGCCCTCAATCTCACCTGTAACATTTCTGGCGACCCCGTGCCAGAGGTCACCTGGCTGAAGAACGACAGAGAGATCACGTCCGATGATCACATCATCCTTAAGTTTGCGTCCGGCAAGTTTGCAAGTTTCACCATCACTGCCGTGAACCCGTCAGACTCTGGCAAGTACAGCATCCTGGTGAAGAACAAGTACGGCACCGAGAGCGGGGACTTCACCGTAAGTGTCTTCAACCCTGAGGAGGCAGGCGGCAAGAAAAAGTAACAAGCCAAGGTCCAAATCTTGTCGTAAATATGTATAAATGAAAAAACACACGGGAAAAAAAAAAACGGCTTGAGGAATGTGTTCGATGTTTTGTGTAGAATATTAAATTAACTCTCGAGGTGCTGAGTCTGAAACGAGAGATCCCACAGTGCAGGAAGAAAAATCGAGAGTGTGGTTCAGAGTCAAACTATCCAAACTATGTAGCTGCTCACTTAAAATCCAATAATAACACATCTAAACAAATGTAAAAGGTTATTGTAGTTTTTGTTTGTGTAAAGTTGAGACATGCAGAGAGGCTCATTCATTCTGCCCTCTTTACTTCAGAAGGAAAAATAAAAGAGAAATGAGTGTGGGATGTCTGTTATGAAGCAAAATTAAATAAATTATTTCACGTTTTTTAACTAATTTGCTACAAATTCTGCTATCTTTTATTCGGCCAATCAGCTTCAAATGCTTCCAGATCCCTTCCTAGATACAGGCAGACTTCTTGTCTTTTAGGCAGTCATTTATTGAACTTGATCTGAAAACAAAATGTGTTACAAATAGGCTAAAACATGATCTTTTCATTAGACTTTTATTGTTATCTTTCTTTGAATGTTTTGATCGTGACGTCACTTCCCTTGCCTCCCTGTCTGTACTGAACACTGTTGTCCTCACTGTCTTCACTGTGATTGTCATACACCCTCTCTAAAGTCCTTTATTAATTATTGTGATGCCTGTCCAATCTGTGAATTTGTTGATGACGATGCCACTGTCATGAAGACTGCTTAAGAACACAGTTTTTATTATTGCATCACTTCCTGGTCCCCTGTTTTGTTGATGAGACTAATAAAAAATAAGCATGTACCTCCCCACTTCCTCCTCCGCCTCTTCCTCTTTGAGTTGTCTCACTTTGGTTTGAACCTTCCACCCTTCACGATTCACTCTCTGGTTTCAGTTACCCTGTTCCAGTCGTGAATTTTCTGTGGTATTGGATGAACCACCAGCATGGACGCAACCCCTCTCTCTGTACTGACTCACCCTGTAAGAGCACAAACACAGAGCAAAAAAATTCAACTTCCCCTGAATGTAAATGTCAGAAAACTAACGCTGTTTCCTCTTGTTGTCTAGTCACAAGCCTCAACCGTCATGTTTTTCTGTCGGATAAAAAATTGCTGTCTTTTTAAAAATCTCACTCAAATTCCTGATTTAAAGCTCCAAAGGTTTCCTTGCAGTTAGAATTCCTGAAAGTTTCAGAAGATTCATGAAAGTTTCCAGAAGATTCATGAAATTTTCTGAAATTCCTGGTGAAAATTCCTGACAGTTTCTGAAAACTAGAGCAAAAATTCCATACATTTCAAATGTTCAGAAAATTCCTGATGAAAATCTCCAAAGTGTCCCAAAATTCCTGATGAAAATTCCTGAAAGTTTTCTAAAATTCCTGATAAAAATTTCTGGTGAAATTTTCCAAATATTCCCAAAGGTTTCAGAAAAAAATGCGAAATATATTTTGTTGAAAATTCCTAAAAGTGTCTGAATATTCCCAATTCTCTAGCTTTTCCCAAAACTCCTGGTCAAAGTCTCTTAAATTTTCTGGAAATTCCCAGAGAAAAGGTTCCAAAAATGTCTTGTGAATATGACTGAAAGTTTAGCCTACCCGAAAGTTCCTGGAAGTTTTCAAAACATTTCATGAGAATTATTATTTTGTTTAATTACAGGGGAGTTTTCCCTAAATCTACAAAAATCTAGTAAAATTCTTAAGGAAAATTTGAAACAAAAAAATGATTTTATATTTCCCTGAAAATTCCTAGAATGCCAAAAATGTAAATAAAAACTTATGAAATTTCATGACAATTTCCAAAAATTTCAGATTTCTTTGGTTGGAAGTTCCTAAGAATTAAAAATGTCAGACAAACGTTCTTGACAATTTCTGAAAATTGTTTCACAAAACTCCAGACAGTTGTTGAAAATTTCAGACCAAACTATCTGACTAAAGTTTTTGACATTTCATGATACTTTTTGATGACATTTTCTAATTTCCTTGGAAAGAAGGAAATCAAATCGATCCACTTATAAAACGCATAGAGATGTTGCTGTAAGTATCTGATAAACAAAAATCATTAATTCTTTGAGGTGATGCATTATTTGTGTTTAAACCTAAATAATTTTTAAAATATTGGGTTCGATGACAAAGAGGCACTGATAAAATAGGGTAAATATAGATGAACACTGATTGGGACAGACTGGCTTTATAATGAAAGTGTTTCTGGATTTTGGCAACCAATGGTGTTTCTGACCTCACTGCACCTTCTCGGTAAGTAGTAGACATCATTCATTGGATGGTGTGTTAGTAACTAGGAAAGAGCTTTCTTACATGGTGACCTCTAATTCTAGTGTTTGTCCTCTTAGCTGGAGATTATAGAGGGAACGCCTGACTTGGGGGTGACTTCTTATATGACTGATGCAGAAGGAAATGTGGTGTTCGGCCCAAATACCCCAAAGGAAAAGATGAAAACCCCGGGCACTGGAACCAAAACGCAGAAGCGAAAGGGTAAGAGGGTGTAAACAAAATACATAGACACATTTTTGTTGCCTTCTTGAACATATTTTATTTATTGTCTTGCAGAATCTGTGACAAAAATCCTTCCAATGGAAAACATCGAAGCCAGCGCGGAGCCTGAAGTGCAGAAAGACGAGGAGGAGGTCGCAGTCGTCGCTTCAGAAGAACCCAAAGCTACAGATTCAGAGCAAACAGGAGATGCAGAAGAAGTCGCTGACCAGCGTTTGGCAGCTGACCAATCAGATGCCCCTGAGCAGCCTGAAGCCACGGTGGAGGAGCCTGAACCAGGAGTTGAAACAGCCTGAAACGCTGAAACTATTGAGTACTCACATGTATGTTACAAGCCTGGCGTGGGATTTTGTGTCTTTTTGCCGTGTTTCCAGTTAAACTTAGACGTGCATTGTACTTGTTCATGTTAACGATATGCTACATTTTTTGTCACAGGATAGGTAGCTTATTGGGCATTGTTTGATTGTCATGTAAACAACACCTCACAGATCAATGATTTAATGTTGTTTTCCTGGATTCTTCTTACTTTTCTATTTTCATTATTACTGTCTTTAAGTAAATATGGGACCTATACAACAGTGAATAAATGGACTTGAGCTTGTATTGATATTTTCTAGTCTTCTGACTACTCAAAGTGCTTTTACACAGCAGGTCACACCTACACATTCACACACTGATGGCAGAGGTTTCTATGTAAAGTGACCATCAGAAGTAACTAATTCCATTCATACACATTCACACGCCGCAGACGAAGCAGGGGGAGCAATTCGATGTCAAGTGTCTTGCCCAAGGACACATCCGACATGTTGCTGCAGGAGCCGCGGATCGAACCCCCGACCTTCCAGTTGAGAGACGACCGACTCTACAACCAACGCTACCAACTGAGCCACAGCCGTTATATAACAGTATAACATTTAATATACTTTTCATTGACACTTTTTAGGGACTTCACAACAAGCTAAAGCCAATTCACAAACATAGAGATCGCAAAAACCTCTACTGGAAAAAAAACAAACAAGGAAAAACTGTAAAAAAAATTACGCTAAGAACTGAAAAATGGGAAATCACAGCAGCAAACTCTTTAGGAAATCCCAGCATACAAATCCACTATAGCCTTATATAGCTTGTTTAAATCAGAACTGAACTTTCGACTTCCTCTACAGTACTAGCGGATGGTACATGCTGTATGTTTCTGCATACATTTATTCATGAGACAGAAGAGCACTGCTTTGTTTTTGGCTGAGGATCCAGGTTCATTTATTGCCAAATATCCGCCCTGCAAACTGTCCTGGAGCAGATCCTTGAAACATCCCATAACCAAATTAAGATCTCTGCCCTCAAAATGCAGAGCGTGGAAAATGAATTTCCATTGATTTCCTGCACTTCATTTCAGTTTTGAAAACAAAACGGTAAATGTACTGCATCCAATACAGACGTTGTAATGATTGACGCTTGTGAATCCCACGCGGATCAATAAAGTCTTAAATGTCTGATAAAAAGAAACCCGAGTTTATCTGTCGATTCTTTTTTTTCTTTGTTGACTCTCTTGTTGTTTTTGCTTTTTTAAAATCTCAATCCTCAAAGTGACCTGTAGTCTAAAGGACTCTGACCCAAACTTCACAGGCGTGGCTTATATTAAAACTTACTATTAGATATAAGACGTTGCACATCTATTCAATAAGACAGGTGCATAGGAATTTGTGAGGCTAGTTCAGGCCACCCCTGTATAAGTCAGTGCCCCAGTCCATAAAGGCTGGACACGCCCCTTCCTCTCATTCATTGAGATGAATGTTTGTTACATGGTCCCAGAGGTCTCACATCGTGTTTTCCTTTACAGATAGATTATAGACTTCATCGTGTCACCTTCGATATGCTCCATTAAACCCATCATTACCTGGAATAAATTAACTACCTCGTCAAACGTCCTCCTGCGCTGTGATCACGTGCCGCTTCGGCGCTGCCGGGTCACGTGCTCTAGTCGGCTTCAGCCTTCAGCTCAGTCACAGCAGAGAGAGAGAGAGAGAGAGAGAGAGAGAGAGAGAGAGAGAGAGAGAGAGAGAGAGAGAGAGAGAGAGAGAGAGAGAGAGAGAGGACTCAACAAAGTACCGGCAGAGGAAGTGAATGAAGGTGCGACTGCCTGCGGGCGAGTCTCTCTACTCCATCAGGTAGGAGGATTTTAATCGCTCTTCTCCTCAGTATCTTCACTTATGAGATTTATTCATAAGATAAAGTAAAAAATAACACTAAAGTTGTTCAACATTGCTTCTATGTGTTGTAAAAAAAGCCGACAGCGAATCTTCTGAGGGGTAGCCTACTGTAGCGGGTTGTGAGTCCTGTGCTGATACTGAAAGCGTTATAACATAAATCATTCTTCTGTATCCTCAGCTGCGTACATGTTGTTGACTTGCATGTCGGTACTGTCAATACAAGCCCTCAAACCGAGCAGTCACTAAACGCCTCACAGGTTTTTATGGCGAAATGCATTTACCTGAAGACGTCAGAGACTCGCGCGCAGATTTCTCTTCAATTATGTCAACACCACGCGCTCTAAGGGTCAGGAGGATAGCCGATAGTCTGTATTCAAAAGACCTCAGTGGCTGTGCTAAGAAGGATTGATCATCTGACTTTGTTTCCCAATAGGCCTTTACAAGGACCCTTATTATGTATGAGGTAGCAGTGCAGGTCTGCTGTATCTCATTGTGAAACTAAAAGTGATATTTACTGTTATTGAGGCCATTGTAACACCGGAGTGCATGGTGCTATGTGGTTGAATAACCAGTGAATGTTGACATTTCTCCCAGTGACCATATCATCCATATACCAAAGGTTAACAGGCACCACAAGATTTCAAACTTGTGATGACAAATACATCAATAAATAAATAAAGTAGCTTACTGAACTTGTCATGGTCTGGTTCTAGCCCTTGACACTTGAGGAGCTTTTCTCTTTGTATGTAATGGTATATTAAATAACATTGTTGGGTTTTTGTTGGCTGATCAATCCCCCAAATAAAAGACTGCAACAAATGTCTATCACTATGGAGTCAGCTGAGTCCTAATCACTGTTGTGTTTGATTGGTCAGGAAATGGTGCCTGATAACACGAACCTGCAGACTCAGTGTCACAACAACTGTAGTTAAAACAACGTACGCTGATTTAGAATCACGTTGGACACTTTGGTGTGAGCGGGACAAACGTGCAGGGCAGTGAAAGCTAGATTTGGACTAATCCTGTTAGCAGGATTAGCACCTTCTTAAGGTCCACTCGATGAGTCCAGGTTACGCTGGATTTGTTTTGATGCACAGGGGAGATTTTGTAATGTAGCACCAAACAGGACTAAAAGAAAAAGAAAAGGGACTTCTGTAACTTAATCGTTACCTTTGTCTTTATCCACAGATACTACTATACGTTATTTACCTAATGGGAAGCTTAGAGGTTTAATCTATTATGTCGTTACACTTCGGTTCCTGAGAATGAAAGTGAAGCTTTGTTGTTTGTTGACATTGGTAGTTAACCAAGGTCTCAAATCAAGGTCCACTTCCTTCCTGGTCTTTGTCAACTGGAGATTGCTTTGTTGTCTCCAAACTTTAGGCTAGCTGAGTCAGTTTAGTATTGGATGGATGTACTAGGCAGTCATTTTTGCATTAAAATAACAACAAATGCGCTGATAATGAGACGATAACTGATAGAAATCTGGAAACATTCGGGTTTCAGAGCCTGTTGTTTGCTAGGCAAGCCATTTGAATATGTAGACTTGGCATGAGATCCATCGGTGGAATTTAAAAACGTGAACTTGTTAGGAATGTCTCAGCTCATTTTTTGATTTTCAATTGGTATCATCAACAATTGCAGAAGAAAATACCTCTTGACCTCTTGACCCAGTTGCAAATAAAACTACTACAAATCAGAGAATGAAACATGTAAACAAAGAGGTTGGATTCTTGGCTACGTACCTCATTTCCCAGATCCAATTATTATGGCTTTTAGTTGGTACCAAATACCGTCGGCATTAAATTATTACGGAGGCAAAACTAAACTATATATACATATTGTAAACTACAGGGGGAAACCGATTTCTGGAAATCTTCCTGAAGGAAAGCAGGGCCAGGGCAAATTAAAAAACCCATGTGGGACGATCTAAGGGGCTTTTAGATGAAGAGTACGGGCTAAGGAGGTCGGTTATTTCAGGGCTTTAAAAACAAACACTGCGACCTTATAAAATACATTCTGAAGCGTATTGGGAGCCAGTGAAGAGATGATAGGACAGGACTGATGGATGATAGAAAAAGAAGCAGATGATCATCATACTCTTGTTCTCAGGCTTGAAGGGCTGCAGCAGAGGGGTCTATGTGAGCTGCTGTGGGAGTCGAGGCTTTGACTAAATTTGGTGCGCTGTGTAGTGCAGACAGTGTGTAGTCAGCGCTCTACTCAGATCTGGTTGTGCAGTGTTGCTATCAAAGCTGATGACTCTCGTGCAGACACTTCTGCTTTGTCCCTTTAAAGCGTATCGCACATTCTGTCTACACTGTGCTGTGGTTTGGAGGAGCTGATAATAGAGGCAGAGTGTAAACAATATGATACTATTATTAGCGTGTGTCATAGCACGGTCGTTCTCAAATTCTTTTAAGCAAGTAACCCCGACCAACGCGTTTTTGTTGCCTGTAAAAGAGGTTCAATACGCACTAAGCCATGAGTGTCTGGTTTAAGAGACAACCTGAAACTAAAACACATCTCATCAGGTGTTGGCTTCTTGCAACGAGCGGCTTATTTTATTTGGTTTGTTTATTTAACAGCGACTCATGCAGTGCACATTGCTTCATTTGTAAAATACAAAGTAGATAGCATGCATACAGGTTTCTAGCCGTGACTTATTTGCAACCCCAAACAACTGCATGAGACTTAAAGAAATACAGAAACAGTGATACTATACAAATACAGACATTATAACCTTAATACAAATAAGATAATCAGAATCAGAAATATTCTGGAGGACATTCTGTCACATGTCTAGATGTTCAGTCGTACACTAATGTGGTAAAGGCAGCTTTCTGTTCATTATTTTAAAGTCATTATTTATCTAATATTCAAATCAATAACGGTTAGATAAAAGGTTTCCTAGTGCTGTTTTCTTGCAGAGAAGTTCAGGTCAGTGGTATTTGGGGCTGCTGCTGCTAAGAGAGCTTATGTAAGGGGTTTTAGGGCTCAGGCTCGGGTCACTTTTTCTTGGGAGAGTTTGTGCTCAAATCATCAGAGGGGTGAGAAAGGTTGCTGTAGCACTGCTTAATGGCAGGAGAAGGTTGCATGAAGGGGACAGGGGCAAACAGGAGGCCTAGGTTCAGCTCAGTCCTGTCGGGGTGACATGGAGCTCTCAGGGAGGTCACCTGTAAAGCAACACGACCTGCGGCTGCACCTGAAGTCCCCTTGGACTCTGGTGAGTGAGGGTGCTGGTTAGCCGGTTTCCATTTGAATACACACAGTGAGTGATTTTCTGTTTTCTTCTTGCAGAGGCAAATTGTTAGACCTACGTGTGAGTGTATGTTTTGTTTTGGAAAGTGTTGATTTCTGTCTGTACTCTGGGAAACCTGACCCTGATTTCATCCTAATCCTACTACAGCTGTAATCTTAACCCAATCTTTAATTCCAGATCAATTTCTAACCCAATCAGAACAGCTGTTGACGGCATCTCTGATGGGGCTTTGGGCCGATAATGAATGGATGAAATAACACAATTGATGTATTATTATGGGACTGTGTGACTTTATCAAACTCTTTACTCAATTCCAAAGAGAGGTGGGGAAATGTAGGTACAAATGGAGATTTAAATGGATTCTTAACTTCCTAAAATCGATTTTGTTTGGGCTAATCAGTCACTCCCTGCTAAGTGCTAAAGCTAGCTCTTTCACTCAATAGAATGCCAAATGGAGCAGCAAGAAATTCAGCCAGTCTCACAGATGACTGGAGTCGATCCTGAAGTATGGACTCATTCATAAAGAGACTTTGAATCATGAATCCATTTTTGAATCAAAAACAGATTCTGAATCGAACCGTGACCCCAAGAGTCCAAATAGAATCATGAGACACCCAAAGATTCGCAGCCCTAATTCCAATATTTATACATAAATCATATAAGTATGGTATCATCTGCACGCCTGTAAGATACGTTTACACACTTGCATGATTATGAGCTCCTAATCAGGAATAGGTTGTTAACAATGATATGTTTAGATAAGGGAGAAATCTCCACATGCTCATTTTGTCGTGTTAGTTTCAGTGATCCTCGTATTGGACTACATTTCCCTCTGCAAGCTGTTAAGAGCGTTCACGTTTTTTTTGGGGGAAAGAGGCTAACCCGTCTTAGAGTCTAAGTGGTTTCAAAGTCCATCTAGCTGCTTTGCAGGTCTGATTTCGTCAGTGTGAGCCATTGTCCTAACTCTTAAATGAAGTTACCACAGAATGACACTCATATGACGGTGAGGAGAAACCACACAGCTGTAGTGAAGGTGAAACGTGTCTCAAAACTGTCACATTGTGTTGAACACTTTCCTCACAAAAACAGGAAACGACTTTCTATCGTCTGATGTTGAGTTGCTGTGAATGAAAGTGTCAGGTATATCATGAAACCTGTAAATTGGAGGTGTAGTGTGTACCATGTGCACCACACAGACACAGAAAACACCTGAGAAGGATCAGCTGGAGCCAGATCTGTCTAACTAAACCGTTTATTCTCACTTTATTGGAGTATAAAGTGTGGTGGTGGTGTGATTCAAACAAAGATAAACGATTTTTCTAATCTCTTATTTAACCTAAAATGTCAAAGCTTAGTTCCTCAGTTGCATATGTTTGTGTTTAAAGGCGTTGAAGGCGTTAAAGAGAAGCGTTTTAATGAAGGACGGCCATCCTGACAGACTGAGGTGTCGCTCTCATCTCACTTGATGGCTTTGTAAGAGTGAATCAGAGATTAGATCAGAGTAAAAGTGGAAATCAAGAGGTCAGTTTAAGTCAGCGTGACACTAGAGCATGCCAATGTTAACTTAACCTTCTACCCGTGATAGATAAACCATTGAGTCACCAATCAAACACGAGATATGATGCACAAAGACTCGCAACCCCGGGTTCTTCATCAGGTTCATGAAGAGTCTGCTCGGGCTCCAAACATTGTGTTCTTGAATGCATACAGCAAATAAATAATCATCTCTTCTGGAGCTGCATCATAACTAGTGTTTGTTTTTTATGACTCAGCACCTGAATAAGGGATGTGTGTGTATTTGGGATATTTGCTAACTTAAACACATATCAACGTGTAAAAAGAGTAAAACGTTGGATTAAAAATGGCCCATGAAGCGGGCTATGTTGACTTAATTTGAACTCTTTAGTCAGATACTCAAACAGTCTCCTTTACTCTGGTCTGCTGCAGCCTTGTTGCTGCAGTCGAGGGCCTGATTTAGTCTCCATCAGCTCAGGACTCTTTTGAGGAAATGAGGACAGAGCCACTGTGTTTAGGGACCAGCATTTAATGTAGGGCACTGGCCTAGTACGACACAAAGAGAAGAAGCGTTATGAGATTTATTCTTTTTACGCTTATTAATGAAGGGTGATTCTCTTACAGGTGGACACCATGAACTATGTCGGGCAGCTGGCGGGCCAGGTGCTGGTTACAGTAAAGGAGCTGTATAAGGGGATCAATCAGGCCACCCTGTCGGGCTGCATCGACGTGATCGTGGTACGACAGCCAGATGGGACGTTCCAGTGCTCGCCTTTCCACGTCCGCTTCGGAAAGCTGGGGGTGCTGCGCTCCAGGGAGAAAGTAGTAAGTTCCCACAGTACACAGAGGAAATGGATTTAAAAAAATCTAATTATACAAGCTCTGAAATGGTGAGTTTGTTAAAGGTTGCATATTTCCAAGGCAACTTTTTTAGTGCAACTGCACACGCAATTCTGATTGTAAAACATGAAGAAACTTGTGTGATAATGAGTTTGCAGACTGCTCCTGCTCTATCATTGTGTGTGATGAAGCAGCACATACATTTTCTCTCTTCCCAACAACCCTCTGCTTCTCCTCTTTCCTTCTAAGTACCTCTCCGAACATTATCATCCAATCCACTCTGCTCCTCACAAGTGCAGACAGCCCTTGCTTTCTATTTTTGGACACTGTGTAGTCGTCAGCTGACCACTTAGGTGGGATGCACGAGTTAAAGCTCAATTTAGCCACTTATTGAAAGGTTGTAAACATTCATCCTATTCAAAAGGCGTCTCAGAAAGAAGCCTCATCTTTAAAAGCTTACCAGTGAGGCAGACAGTTCAGGAAGTCGTCTGTTATTGTCATAATGCAGCCTGCATGTGACCTGACCTTGACCTCATATGAAATGTCAGAGTCACGCAGACAACATGAGTAGATCTTTGTTGATCTCTGAACTACCCTGATAATGTAAGAAAGAACCACAGGGCCTACAGCTATGTGCTAATTCATGTGGTGACCTTTTTGTTTAGCAGCTCAGTTCTGAATAAAACCCTGCCTGTTCAATAAATGGAGAGAAACTCACAGAAACAGCAAACATTCGTACAAGCTGTTCTTTATTTTTTCTGTGGCTTAACTCTAATTCTTCAGATAAATCTGGGGCACACTTTCGTGTTTACCCACAAGCTCAAACGCTGAGGCTGCTTCAGTGTTGAACAAAACACAGTAAAGCATTGTTCACAGTATTTATCACAGACTTGTTGTGTTTGGTTTCGCAGATTGATATAGAAATCAATGGAGAACCTGTGGAGCTCCACATGAAGCTCGGAGACAACGGGGAGGCCTTCTTCGTCCAGGAAACAGAGCAGCACAATGTGAGTTATGAACAGAACGAGATACTAAATGAAATATTTCTACGTTGAATTTCAGCCGCATGTATCATGTTCACAACAACGTGTTCAGGTTTAGCCATGCTAGCAACTTGATTCAAGGAAACATAACGCCTGTTTGTTGGTCTGTTTGTCCAACACATAAAAGTCCAGCACCACCAGCAGGTCAAACATGGTACTTGTCACGATGTGTAAAAAAACAACAAGAAGGCCTAATTAAAGTCTAACAAAATATATATGTATTAAACTAAAGATCAAGCAATGTTATTGCAAGCATGTTAGAACGCTGATGTCAGCATTTATCAGTGAATAAGTACAACTGTTTGTGTTTATTTATTTGTCTTCTTTACCTTGAAACAGGAGGTTGTCCCGGCTCACCTGGTGACCTCGCCCATCCCCACGGAGGAGGCTCTGTTCTGGAGCAGGGAGCCCAGATGTGGGGGATCTGCGGTGGAGAACAGCCAGTCTCTCAGTCCCGAAGACACGGCCCCTGGAAATCTCCAAACCTGCTCCAACACAGCTGTGAAGAAGAGGAAGAGACGCAGGAGGAAGCACAAGGCAGAGCCGCGCAAAGAGGAGCAAGCAGCAGCTGTTGGAGGGGACGTCGAGCTGTGTGAGCACAGTTCAGATGAGGAGCACAACACACACAGTGGACGGTAAGTAAAAACACTCAGTGTAGAGCTGCTTTCTTATCTGTTGTTGGTTAGTTATATATATTTTGTCTTCAGGCCGTCTTCACTCTCCATGATGAAGGAAAATGTGGACCACAGGCAGCACTCCCCCCTGACTGCCCTCGAATGGGACAGCTACCCTTTCTCTGATGGAGACTGGTCCCCCAGCAATAAGTATGCAAATATTTACACTGGTTTTACAAACACAGACAACAATTCCTGTCAGCTTCATCAAAACAGGCTGAGTCGAAAAAATCTCTCCCACAAGGTCCATACAGCTGACTGAGTGGAAACGTTGTGTTTGTTTACAGCAGGGAGATGTCCGACCCCTCATCAACAAAGAGCGACTCTGAGCTGATGGTGAAGCCAGCAGAGAGCATGCTCAGGGCAGAGTCCCACATGCAGTGGAGCTGGGGAGAGTTCCCAGAGTCCACCAGGGTGAGGCTCAAATCTAGACAAATCAAATCTGAATGTTTTTAGGAATACATGCAGGTGTGTTCAAGCTGTGTTCTCTCCCGCATCCAGGTTAACAGAAAGGACAAATTCGAGCCAAAACCGTTGACAATCACTCCCTCAGAGAGCACACATTTCAGGGTCATCTTGAGCGCAGACGCCATGGAGGAAGAGTCCAGAGAAGGAGGGAGACCCACAGATCCAGTTTGCAGCATTGTGAAGCCGGAGCCTCGGACCATCACAGCTGATCAGTGCAGCTACAAACCACAGCCCCCTGAAGCTTCATCGCACAATACAAGCATCACCAAGACAGGCCTTTCCGATTTAATCCCAAGCACTTCTACCTCTGAACCATGTCTAACTGACTCTGACCTCAACACCAAGGCGGAACACAAGACCAGGTGGAAGTCTTCTCCTCCCAGCCGCAGGGACAGCGGCTCTGCTGCCAGCGGAGGAACAAACACGGCTGGAGACTCAACTGAAATTTATCCTGATACAAAAACCTCGAAGCCGACTGACTCCCCAATCAAGAGGAGAGGTAAAGCAACTCCATTATTGTTTCTTTAGATTATGCTCTTAATTGAAAGAATCTGAAATTTGATTCACTTTTATTTACACAAGACTTTGAACCTGAAACTTGAAGCTCGTGTTGTAGTCAAGGCCACACTAACCGAGACCGGGACATACCCGAGACCAGAGAGCGTCCAGTCTGAGACTGAGACAAGACCAAGTTAAAAGGCTTTCGATTCCGAGAAAGGCCAAGACCTTCAAAAAGTGGTCTTGAAACCGGTCTTGAGGCCAAGACCGATTTAGAGTACTTCAACTCTTGCATAAGTATAAAGCAGCATAATCATTGTCATAGTATGTGTTAATTGAATCTCATGAAGGGGAGGATTTAATAAAACTGAATCTTTGGTTAAAACATGTTAAAACTCTTCTGAAACCCTCTCTTCGACATTCAAAACTTGTTTCCTTTACATTTATTTCTTGTTACACTTTTAATTCTCCATAATGTTCATACAGTCCCTGATGAAATGATTCAGAGGACTTGAAGATAAGCAGAACAGGTTCAAGTTTATCTCTCACTTCTTCATCTGAAAGTTAAAAGACTTAGAGTGATTGTACTGGTTTGTCTAAAAGATCGTGGGAAAGTCTTCAGTAAACCTCCACATCGTGATTCGACTGTACAGCCGGTTGAAATGTTCTTTGAGTAAATGTTCACAGGAAGGATGTGGTGACTGTTTTAGGCCCGAGCTTGTAGTCAGCGTCTGGAGCTGCACATGCATGAGTTTTAAAAAAAAAGGAAGTGGGGAAGAAAAGCGATTTCTAAGCATCTGTCTTGTCTTGCTCTCATCGAGGTGTGAGGAAGAGGAGCCAGCATCAGGGACCTGAAGATATTTACCTGGATGACCTGAATGCACTCGAACCGGACGTTGTCGCCCGGTACTTCCCAAAGAGGTACAAAGCAGGAGAATTACATGTTTTACATTCATAAGAAAGGGCTATTCTGCCTTTAGTATAGAAAGGACAGCTGAAGAAAGACAGGAAGTGTTGGGAGGAGACAGTGGGCGATGACATGCAGCAAAGAATCGAGGTTGGATTCCCAACCCACGGCCGCTGCAGCGAGGACCATATCATCTGTCCAGCACCCTACATTTATTAAATGTAACAATGCATAAGTAATACTTCTTATTAAGCTCCATAGCAGTTTGCTTTGAAGCCACATTTGGTTTGTATGGAAGAATTTTTAGGGTTTGACACCAAATGAAATAAAAGAATCCTAAACGGCTCTCTACGTCTGTGTCCCCGTCTGTTTCCAGTGAGTCCGAGCAGGATCCTAAACACTGGGTGGAGACGGGGAGGCGCTCATCATCACAGTCCCCTCAGTCTGTGGGCAGCGCAGCAGCAGACAGCGGCACCGAGTGTCTGTACGACTCAGCAGGTGACCTACCTGATGTCACGCTGTCTCTGTGTGGAGGTGTTGGCGAGAACTCAGAGATCTCGAAAGGTAACCTGCGAGCTCGTTAGGCAGCAATCATTCACTGCAGCAACATCTATATGATGTGTTTCCTCTTACATTTGTCTTCAAGTGTGGACAGTAGATTTAATGATCTTCAAACAGAAAAGGATGGAAAGTAGATTGTGTGGAAGCTGGCCGACTTGTGTTTTTCCTTGTTATTAAAAGAGGAACTCTTTTATGCATACAGTAAAACTTCCTTAAAATGACCCTCAGCCTTTATTTGGGTCAGGTGTCAATAAGAGAAGTGCTTTTAAATATGTTCAAACAAAACTTGTGCACAGTGTTAACGACTATAAAGTTGTAATTTTACAGCAGAAAGAATATTTAACTGTGTCCAAAAATAGGATTGATCGAGGGAGAGACCCCTGACTAAATAATCACTCACGTGTGCTGCGCTGGTCGATGGAGCTGTAAGCACATCAGAATGTCTTGAGTTGTTTAAAGCAGATGAAATGGCGGTAAAATTGAAAGAGAAAAAAACACTAAGTTTCGTAATGTCAACACTTGTTTCCATCTCTAACGTCAACACTAGCAGCAGAGTATAATAATTAAATGTCTTTAGTCTCTGACAGATCTTCATGCAGGAGACTCAGAGAGCTCTGATGCACAGTGCGCTTTATTCCGTTTTTCTTTGTCAGATATTGAAACTCATCTTGAATTCTTGTGTCTTGCTGACTCGTGCAACACGAAATGCAAAGGGGCGTCTAATTGAGACCGGCCTTTATTTCTCAAAATGTGTGTCAAAACCGGGCTAGTAGAGCCCGGGCCTTACACTAGTCTTTTAGTAGAGTTGGAGTGCACAGTTTTGTAATGCATTAATCAAATGACTTCTTTATGGTGCAAAAAACAAAACAGACTTTTGTCTTCCGTGTTCAGGAAATATTTCAGCGTTTGACTGGCCTACTTCACAGCTCCACACTGCATATCTATAAAGATGTTATTGATGGAGAATGACGGAGAATGTTATTGATGGAGAATGAAGGACATTAGATTTATTTTGTAACCTGGACTTTCTGTTCTGTTTGTCTCAGAAAAATTCATGGAGCACATCATCAGCTACAATGAATTTGCAGAGAATCCAGCAATTATCGACAATCCCAACTTGGTGGTTAGAATTGCAAACAGGTGAGACCTCCTTTTCCGTTATTCAAAGTCAGTCAAAAAGACGTACACCCAACAGTTGAAGCTGTAACCCATTGATGTGTCACTGCAGGATGTGAACGTAACAGCTAAAACACATCTTTTCTCAGGTATTACAACTGGACCCTGGCAGCACCGCTGATTCTGAGCATGCAGGCTTTTCAGAAGAACTTACCAAAGGTATCCTCTCGGTCTAAAGAGTTTAGAGTGAGGTCTCACTTTAGCTGTACATTATATACGTTTACAGTTGAATTATTGATGTGAGCGCAGGCTACAGAGGAGGCCTGGGTGAAGGAGAAGATGCCCAAGAAGTCTGGACGCTGGTGGTTCTGGAGAAAGAGCAGCGTGAAGCAGGTACTGAATGTGTGACTCAGACTTTAAGTAATATTGTGAGTCACACTTCCATGTTTGTGTGGACGGTACAGTCAAGTGGAATCCCTCACTGTCTGAGTCACTTTGCATTGCAAATGATTTTAGAGAAATGAGGAAGAGGTTTTCAAAACGCTTTAAAGGTCACATATTGTGTAAAACACACGTCACCATGTTTCTCTAACACTAACATGTGTCCCTAATCTATCTACAAACCCCCCAATGATGAGAGAAGTCCATCCTCTCCGTCTTTAGCTTGCTCCACTTTTCAGAAAATGTGTGCTCAGACAGGCCGTTTGGAGATTTTCCCTTCATGACATCACAAAGGGCAGTAGCCCCTCCCCCAGGTGGGTGACACTCCCACAGCTAGGTGTTTGTTCTGCCCTCTGAGTCTGCCTTCTCACCGTAAACAATAGGACATGGAGCGAGAAAGCCCGAGCCACCCAAGCCCTTCCAGAGAGGGGCGTGGTCAGACACAGCTCATTTACATTTAAAGCTACAGACACAGAAACAGCCTGTTCTGAGCAGGGCTGAAATAGAGGGGTTTATAGACATGATCAAATACAGGATCAGAGTGGATTTAGAACAAGACACTTCACACACATGTTTTGGGGAGCTCTGAGACTTATTTACACTGATTGAAGAGGAGGAGAATATGTGACCTTTAAGAACCATTACCACCCTGTTTTGTATTCTTATGTAAGGACTTTTAAGTTGTGAAAGCACATTTATATCATGCTTTTTTTGTTTTGTTAATCAACTTTGTGTCTCTTCCTGTCTTAAGTCGTCATCAGAGGCCAAGTTAGGGAGCCAGGAGTCTCTGAGCAGCGACAGCCCTGCCCTTCACGGGGCCCCTGAAACACAGTGAGTCAGCAGAAAAGCTGCGGCTTCCTCACAACACAGTCACGCACCAACACAAGCAATGTTGTGTAAACATGGCCCACTGAGGCCGGATTAGCATGTTAGTTAGCCACCAGGGCTCATACTTTATGACTCATAAACTTCTGCTTTCCGTTAGACATGATTAAGAAAGACCCCCGTTTTGATTCATAAATGAGACGTAAAAAAACAAAGCAATAAGTAGCTGCATGTTTACTGTAGAGCAGAGCAGAGTCACAGGTAAATACACATAGATCTGCTGCCCTCTGGTGGCTGTAAATGATTCTACAGGCTTTTTAGGTTGACCCTTCATCACATTATCTAAGACACATATGCAGTTTTGTCAGCTCATCCCTGTGTTAGTGAGCTCATTTTCACAGAGATTTGACTACAACTCCGACTGTCCTCTCGCCTCCAGGCAGAAAGCAGCAGAGTGGTCCAGTGACGACGAGACTAAAGAGCTGAACGTTACGGCACCTGCTCCGAAACCTACTGAGCATTTGCAAAGTGAAAGCTCTGCTGCAGCACCATGTCACTCCTACAAGAAATCCCTCCGCCTGTCGTCTGATCAGATAGTAAGACAAGCTTTCTTTTTTATCCTCAGCAACCTGCTCTGAAACTTGTTCAAGCTAAAGTTGATTCATCATTTTGACTGTATTACTTAATTTCAGTCGTGTAGTAGCATCCCGATGACCTTTACATGTAAAGCTTCAATCCAATATCTCAGCCTCTGGTATAAAAGCAGCTTTTTAAGAGTTGTGTTGTTCATGTTTATTGTACGTATTTCATATTTAAGTTATGATAAGCTTGTTTGCTAACAGATGCCTCTACCAGTGGTTCTTAATGTTTAGGTTTAAATCAACCACTGGTGTGTGTTAAATGTGTTACGAGCAGAATTAATAAAAAGTATGTCAAAGTATTGTTGTGGCTCTAAAGGGAGCTGAAGTGTTTGATTAGAACTAAGTTAAGTTATCAGCCCTCTGTGGTCTGCTTCTCATCTCTGTTTGAGGCGACATTATCTAATAATAACTAAATATAACGCATCAAAATCTCCAAGAAGGTAAACTATCGGCTGTTGAGCAGCATTGTGGGTTACAAAGAGTTCGAGTGTTGGCAGGAGAGGAGAATCTGTGGGGTAAAAAAGTACAATATCTCTGTTAGGACTGGGGTAACTCCACTCATTTTCTGTCTCCTGCAGGCCAGTCTGAAGCTAAGAGAGGGGCCAAACGATGTCACCTTCAGCATAACCACTCAGTACCAGGGGACGTGTCGCTGCCAGGGAACCATCTACCTCTGGAACTGGGACGATAAAGTCATCATCTCTGACATCGATGGCACCATCACCAAGTAAGTGAGAGTCTGAACATGCGGCCCCTTAGTAGAGTGTTGGTCTCTAGTAGAGGCTTAAACATCTAATTCTTGTGTTAAAGGAGAAATATGTAACTCTGACACCTAGTGTTTCAAACGGGTACTGCAGTCCAAATTCAAAACATTGTAGAGAGCTGTCTCCCCACCCCCTCCTCTCTAGAGTGGATGCTCACGCAGGTTGCCATGTGGTGGACACTGAAGCTTCAGTGTTTAGCCAGCTCTGCATCGGTCTGTAAACCTTTCTGCGTTCTAACCTCTCTCCATTTTTCAAAAGCATCTCCAATATTGATCCTAGTTTGAGCACGTTTCTGCTCGTGGAGCTTATTAGAAACATGCAGAGGCTTTTTAGGTCTGGTACAATCACTTCTATCTGAACCAGTTCTCTTGCCCGCTTCCATCGCTGCAACACCTGTTGGTTTGACCCGATAACTGGTCTCATATCTGGCAAACCGAGGGGCGTCCAAAACGGCCGTGTGGGGGTGCCTTAAAACCGCCTACCTTCTCTGGTCCAAACAAATCCAGACCATTCAGGACCAGAATCTAAAGTTAGAAGGAGGACATACTGGCTGCTGCATTGTTGTCAGAGAAGCCAGCACTTCAACATAGCATGTTTCCTTAATGTCTGATCATATAGTAAGGTCACTTTATCACTTCATTCAGTAGATATCTTTAATATTGGACCTTTAAATCATTTGGCTAATTGTCTTCTCTTCAGGTCAGATGTGTTTGGTCAGATTCTGCCTCAGCTCGGGAAGGACTGGACTCATCAAGGAATCGCGAAGCTTTACCACTCAGTGCACGAGTAAGGACGTGAAGACAACAACATTACTTTCCTGTCAGCATGAAAAAAATGTTTAAGTTGGAAAACCATCAACAAATATCTTCTCTGCCACAGAAATGGTTACAAGTTCCTGTACTGTTCGGCCCGAGCGATCGGCATGGCAGACATGACGAGAGGGTATCTGCACTGGGTGAACGACAGAGGGACCCTCCTACCTCAAGGACCCCTCATGCTCTCCCCCAGCAGCCTATTCTCTGCCTTCCACCGGTAACAAAGCCTGACATGACACATTTCTTTTGGGGGGTTTTTTTCTGTTGAGGCTGGCTTGAGTCAACCAGTTTTTAGTATTAGGGGGTCTAAGAAAAAGACTGATAAACTTGATCGGGTTTTTAAGTATCCTGTTTTAGTGTTTGAGCGTGTACACGTCATTTCAGAGACCGGGATAAGCCCTTATCCTGATTTTGAGAAAGCCAATTTTGCTAGCTGGAGAACTCAGAAAGAAAACGGGATCCTGTGGCATGTAAACGCCTTACCTCAGTTTCTGACAGCTGCCGACGACCTGCGCAGCCTCAGCCTCCGCCAAGTCATGTAAACGCCATATCCTGATTATAATAAAAACCGGGTCAAGGCTCATAATGAGGATATTCGAGTCCATGTCAACGCACTCATTGACCCTTCAGGGGTTATAAAAAGTGGTCTTGGAAAAGTTTAAAAACTCATTAAAATAGGAAACTTCAGCCCCACCAAGAGGTACAAGTTTAAATATTTACTCGTTTTTTGTTGTTGTAAATATCTTGACAGGGAGGTCATCGAAAAGAAGCCGGAGAAGTTCAAGATCGAATGCCTCACCGACATCAAGAATCTCTTCTTTCCAAACACGTATCCCTTCTACGCAGCGTTTGGAAACAGAGAAAATGTGAGCTATGTTTTTCTTTAACAGCTTGTATTTTAAGAAGTCATTTTTCTGAGAATGATCTTTATTGTTCTGTGTTTCAGGACGTGTTTGCCTACAAGCAAGTGGGTGTGCCCGTGTGTCGGATATTCACAGTCAATCCCAAGGGGGAGTTAATCCTCGAGCAAGCCAAAGGCAATAAAACATCGTAAGTCTCGAAAACCTCACTGGAGTCATTGTTTGTGTGACAAACGTTTATTGTTCCCTGATGTGCTGGTTTTCATTTTGCAGATATGGGCGGCTGAGCGAGCTGGTCGAGCATGTGTTTCCTTTAAGGAGTTCGCAGCAGAACGCCACCTTCAGCTGCCCGGAGTTCAGCTCCTTCTGTTACTGGAGGCCGCCCATCGCCGAGGTGTGTGTGGAGGAGCTGCTGTCACTCAAACTGATATGAATGTTTTCCATTAGGTGCTTGAAATCAAAGGAACTCACAGCAGTGATTAGTTTAAATGCACTGACTTATTACTGATGAAGCGTTTTGTTTCTGCCACTGGAGTAGTCTTAAACTGTCGGAGACAATCTACTTTATGCGTTTCATGTCGGCTCATGTAGAACCTTTTCCCTTCATGCACTTGCAGAGTTAATCTTTGAGCTTAAGAACAGTCACTATGTGTATTTGAAGCCTTCGACCGATCAGATGTTCTCACCATTTGGACAAAATGTCGTGCTACGAGGTTTCTTTGAATCATCGAAGGTACAATCACTGTTTTTCGACTGGCTGTTTGCTTTCAGTGTGAATGTTTTTTGGTCTCTGACTTAAGAATACAAGGTATTATTTCTGTATATCTCTGTTCCCTTTAAGGCCTTATTAACCCTTTGACAGTCTTATTCAAGATGCATGAATGTTACTTTCTTGTTTCAAAGCTTTAGGATATTTTGCACTTTAATGTTAAAGGTCACATATTCTCCTCCTCTTCAGTTTAAATACGTCTCAGAGCTCCCCAAAACATGTGTGTGAAGTGTCTTGTTCTAAATCCACTCTGATCCTGTATTTGATCATGCCTATAAACCCCTCTATTTCAGCCCTGCTCAGAACAGGCTGTTTCTGTGTCTGTAGCTTTAAATGTAAATGAGCTGTGTCTGACCATGCCCCTTTCTGGAAAGGCTTGGGTGGCTCGGGCTTTCTCGCTCCATGCCCTATTGTTTACGGTGAGAAGGGCAGAACAAACACCTAGCTGTGGGAGTGTCACCCACCTGGGGGCGGGGCTTCTGCCCTTTGTGATGTCATGAAGGGAAAATCTCCAAACGGCCTGTTTGAGCACACATTTTCTGAAAAGTGGAGCAGGCAAAAGACGGAGAGGATGGACTTTTCTCATCATTGGAGGGTTTGTAGACAGACTAGAGACACATGTTAGTGTTAGAGAAACATGGTGAAGTGTATTTTGTATATGTGACCTTTAAGAAGTAAAAGTAGATGATTTTATACTTAATAACTAATAAAAAAATCTATGTTAAAAAGCACTTTCTGAACCGTAGAAGCTGCTGCAGCTGTTTTCAGTCTTTTTCCAGAATTAAGATGAAATAAATTAGAAACATTTTTTAATTATTTTTTAAAACATGTCTTTGTTTTAGTTTTTGCCGTTAAAGATGCAGTATGTGATTGTCAAGCCTCTTTTTTCACACTCAGTAACAGCTGTCGGTAAAATGAGATGAATTCTTTCTATGAAAGTAAAAAATCTTTGTGTGACGAGAACACAAAATCTGCCCCCCCCCCCTTTAGCTGCTTCAGGTGTTTGCAGAAGTTTGTTGTGACAACTCTTTGGCAACATAGATTACAGTTTTTATCGAACAATGTGAGCTCAAAGTTTGTTTTGGATGACTGAAAAATAAAAACAACATTTAACTGTTTCCTTTGTGAGGCCGTGTGAAAGGTTCTTCTTTAGAGCATGAGAAAACCATACAGCACAGGGAATCTGTACATATTCTATGTGCTGTCAGTATTGGATGAATAAACGTGAATCAAATGTCCTGTGTTGGATGATCCTTTAATAAAAATGTATCTGAAAGAACGATAAAATCGGATTTTCTACATTTGTAACATTTCAGCACCAAAAAGAAGAAGAAGGTCTGTGTGTAAACGTGGATCAACTGTTCGATGTTCTCCTTTCAAAGAGGTCAAACACTGTTTTTGGTTTCTGCTTAAAAAAAAACAAACAAAGTGGACAAACTTCAGCAGTCGCTCAGTCTGTAAGGACCTGGGTGGGAACCGGAGGGTCGCTGTTTTAAGTCCCGGTGTGAACCAAGTCTTGAAACTGGTCTGGTAGCTGGAGAGCACTGCCGAGGTGCCATTCAGCAACGCACCGGACCCCCCCACCACCAACTGTGGGCCCTCACTCTGACATCTCTCCATTAGTGCATGTCCACAGGATCCTGTTTGTGTGTGTGTGTGTGTGTGTGTGTGTGTGTGTGTAGCATGTTCAACAACGGTGTGTGTAAAACAGAGTTTCCCCTCGCGGGATTAATGAAGTTTATCTTCTTAAATGTTAACATAAAGAATTCACTGAGAACAGAAAATGAGTTAGTGAAGGTTCAAGGCTCGATGTGGTTTTAAATATTAAAGGATAAAACTCAGATAACTGCAGAGGGCAAGAAGGAAATGTTCAAGCCACATTTGTATCAATAAAATGTCGATCATAAACTTTACAGATAGATCGCAATGTAAACACACTATATATTAGTATGTAAGATAGAAATAATCTGGATTCTGTATTTTTCTTGTTTTTGAGGATCCCTTTTGTCCCTCCTGGTTAGTAGGTTCTCTCTCTCTCTCTCTTCTGATAATAAAATAACATCATTAACATACACAACACTCCTCTTATGGCTTACGAAAGGCATCAGCTGTCTCTAAAAGGGGTGGGGCTACCGTTTTGCTGGACTCGGGTAAAGCAGCACGGCGCTGAAAGTCGACAGGACCTCGGGGGAGTCTGAGATGGCGAGTTTCCCGGCGGTCATGACGAGTCCTGCTCGATCACCTCTCCTCAGCGACAGAACCAGGCTCAGGGATGTTGAGCTGCTGCAGTTACAGCGATCATGCGACGGTGGCGGTGCTGCTCCTGACAGGAAGCCCGAAGAGTCCAACCTCTGGATGCTGCGATTGGACACGGACAAGACGGCCTCCACCCTCTCACCTCGCTGGGCTGTGAGCACGGCGGTCAGCAGGTAGCGTCCGTCTATGGGAGCTGTGAAGATACCTGAGAACACAGAAAGGTGCTCTTAATTAATAATCCATCAAATACATGATTTTAATACAACTCTGAGCCAGACACGATCTAAACGCCTCTTTAAGAGGATGAATCCTCATGAGGTTGGCGCCCCTGACTTCCCTCTAGCGCCATCGTGAGGCAATTTCATGATGCTTTAACTTTTTCCTGATAACTAGAATAAGCTGCACTAATCACATATTCAGGGAAAATTCACCTCCACTTAGTCGGAGTGGGTGATGACGTTTATATCCTGCGACCAGCGAATGGGACTGCTGCGATCGACATGCACGCGATAAAACTGTTTCATTATGTTTTCTGCTCGCAGGTAAGTTCTTCTCCACTCTCTTGTGTTTACTGTCTGAATACCTCCCATTACATTTAGAATTGATACTAAGGCAAAAGCTGTCATCATAGTGTCCGACTCTGTTGCTCTTCCGCCATCTTGGCACGTCCTTTTTGCGTCATGGCTTGCCTACTTAGCCCCTCCCCTCCCCCGCCCCTCTCTGACAGGTTAAACTTCCCGTTGTAAGGGACATGTATGAACAAGAAACTCAGGGGCAGCCTGTCTTCTAGAAATGTATGAGGACTTCCTCTGTGTGTATTGGCTTTCGGATTATCATCTAGACATTACAGTTAGCTGCTAAAAGCTCCAAGTTACATGCTGGCGTTAGCATTTAGCTGAACAGAGTAGCTAGAATCTAGAAACTGCAAGTCAACATGTGGTTTTTGGGGGGGGGGCTGTATAAAGTGGACCAAGACCAAACAGTGCAACATTTTAGATCAATGAGACCTCCCTGACGGTTACCTGTCTGAGCGTCATAGTGTCCTCCATCGTTGACGAGCACCTTGTTGAATCGAATGATGGCCATCTCTCCGGCGAACGGCAGAAGAGTCAAACCAGCTGAGAACGACACCGCCTCAACTGAACACAGGACAGGAAAACATATCACGTTAATACTCGTTGGATTAACCGAGACAAGGAACCTGTTTAGTAGTTAAACTCTGACCTGAAGCCGGGGCAGCTTTCTGTGGTGATAGGATGAGGGGCATTTTCATTTCTGCTGATCAAAGGAATAGTTTAATCTACTTTTTAAAAGCTTAGCTGTGAGCAGCAAAATGAATGAATGAATGAATGTTACCTGTAATGATCGGTGTACTAGCTTTCAGCGGGTCACTGGATTTGGAAGGTGAAGCTGTGCAATAAAAGATGAGACGCTTGAAACTATGCTGGGAAGCTTGCAGAGCAGAGAGTGTGTGTGTGTGTGTGTGTGTGTGTCTCACCTGGAGCCCCAGCAAAACCCTGAACAGGCATCATGCTGCCGTCAGTCCCCTTGGGCAGCTTGGACGAGGTCATCTTGCCGGGAGGTCCCGCCTCTCCGGTCTCAATCACAGTCGGCTGCAGGAGGGAGGGGTCCAAGGGCCCGACAGGCACAGTAAGGCTCTGACCTGAACCCTGGGAAGGTCCTTTGTTGTCCACGGCAACCTGAACACCTACAAAAGGCAGATAAGGTGTTGAGCGATGGGGCTGAGGTTGCAGGTCAGGAAGAGACAGATGTGCGGCCAGATGTTTGGAGGTCAGACACGTTAACAGGCCAGCTGGTTACAAAGCTAACCCCTGTAACTCAGTGAGACATATCGCCCATAATCCCCGTCATGAACCTTCAAATTATGAGCAGAAGAGAAAGTCTTGAGCCTGCCTGACAACTCGGATGTATAGGTACGGATTGAACTTTGGACCAACTGTATTTATCTCCACTTTACAGAGATATACTGTAAAAAAAAAAACACTTTTAGTAGTAAATCTCCTCCATGCTGACTCACTGGAATGACTTACACACGTCCAAACTAATCCTTTATGTCTTCAACAAAGACAGGAGATATTTGTGTTGCTATGGCGAGGTAAAGAGTGCTGTCTTTTGATCCTGGATAACACCGTGTGAAATACTGTCAGTGTCATTTCAACATAGAGGGATGGACAATAAAAAATGTGCAACTTATAATAAAAGGAGGAAGTTTAACGTTCACCCCCCCCCATTGGAACACAGACGGCTGGCTTGGTTAGAGTCTGTGTTGTTGAAGAGTAACAGGATTAAAGGGATTTTTCAAGTCAAGTATGATTGATGGGAGTAAATCATTGATTGTTGTCATGTACACAGATTTCCTGTTTTGCCCAAAACATTCTTGTGATGTGTTTTTTTTTCATGTACAGAACGGTCACATTTCCAGGTGGTGAAAACAGGAAACGTTTGTATCTGAAGCAGTGATTCAACAAAAATCAGATTTTTTGTCTGGTGCCTTTAAAGTATTTCAGGACAGCACACCAGAACGAGTCTGCGTTCATTTGCCTGAAGAAGGGCGTTGCCCGAATCGTCTGCGGCAATAAAAAAAGTGTGAATTTAAAATTTTGGCGTGCTGTGCTTGAAATACTTTCGATGCATTTTTTGGTTGAGGATTCAGCACCCATGTAAGTCACTGAGGGTGAGCGCGTTTTTTTTGGATTTACTTTCAGGTCCTAAAATTCTGGCAATTTTAATTTGCTCATCAGGGATGTTGAGCTTCTGCAGTTACAGCGATCATGCGACAGCCGCGATGCTGCTCCTGACAGGAAGCCTCAAGCATCCAAACTTTGGATGCTGGGATTGGACACGGACCAGACGGCCTCCACCCTCTCGCCTCGCTGGGCTGTGAGGCGAGAGGGTGGAGGCTGATTACAGTGGAGTTTTTAAATCCAAGAAGAACTGCCCAAAATGAGCAGTACCAGCTTTTTTTCCTTCCCACAGAGGGATGTGATGACAGTGGGCTTCTGTCATTTAACAAAACAGGATCATACCACTGCTTAATTTCACCAATACACTTCGACTGGAAACTTTAATCTAAAAACAATGTTCCAAAAATGTTAAATTTAGACTCAACTCTTGTGTTAGGATGATTGTTTCTGTGATAGTGTTCACCGGAGGGTTTCTCCTTTTTCATCTGAACGACTTCTCCTGCATTTCTTGTTTTTTTAAGTTGTAATTCTGGGCTATTTTTCCCTTTATGAGATATGACAGCTGAAGAGAGATCGGTATTGTTGGGAGGACAGAGTGGGGGGAGGACATGCAGCAAAGGGCCGAGGTCAAATTCAAACGACCACTGCAACGAGGACTACAGCCTTTGTACAAGAGGCGTGCAAAATGAGCGCCAACAGGCGGTCCTACTCCTGCAGACTCAGTGTGGTTGATGTCTTACCTCGTCATGTTTCAGACTTTAATGACTTTTTCAAACAGTAAATATTGAAAACCTCATAAAAATGACATAGACTTAAAGTAAATGTAACTTTCCACTATTTAACTTCATCATAAACTTGTAATTGTGTTGATGGTTATGAGAGCGCTTCCATTGACTCTCGTTAACAGCCTAACAGAGAGTGATTATCTGAGGCTGTTACAGTGGCCGTGAACAGAGAAAATGACTGACCACTGCCCCGTCAAGCGTCGTACAGTGATCATGCACCGCTGCATTCCTCACATGGACCCTGGAGTTTATCAACAAATCACCCCTCCTGGCTGGGGGGCACATTGTCAAGGGGAAAAGACACACATTAAAGGCATACCAGCAGCATACCGGGGCACAGCCACATGTTCAATCATCAGACGGTGTGTCCCTGCACCCGGGGGAAAAGGTAATTTGGTATAAAAGGCGGCGAGGTCTGCCTGTTTAACAGACCATGTGCAGAGGGACCGGTGTGTAACCGTAAAACAGCACAGGGGGTAACAGTCTGCACATGTGCTTGTGTTTCACTGGGCTGTGTTTGTTAGTCTACTCGCTCCTCGTAGAAATTGAGGTATGTGCTGCAGCGAGCAGCCTTTGATGGGAGGGATTTAAAACTGATTTTACTGCCATGAAGACAGACGTGTATGCGAGTAGAGATGG
The DNA here is from genome assembly GCA_020745685.1 of Tautogolabrus adspersus. NCBI lineage: Eukaryota > Metazoa > Chordata > Actinopteri > Labriformes > Labridae > Tautogolabrus > Tautogolabrus adspersus. The sequence goes on along the minus strand of CM036551.1, from coordinate 3,233,992 downwards.
TAAATGGTGAGTGGACTTCAGCTTGTATAGCGTTTTCCTACTCTTCTAACCACGCATGTCACATTCACCCATTCACATCACATTCATCACACACTGAAGTGTCCAACACTATTAACTAATCCCATTCCTGCACATGCCAATGAAGTAGCAGAGGGAGCTCTTTGGGGTTCAGCGTCTTGCCCAAGGACACATCAACATGTGACTGCAGAAGCTGGGGATCGAATCCCCCGACCCTTCAGTTAAGATACGATCAGCTCTACCACTGAGCCACAGTCACCCCAATACTTTTGTCCAATACCATTTGTTCTTCCTGATACATAGACTTAAGCATCAGCTGATTCCAAGTACCACTGATGCACCACTGCCAGGGGCGTGTCCAGACTTTTTTGACTGGTTTGGCCCACCTGGGGCACTGACACAGGGGTGGCATGACCTTTGTGGGCACACAAATGAATTTCATTTTTGACCCTTTCTATCCCCAAATCTGAAATCTGATTGGTGGCCAATCAGATTTCAAGGGGGACCCACCCATGACCATCCCTCTGACAACTGCAAAAAATATATGAACATATATTATTGTTGGAATAAAATAACTGTGGGTGCTTTACTTTATTACACTGTGAATAAGCACCACACTGTGGTTGACAGTTATTTCACAAGGGGCGGGCTATGAAATGAGGGTATATGACTGGTACATACCAAAACCCCAATACTGCAGTTCAGGCATTAACAGAGGCCAATACGAACACTGGTGTTGGTATTGGTTTTGGGCTGGTATCTGGATGACAACAGCTCTATATGTGTAAGTATTTGTCATGATTAAAGAGGTGGAAAAACGCAGCTGGATCTGATGTAGACAGAAAACTTATTGCATCCCATCCCTCCTCCTTCCAGGATACAACAACCCTCTGTGTCCCAAAAATGTCCGTTTCCCACATTACAGACAACATATAATGACTGCATTGCAATTTAGTGCGTGTTGACTTTATGAGTCACTTTGAGCAAAAACAATCTGGGCTCTTAAGACTTTGATTTTGGAACCAATAAATCCAGCTGCAGGATTTAAGATAGAAAAAAAGAGTTGGTTCATTTACTCCTGTCTGATACTGTAACGCCCTCTCAGAGGGATAAATAAAGCAGCCGCAGTCTCAGCAGCTGTCTAACTTCACAGGCTTTGGTTGTTCTCGAGGGCTTTCTGTCAGGTCCCGTCTTGTTTTTTTTGTGCACAGGGTTATCATGTTTGACCACAGAGCAGAGCACGTCACCATAAAAGTGACCTTATCTCCGTAGGTCATTGACCCACCAGCTCAACCACAGAGTCTCGTCAGAAGCAGGAAAGCGTGCTCACTCGTCTCAGAACGTCTCTATCATAGAGCTCTATGAGGCTGTTTGAACTTTAGGTCAACTTTGAAACACACAGGAAGGATTTTCTCTCATGGAAGTAAGGAGTACATTTTACAAATGCACTAAAAGACTCAAACTAGCCAGATGGATCTTAGAGCAGCTTGTGTTATCATATTGGATCAAAACAAGATTTCTCAAGCTCTATTTAATGTTTGACGAATCAGTGAAAAAGCCTTAGTGGTACGTCATTAGAAGGTGGTCCCATTTTAGCTGTTACAACCCAGCATTTCAAGGTCAAGTCAGACTTAAATAGTGTGTTTACTTGAAGCAGCTGCAGCTTTAACACTTAAAATATGTGGACAAGTGTTGACTGAAGAAAAGGGTTGTAAAGCTAAAGCTCAGTGTCCTTTGTGTTTCTTTCACGTCGTGTCAACAAGCCTTTATAAATTAAAGTGTGAAAGTCATGATCAGAGTGACATCTCGCGTCTCTCTTCCGTCTCTTTCCTCTCGTTCAAGGTTTACACCACTATGACATCATGCTAAACACGCTGACATATGGCCCCTGGGACCCTTCTGCAGCTTTTAGTGTTGGCACTGTTTATTTCCAAAGCAAAGCAGCTCAGACGTGGAAGTAAAAAAAAAAAAAAAAGGTGAAAAAAGCCACAGATGGACTTAAAGAGATAGAAGAAAAAGAAAAAGAAAAAGCCTCGCAGAGAGTGTGAGGAAAGTGGGGGATGTCGATCCAGTAGCTCCTAATCTAAACACACTGACGCTCTTGGCTCAGAAATAAAAACGCCCAAGAGTGGTCCCTGTGAGTGGATCTCTGATAAGCTGTGTGGGGATCTCTTCGTAATGGACTCCTCCAAGCAGCATTTTCCAGTCTCTTTAGATAAGCAAGGGAGCCAAAGGGACGAGGCAGCTGGGATTGTGAAGACAAACAGGAAGCTCGAGTTTTTTACTGAGCGAGCAGCAAAATGGCAACACTAAGGGCATGAGTGGAAATTGTGCAAAATGGGCTCCCACTTGCAAAACGTCCCACTGACAGAATGATGAATGACATGCAGTTTTATGACAGCGACCATGGGGTGGAGTGGCAACATGTCCCAGGCATCACAGATCTAGTCATAAGAAAACTGGCACGTCAGAGCTTCAGAGACAAATCAGAAGCAGCAAATGAAATCTATCTGGTCTTGGACTCAGATGTGAACCAAAACAAGAAGCAGGACTATTTCATTCCCCCTCGCCTCCCATGAGATTTTGAACTGGATCACATGCTGCATCACCTGCTCCATAAACCAGTGATTGAATGCGGACTGGTCCCGCAGGAAGACACTTGGCCTGTAAACATGCTGGGTGTGATTCTAGCTCACGTTTACAACAGTGCGAGCCAGAGAAGTCCAGCAGGGTCTCCTAGGCTCCATTACAGAGTGGACTCATACAACAAATATGCAACATATGCAGGGATATGAAAATCTGTACTTTCAAATATGCGTACAGCACATAGCCAAATCCCAATACAAACATATCCAGTATTAACTGTAAGAATAAAGCCAAACATCCACATGATATCGAACCAGGGGAACACTATCATCCTGAAGTTCTCACGCTTTACCCTAAAAAAATATACATACACACATATTTAGAGTTTTTGAACGGACACGCACCAAAACACACTCAGATGCTGAAAAAGAGTGAACAAGATTTCTGGAAGCCAAGGTATTGCTCAACACAAGTGGGCTCTATTAACTTGAGCATGTGTCTTTAATCAAGCCAGCCTCCTTTAACTGAGAACACGGTTAAATCAAAGTCCAACTTCCTCTCACTCACACACTGCAACACACTCCAAAAACACCGCCAGCCTGTGATACACAAACTGACTCTGGTCCAAGCGATGATCCAACCATGTCGGGAAATATTACAGCTATGTGACTGATCTCAAGCTCTTATGTTGCTAACTACTTTGGATAATAAATCTTATTTAGCTCGATGTAAACTTGGAAAATGTTGGTCTAAATTGAGATGATGGAACTTTTGGAGAATTGCGTCGACTTTGGCCACAAGTGAACTTTACAGGATATGAGCGATAAATGCAATCGCTGAGTCAGGGAACAATCTAAGAGAAGCTCAGTAATGCAGTTATACAGTAATAAAGTTAGCCAGGATGTAACAATCACTCAACTCATGATGCCATACGGATCACGATACTGGGTTCACAGTAAGATTTTATTTTTCAAAGATTTTTTGGGGGCTTTTTGGACCTTTAATTGGAGACAGGACAGTGGATGGAGTCAGAAAATCGGGGAAAGAGAGAGAGAGTGGGGAATGACATGCGAGAAAGGAGCCACAGGCCGGATTCAAACCCAGGCCGTCCGCTTGAGGGACCACAGCCATCAGACATGGGGCACGCGCAAACCACTAGGCTACCGTTCACAGTAAGATTTTACAGTGATGGTCCACGATTTGGTAATTTTCATTAAGAAATTAGATTTGAGTTTGTTTACAAATATCATTATTTTATTCCAAGTCTCTAAAAAGACTAACGCAGGACAAAAGACCCCGAAAGCAGATACTGCCCTCTGCTGGTTAAAATATAATATTGCAGTATATTTTTTTAATTTGAATTGTTTTGTGAAATCTCGTTAGCACAGTCTTACAGTCATGGTTGCAGCAGCAGTGCACTTTGTATTGGAACAAGTATCTAAAGAGGGTGTTTGAATCGCTTTATCCCACAAACTAAGTTATCACTCGTACTCGGGGGAAATTACAACGTTCAGTGTTTGTGTGTATCGCAGCTCACCTGACTTCCAAGGATTACTGTTTATTAGCTCCTGGAGATCTCTGGCAACATTAGAGATGTGATTTTGGAGGTTTTGACTGCTTCCCTTCAGTCCTCCAATGTCTCGGGCCTGACCTCCAACTGTCGCATTCAGCTGGTTCACACAAGTCCACAACCCAGTGACGTGTTTATTCAGACCCTCTTTGATCCTGTGAAGGCTACCAGAGATAGGATCCAGCTTTCCACATAAACTCTCCACGCTGACAATTCGGCTGTCGATGTGGGCGATCTCTTTTCCGATGTCTACTGTGTGTCCCCGGCAGTTTTCAGTCTCTGCTTTCACCTCCCTGGACAGCTCGTTCAGCCTGTTTCTTAGCTCGTGATTTTGAGTCTTGTGGAGCTCCAAAAGGTCCTTGACCTCCTGCTCGGCCCCAAGTTTTACTTGATCCCACGTCGTGTTGAGGCTCTGGATCTTCTGAGATTGCTGGTGGACTACATCTGATAGCGTGTCCTCCAGCCTGCCCACGTGTCCTTTCAGACCATTTAACTCACCGTGTACATTCTCGATGCTTGTGCTGTAGTTAAACAGTTTCCCCTCAATTGCTCCAAGGCCTTTTATATTAGCTTCAAGACCAATCTCCACAGCATCTACAGCTGTTCTGCAGCTCTGCAAGTTTTGTTGAATGTTCTTTACAATAGTCGAATTAGCCTTGCACTCCTTTGAGCACAGCTCGTCCAAGACATCGAAGCGATTCTCCAGAGTTTGAAAGGAGCCCTTTAGAGATTCAATGTCCCCATGTAGATTGTCTTGACTCTCTGGGTGGCTGTCAGTTGAGGAGTTGACAAACAGGGTGGCCAGTCTGTCTTCCATGGAGGCCAGCTTGTCTTCCATAGTCTCCCTAAGGTCTTTGATCACCTTTCCCTGATCATTTTTTAGCTTCTCCTCCACTAAAAGGCACTGGGACACAACTGTATTCTCAGAGGAGTTCAGACGGATCTCGAGGTTCTCCACATGAGCCAGAACAGGGTCGCGTTCACGGTTAACTGCATCAACAAGCTTGGTCTTGAGGTCCTGGATCTCACTGCGGAGGTCAGTTTCCTTTGAGTCCATGAGCTCGGCCAGACTGAGGTAGTTGGCTTCTGTTCCCTCGCACTGCTCCCGAACTGACAGGATTTTATAATCGCACGAGTTCTTCAAGTCTGCCAGTTTGATTTCCATGCCCTCCATTAACTCCTCTCTCAGGGCACTGATCTTCTGGTCCAGGTAGTCTCGCAGATCTGCATCACTGGGTGGAGGGGCAGGAGTGTGTGTGGGCAGGTGATTCTGGGCAGCCTCCATTAATAGATTAATTTGTCCGTCATGGTGGTTAACACGGCCGAGTAAGTCATCTAGGGTGTTCCTCTTGGACTCCAGATCCTGTGACACCTGGCTGATCTTGTTCATGACCTCATCAATTGCTGTTGGATCGCGCTCAAAGGACAAATCCTGCACCTGAATGGTTCGGGCCTCCTCCCCCCTTGCGCTGGCTGGCTGTTTGTAGCTATTCATCAGTGTCATGAACATTTTACTGGCATCCTCTTGGAAATCCAGTCTCAGGTTGGATGACATGTCTGTCATTCTTGCCTGCATGTCAAGGACCATCTGGGACAGCCTCTGAACCTCGTCCTCCAGGTGTTGTCCATTTTGTGATCCTCCATGACCCTCCAGTGGTCTGTGACCTGTGTGACCTCTAACCTGCCTCTCCCCTCCCCATGGATGGTTCCTCTGGCCGTCTGTTCGCTGTGACGGCACTTTAGGGAAAAATAAAAATGAAGGTTGGGTAACAACATTGTTAATGTACATTTTCTGACATTTTTCCAGCAGTTACATACTTGTTCAAGTCTGTTTCTGGGAGTTTAAAACTACATTTCTTTATGTATAATCTTGTCTCTCACCTTGAGGGACTGGAATATGTCCTGAACCAGAGGGAGCATAAGGCATGCGCTCTACTTGGAGCATCTTCATGTCTTTCACCTCCATGCAGTCGTGTCCCTGGTAACCCGGGCAACACCTCCACTCCAGCTCTGTAACAGTCTTGTATGCGATCTTATACATAGGTCTGAAGTGTGTCCGATATCTGGAAGCATTTAACACATTGTGGACATGAGAAACCAAAGATGCTTTACATTGTTTTTGGTTTATGATGTGATAGTATATTTGAAAACAAATATTTGTCAATAGAAAGTCAACGTTAGACATTACACAACCCTCCCTGTAGACTTGCAATCACAGCACAATAAATAATGTCTGATGACATCTATGACCGATAAACACCAGTCACAGTTGCAGTTCATTAATTGTGCCGTTGGCAGGATGCAGTTTAAGATTTTCCACCACATCCCCTCATGAGGACACTGTTGACCCTCGTGGCTATACCACCCAAAGATGAACTCTCAAGTGTTTGTTGCTTGATGACAGTGAAGCCAAACAAAAGCAGAACACAGTCTGAGTTCACCATCCAGGGAGACTCGACACAGATCCCTGAATGAAACAGCTTTATAAGTTCTGTTTAAAGGCTTTTTCTTAAAATAAATTTCTTTTGTGTCAAGACCACATTTTAAGACAGGAATAAACAAAGAAAGAGGAACGTTAGTCTGTGTAGTTAGAATGAAATAGCACTGCAGAACCATTAGACCCATACAAATCAATGCCTTTTATATTGCAATCTTTGTTAACTAAAACGGAAATACAAATTAAAGTTTCCAAAGTAAGACAACAGAGATGAAAAGAACATATGCAGGAATAGAAGTCTAAACAGCTGCTTCCTCTTAAAGGTGCACTAAAGAGTATTGATAAAGAAATGTGAACGTTGGAGAAATTTACAGATTCTTTGATAAATGTTCATAACTCAAACAAACTGTCCTCAGAGGAAGATGTGGTCTCTGTAACACTGTTTGAAGATAAAATGCTACGGGACAAGTTATGGTGGTGGGGTGCAACAGTGAAACCGTGACTCTCCTGGTAGCTATGTAGCTCCAGTGTTCAGGGATCCATGTTTTCCTTTGAATTAACTTTTGTGTATTTAGTTCAAAATAAAAAAAATATATAGCATATAATTGTTTCACTTCTCCAACTTTCAAATTTCACTACCAAATCTACATAGTGCCCCTTTAAAAATAATTCCTTATAGATATGGTTAACAGAGACTTAGTTTGATTTAGTTAAGAATAACAAACAAAAACGAAGGATATCCACAGTCCACCCGTTTTCCTAGATATGGTTGGACTTACATCACTTCTTTGGCACAGTTTGGCAGCTCCGGTGGACACGGTAAAGCCTCCGGCTGCACGAAGCTCTCCGTGCCTCCCACGACGGCACAGGTGACGTTCTTGTGCACAACGTAGGCGCACCAGTTTCTGCAGAAAATCATCGGTTTAGTCCTGATGTAGAAAAGCTCCGGTGCGTACTCACTGCGGAGTGCTTTTACGCAATGGAAAACCTTTACGCACAGTAAAGTACGTCATAGTAATGAAATCATTAAAGTTTAATGTTACTGATTCAAACTGTAGACACACAGTACTCACTTGTTTCTCTGTCGCGTTTCGGAGCCTGAGTACGCATTGCCTTGGAACATGCTATAATGGAAAGGTGACCCACTGATAGAAGTAAAAGTTATGAAGAAGTGAAGGAGTTGCAGTCCGCATAGTACGCGCTTCATTGTTGACTTAAATTGTAAATATCCTCCCGTATCACTCAGTCAAGAAGCTCTGTGATCCAGAGATCAGTGAAGGCACCGCGGGTTGTTCCTTGTCGACGCAGCGCAGACCTGACATGGACCCTCCTGCGTCCAGTGTGACGTTTTGGTAACCCCTCCAATACAAACGGATGCTCTTTCTTTTCTTTTTTTCCCCTCAGATCACACAAACACCGCAGCTCATACCAAGTCCCCTTCTGCATCCAGAAACACAATATCACAGGCATGCAACATTTCCGGAGGCATAAATCGGGATAATGATTGTCTTTGTTTCGACAAGGCACCGTCATTATCTCTTGCGTAAAATGCGCAAGCTTGTCACGTTTCTGTCTGGCCAGAACCTTCTTTTTCCCACAATTATTTTTTCGATTTCTGTTTTCACTGAGTTTTTTTATTGAGTAGAAATAAAGACACAGGCAAAGGGATGTCAGTGCATGTATTTTCTTATTTGGAAACATTCCAGACATTCAAAAATTGGTCATAGGGTAATTGATGAGTACAAAACACAAGGCTGCATATTTCTTACACAATAAAAATGAATAATGCCAACATAAAGGCTCAAATATAAAAAAATAAAAAACTTAACTAAAGACATTTTCGCCAACTATGAGGCTGGCTTTGCTCTCTTTGTATGAATCCCTGATGGCTCACCAGCGTCCCCAGGACGTTTCACCGGTCCTGCTCGTGAAGACTCTAGAAGAGGAACACAAACCATTAGGAACCAACTATATTGAAATAATAATAATGTCAAAAAAAACATAATCATATGCCTTCACTTCCATGAACAAACATACCAATTTGTCTGTTAATTTCACCAAGTTGTTTAATGCTCTCGTCCATTTGTTGTTTCTTTTCCAGCGTCTCAGGGGACTGCTTTTGGTTTAAGAGGTCGTGATAATCCTTTGCGGCTCTATCCCTCTTCTGCACAACTATCCAGTACTGACGGAGCAGCTCTGTTGACAACATGACAGGACTTAAAGCACAATGTGTTTAAAAGGGCAAAATAATGTCATTTTAAAGCATGACTAATGAGAGATGTCACCTATTTGTTCCTTAAGAGTGTAATACTCCTGTGGGAGGGGGGCTCCAAAAACGTCTTGCATGTTGGGGGGGGCACTGTTCTGTGAGCCTCCAAACTTGCCCCTAGCACTTATCCTCTCCCCCTGCCTGGTCAGGATGGTGGGACATGGTGACTTTCCCTGCACCACCTGGAATCAAAGGCACATTTAGAGAAAGAAGAATCACTGCCAAGTTAGTCTGTGGAACGGCTCAGCGTCACTCACCATCTCTCTGTAGTGGTTTCCAGAGTCCAGGTCATCGATCAGAATAGTATTTCCGAGGAAGTTTTTAAACACTGCAAAGGAAGCACCAGAAGGAAACCGTCAGAGCTGTTCTGACAAGTCCAAACATTCAAACCCTAAACTGCTTATACTTCTGGTAAACTTCTACAATCACAGCGCCCGAAACGACAACGTTTTAACTTTTACACATGAAACATACAAATTCCAAACTACAGGAAATACCTAAATTAACATCCATTTAAGGCGGTAAAAGAGGCCCGATTTCTGTTCTGGTGACGGGGCCCCTGGGTGAGGAACCCTCCCACCACTATGAGATTCAATCCCAGGTGGTACCATTTACCAGGGTCTTAGAGTCCAGGAGTCCAAGAGTTGTGAAAAATGAAGAAAAAAAAAACAAAACACAAAATGACCCGGGAAGCTTCTAGAAAACTACAGAAAACTTTAATTGTCCTGTACTGTACACCTGCAATGAAAAACAAACAGGCAGGGTTACACTTAGCAAGGGAAGTCCAGTCGAGGCATCTCACCAGTCTCACAGCTCTTACGATCTTGGTCACTGGGGTAAATGAGGAGATCTCTGGCGTACACTGGGTTCCCACGGGGCTCAAAGAGAAGGCGGCCATTTCTTACGTGTGGCAGCGGACTGAAAACAATTCAAAACAAATCATCCAACACTTACTTCCTAAAGTCACAAACTTTTAAAAAAATGATTGTATTAGTAAGTCTAAAAGATGTAGCTCCTAACCGAGGATCAAAAACAGTGTACTCTGTTTTTAGTTCCAGGCAGCCAATGAATACCAATTATATCAGTGTGATTCTTAAATAATCGATCACAACTCTTGAGATACATGTGCACTGCATATCAAGTCTGGCATATCAAGTGGCAATCTCCGGTGTTGTAAAATGAAGCCGATGCGGGAGTGTAAAATCTTGCAGTTCCTCAAGTGTCCACTTGGGGCTGGCTGCAGAAGCACCATTAGTCACATACACACCCATTCAAAAAAGTCTGTTTTCTGAAAATGTGTGCTCCGTTTGGAGATTTTCCCTTCATGACATCACAAAGGGCAGTAACCCCTCCCCCAGGTGGGTGACACTCCCACAGCTAGGTGTTTGTTCTGCCCTCTGAGTCTGACTTTCCACCTTAAAGAATAGGGCACTGAGAGAGAGGCCCAAGGCACATTGCCTTCCAGAGAGGGGCGTGGTCAGACACAGCTCATTTACATTTAAAGCTACAGACACAGAAACAGCCTGTGAGGAGCAGGGCTGAAATAGAGGGGTTTATAGGCATGATCAGAGTGGATTTAGAACATAAACTTCACACACATGTTTTGGGGAGCTCTGAGACTTATTTACACTGTTTGAAGATGAGGAGAATATGTGACCTTTAAACCAAACAGAACTGTGTTTATGCAATGAGGATGAAAACTGAAAATGTTGTGAAAGCAGGTCTTCACTTATTTGTCCAACAGTCGGAGGAAGAAGGAAGTGCTGTAAGATCTCTAAATTACAGTATCTGGGGTGGGAGATTAAAAAGACTATAATCAAGGACACAAGGTAATCTCAACAGGAAAGCTACTCGGGCACCAACAGCACTGCTGAAGTAAATCATGGTTTTAAACTGCAGGAATCCAACACAGAACTTTTTCATGGTCACTAAAGACGACTGACACAGACTGCGTACCCGTTGCCTGGTGACACGAATACACTGGTGAGGGGCAAGACCTCCTGCTGTCCTCGGGTGTCACGATGGATCCTCTGTGCTGCCTCCCTGGTTTGCGTTACGACACATTTCATGTCGCCTCTGAGATGCCAGGAGATAACCCTTGCTTCATGTTCGTCTCTTAAAAAACCCAGATGACCAACCTGCACACAAAAGGTAAAGGATTACACTTTCACAGCTTTGGTAAAACTGATCTTAAACCCCTCATCCTTTGCCAACTCATCGCAAACTCACAGCTATCACAATGTTTCCTGACACTTTTTTTGAATAGCTAATCTGACGTGAAAACTGTTCCTTCCAAAGACTTGACTGACCATTCCCAAAACATCCTGCTGGTCCTTGAACTGATCACGGTGGGGGAAGACTCTTCTGGGCATGTTAAAGATCCTGTCCACTTCTTTGTTCTTTTCTGCGATCAGTGTGTCAATATTTTGCAACTACAGAGAATTTAAAAAAGAAAATATCATCCCCCAATGAAATTATCGAAACAAGACAATCGTCAAATTTGTGCAGCTAGAAAAAACATCTTACGGTAATATTTTGTGCTGATATCACTCTGCTGTTGATCAGCTTGTTTCTCTGCTCGGCCTCTTTTTTTCTTGCATCCACACATTGATCTACAAAAGAAAAAGAAGTACTTGCAATTGGAGACAGTTTCAAACAATCATCGTCAGAAAAAAACACACTGACACAAAAGGAGCTTGGTTTTCTACCTCCTTACATTTTCTGCATCGATCAAAAAGAGCCTGTAACACCGAGCAATCCTTACTTGTTCTTCGAATATTGCACAATGGCTGTTGTTTAAAGAGGACATATCCACCTTTTCAAACAGTCCCCTGTGGTCTAAATGAAACATCTGTGCTGTGCTTTGGTCAAAATATAACATGAATCAAGCACCAGAGGAGGTTTGTGACCCTGTATGTGTGTGTCTCTTTAAAAGCAATGAGCTCCCCCTCACCCCGCCCCTCTCTTCCGCGGGGTGTGCCGACGAGTTCAGTTTTGAGCTTCCATGGCAACTCGTCAGCGTGCCCCCTGGGGAAAAAATGGCTCTCGGAGACAACACGGGAGGGGAGGGGAGGGGATTTTTTTACCAGAATCCCACTGTGACATCACAAGGAGAGCACATTTGAAACGGAGCATTTTTCTCTGTGTTGTAAGACTTATGCAGACCACAAACAAAGGACTGGTTGGGTTTATTTCACAGTTTGTGGGTCTTTAGACACTCAGGTTACCCAAATAAATGTTCAGAAACACTGTCAGAGTGGATTTTTCATAATATGTCCCCTTTAAATATGTGACATTAAAGAGTCTTGGGATCAATCATTGCTCTCCTTTAGCCTGGTAGCACAGTAAGAAGACATGCACAGGCATTAGATCAGCTTGAACGTAAAAATGAGGAAAAAGAGGATATAATATCTTACTGTTCAACAAAGGAAGGAGATCGTCATATCCTGTAAAGATCTTTTTATATACAGCGATTCTTTCATGGAGCTCAGCTTTCTTCCTGGACAGCTCAGACACCGTTCTTTGGTTCTCAACATCTGAAAAGTCAACAAAAGTCAATAGATCAATGAGCACAACAAAAGAAAGGAAATGCGACGACCACCAGGGGGCTCTAAATCAAAACAATAACAAAAAGATGATGTCGAGGCTGGGTCCCAACCTTATTAGAAAAAGGGTCTGTATATTGTTGTTTTTCATATCATACCATTGAAAAAATGGAAGTGGAGCGTGAAGGGAGCAAGTGGAACTGACAGCACACTAGGCTCAAAGAGGAGCGTGTATGAACTGCTGTTGTCTCCCGGACTGTTCTCCATGATAGTCAGCCTCTGTGCAGGAAAATACATGTTATCATGGGTGACACAAATAAAAAACTGTGCAGCGTCCTGTGACAAATGTTTACTCACGTCAATGTGGGCTTTTCCATCCACCAAGCTGATCTCACAGCTGCTGGCTTTGCCTTCAAACCGCGGGAGGTTTCTGCCTCTTTCTGCATTCTTTGAGTCCCTTATAGAAACAAGCACTTTTCCATTCAGGTTCTGCCCCGCTGGGTTTCCATATGAATCCTGCAAATCAGTCAGAGCTCAACTCAGAGAGGCTAAATATCTGCAGATTTAAAAAACCAAAGATGCATTGAAATGTGAGTTTTTCCTCTGCAATCAGTAAAGATTGACACAAGCTCACCATTATAAAGAGAGTCATATTCTGCACCAAGGTCCGGTTGGAGATGTCTTTACTGTAGGAAACTACTGGGGGTGGTGGCTGAGACTTGGGCCACAGTTTGACCGGCTGATTGGCCTCCACTTTTATCTTTATCTAGGAGAAACAGTCCTGAGATCAGTCTGGATTATGATTCACAAACCAGCAATGCCTCACTGAACAATCACTGTCCAATAATAATGAGATTCTTCATATGCTTTTTACATTTTAAGAAACAAATGTCAGATTCAAAGTTCTGTGATGTTTCCAGGATTTCAGTTGAACCAACCTGAGGGCTGTACAGGGTTTTTTCTCTCTCTAGACGCAGAGAAAACTGAATGGTGTACTCTCCGATATGTTCTGGTATGTCTTTATCTCTGCAGTGAAAGAAAACAAAATAAGTGGCAACATTTTGTGAAAGGTTGGTCTGACTTACCATTTTCTTCATTTAGCATAGAGTCGAATCAAAAGACTCAAACCACACCTTAAGACTTCAATATTGTACAATGGAAGGACATGGAGACTTGTTGTCCATATTTAAAAAGTAAGAGTAACAAAACTCTGTCTGCTAGCACCTATAAAAGGACAGTACCTCTTGTGTTTACTCCAGAACAAATCACAACTTTTAAAAGTAGAAATGTAATGTTTAAGGGGAGTTATGTGTAAAGTTTGATTTTCTTCGTATGCATCAATCTTCTTGTCAAACACTCAGAGTTATATATATCCACCCTGTAAACATGTTCATCTTTAGACTTCCTGCAGCAAACAAGAGAAAAGTCGTTTTTCAGTATTTTACCTGAAGTGAAAGCAGTCGTTGTTTTCATTCTCCATGGGCTTACTACACTTCAGCTCAGTGGCCTGGATCAGAGAAGTAGAAGCATATAACTCAGTAAACACAATATAATCTTAGAAGAGAAGATCATTTCGTTTTGTGACAGTCCCTCAGTATTGCTGTTTTCACATATGCACGCCAAAACTGACAAAGTGACCCCTCCCTCAGTCCCTTCTGGGTCACCTCCTGCATTTGGTACATTCCCTCTCCGTCACAAATTTTGTCACAAATTTTGTAAAAGTGTTTCACACTTTGTAATTCTGCTTTGCACTTCCCAGCCATCGTACATATCACTGATAACGCCCGACTCTTCTTTGCCCGCCATCTTGGATTTCTTGTAAAAATTACAAGCGCAGCTTCTTATGTATGTCACGTCCTGCCTCATGCAGAGGGACAAATGTGTGGATAACAACTCGCTTTCAAACTACAGGGGCAGGCTGTCCTAACACTTTCTATCAGTGTTCAGGAGTGCATATGTGAAAACCGCTTTAGTCAGTCAGTCAGTCACCGTTTGAGGAGGTCTCCCTCCTGATGACGCCCCATTCCACAGCAGCATGGACGCAGCAGCAGGGTTAAAAGTCGTCATCGGGCTTCCTTCCTCAGACTCCACGGCCACAGCAAAAGCTGAACAAACAAAATATTAAATGCCAAAAAGCTTCACAGAATCAGGAAATAAAAATAACATAGAGAGATGCAAACCTGTGAATTTGCCCCCAGCAGTAAACTTTGCAGAGGTATCATACCGCACTGACAGCCTGACAGGCTTGTGGGGATCAGGGATGACGGTAAGGGTTACTGATGGACCAGGGATGGGCTTTCTGTTGAAGGAGCCTTTAAACTCCAGCTGATAGTACCCCCTAGTGGAACAACAGAGTAACAACACACCAACTAGTGACAGCTGAGGCATGAATAAGAAATGTGGACGTCAGATGAGTTTCTTATGTTGTTATTAACCCATTATGGTAAATATTGTATTATGGAGGGAGACTTACTTTGGTCCGCTCACCCTGTTCACAGTGAAAGACGCCTTCCCTTCTGCGTTCACAGGCTGTGATGTAACAGATGACATCACCTACAGCAGGATGATAAGATCACATTATTATGTTTAGATCATTGTATGCTGCTCCTGTGTTTCCTGCTGACTTATTTAAAAAGAATAACTGGAGCAGGGTTACATGTCAGATGTCAGACCTTGAGTGCCGGGGGTGAAGACCTCAGCTCTACAGAGACCCTCTGGTCTGGACAGGGATTCCCCCACGTGTCACACAGTTGAATGAGGAAGGGTGTAGTGATGCCCTTATCATTGAACAACTGCAAAGGCTAAGAGATATAAAAACAATTGTGCATTCACTTTTCTTTCTTTCTGCTGAATTGTAAAAGTATAATACATGTAGGTAATATTCAGAGGAGACATGAAAAGAGGGGACAGAGATGGGAGATGACATGCAGCAGAGCTCCTCAGCTTGACTCAAACTAGACGGGATGTGATGACATCATCAATGTTTGGCCCGACTCAGTAAAACACATTTTCTTACCATTTCCGGCCCACTGACTAGTTTCAGTTGTGCAGGGTCTCCATTAGTAATTTTGACAATGACTCGATCCTCAAAGCTCTTGTAGGTGAAGCAAAGCTCTCTGGAGCCCAGAGTCCCAGACTGAAACTTCACCCCTTCCACGAGCACTGAGCTGCTGCTCTCCTACAGTCAACACAGAGTTAAGACCGACTCATTATTATATCTACACAGTTATAGAAGTATTCAGTAACTTTAAGAATAGTACACAGATATAAAGCTGCAAGATGAACCTGCGATACTGCAAAATAAAGCGCTCCACATGGTAATGGGCAGTATTATGTCCGTTTCTTTGTGATTATTAAATCTGACATTTGTCAAGCAAAAGGCCTCAACTTGGAGGGATCCATTTTTTCCAGAAAAAGACAAAACAAGGATCTATTTCCAGACAGATTCTGGCGAGCACCAGAATGTTTCCTGTGCTTGCAAGGAGGTCATGGTCATTTCTCAACAAGAAAATACGTCTTTACACATACAACTTTCACTTGGTCACAAGATAGTTCTCGGTGGGCACAAGATAAGCCCCCTTTCGACCGCAGGAACTTTCCCACGGAACTAGTGACCTTTTGAGTAACTGTGTGCATCTTGACTGCAGGAACCAGGGTCTAAACTTCAAAAGACCCTGCTGGAGGAGTTTCTGGCAAACACCAGAAACTCTTTTTCTGCACATGTCCCCTTAGGGGCTCCGGACTCAACTCTCAAATAACTCAGACATATCCTGCTTGGCTTTTTAAGGAGCGGAATATGAGAGATAAAGGTGAGGAGAAAATACTTAGGAATATAAGGAGGACTTATCCTAATGCCAAACATTTGAACTTTTTTATTTACATATTGAACTTTTTGAAGAAAGCTGAGATGGAATGAAGACGGCATGATGAAGCCTTTAGATCTGGACATTTCTTAATTTATAGCTAAGTTTTGAATCTGCTTTGTTTATCTCTTTTCCCACCTGAAATACAAAGTTAATGGACGATTGGTCCAGACCCTCTGCTTCCACCTTCATGTCGTCCACACAGGTGGGGGTCAGTGTTTGGGTAACATTATCATACTGGTCCAGAAGCTCCAAGGCTGTAAAAGGAAAAACAAGAGTGTAAACCAGTGTGCAACATGTACCCATAACTAAATAACCATTGCAGGTTGTTACTCACTGATTCCAGGCATGGTGTCCCCCAGCTTCACTGGGTTTTTTGTTGGCAGAGTCGCTTTCAGTTGTGATGGTTCATCAGGGTGAGGTCTTAAAACGTAGTGAGTAAGAATGTACACTTAAAAGAGCAGAAACTGTAAGCCTGACATAGAAACACAACTTCTCCTTTTTACACTTCCTACCTATTACAGGAGCTAAGAGGCAACCTGCTGTAGCTTCATGTTTAACAAACTACCACAAAGAGTATCTTTCTTTTCAATTCACTGACCATATTAAACAGAATAAACATATTGAACTATTATGCCCCGTGTCCACCTAGCGTTTTTGTGCCAGTGTCTTCTTTCAGTTGTTTTCAATGAGAGGAGAGAGTTTGCAGCAGCAGGCGGACGCCCCGAGGAAAAGCGCAGAGCCCAGCCTCTTTTTCCGAGCGCTCTGCCTTTATTCTGCAGATCCAAGCGCTCAAGATGAAAATCTTTCAACTTTTCAGAAAGGCGCTGCTGGCAGCATTGGCACTCTTTTCTAAATGTTTGTTATTCCTCGTATTTTTCCCGCCTACAGATCGTGTCCCATA
Source organism: Tautogolabrus adspersus (assembly GCA_020745685.1). NCBI lineage: Eukaryota > Metazoa > Chordata > Actinopteri > Labriformes > Labridae > Tautogolabrus > Tautogolabrus adspersus. The sequence goes on along the minus strand of CM036551.1, from coordinate 3,216,800 downwards.
CCCAAATCATCTTCGCTCTGTGTCGGCTGGGGTAAAAACGATTTCAAATTAAAAACATGCAGTAAAAAAAGAAACGGAGCAGTGTCCATCATACAGCTGTTGTTGTCAACAGACTGTTGTCATAGAGACAGGACAGACGTGCAGCGCTTTTCTACTTAGTGCACAAACGCTTCATGCAAACACTCCTGAGCGCACAGTCAGCACATTTCTGCCTGGAAGGAACTCTAGGTGAACACGGGGCCTAACTCAAACTTTGAAATGCTGAGTTATAGCTTTGAGTCTGGTAAGGGCCTTACGTGATGTTAAAAGAGAAGGACACACTCTGGTCTTGGTAAGACACCTGGTAGAATTGCTCTTTATGTGCCTGTGTGGGCACCTGCAAGTCGGGCAGCCTCCCCTGCAGCAGATCTTCCAGATCCACATCTCCAGTCCAGGTTACCTTCGATACAAAGTGAAAATGAAACCCTGGTTACAGTGCGGGTGGATTTTAAGTATGATGACTCAATAATGTCAGATTTAATGCTTGGGTTGATTTATCATCACACACCCAAACCAAAACGTTCTTACGATATGAAAACAACAGCTCTGACGTAAGAACACAAAAGCACAAACACATAACAGGGAAACGATTAATCATAGTCATGAGACACACCTTGATCTTTTTGGCTATTTCTGGAGAGAGAGCTACGTCTCTACCCGCCTCATCAAACAGCTTGAAGAACAGGTTCTCCAACGAGCTTCCAGCCAACCAATCGATCTTTTCGTTGTTCTTTAGCACCAGATTCTCGTCGTCCACACTGCCGAGCTCCATCCTCGAGACTCTTCTGCTGGGGACCACCTTCAGCTCCCTCACCACCGCAGCAATGTTCTTCTTACTCTTTTGAGAAAACAAGGAGACACCAAGACAGAAGAAGTCATTCAAATATGTTCTACTGAGCAGAGACATGCAAACTGTTTAAATCCCCCTGTGCTTTGGAACATTTTCTCAGAACGGTATTTGTGACACAAGTTTTTAAATAATTATCCAACAAGATGTGCAGCAGAGAAAGATTTCCACTACCTGAAGTGAAAACAGGTATGATACCATACAGAGCCATGGTCAGGTGGATTTCATATTGCTTCAGAAGGAAATAAAGATCTGTTCAAAATGTGTAGATACAGTACCTACCTTATTAATCAACCATAAACATCAACTCTGTTAGTAAACAAGATAATGGACTGAGAAAGAGGCGTTGAGGCGCCCGTAGCCTAGCGGTTAGTGTGCACGCAGAAACATAGAAAGAAAGATGAAAGGATGAATGAAGGAGAGAAAGAAACAAAGAAAGTAACATTGAAGGAAAGAAGCAAAGAAGGAAGGAAGGAAGGAAGGAAGGAAGGAAGAAAGGAGAGTTTTTCTTTGTGTCCTTGTTGCTTCACTTACAGGTATCTCAAACTCAGCCTTGAGCATCTGTGGTTCTCCTCCGATTATAAACAGGTTTATGGGCTCAGTCTCAAGCTGCCCGGCTCCTGTGCTGCTGCAGTCTATTGCCTTTAATGCAAGCCAAGGGACCTAAAATACACACACACACATGAACAAAGACACACATGAACACAGACACACACACAAAGCCACAAAAAGATGAGGATGAGTCAACAAAGGAGAACTATTCACAAATAATCTCACACAGTATACGACTGCACTTAAAGACTGACGAGGTGTATTTGGTGGGCCTAGAAAGAAAAGCGTACTTCCTTAAAAGTACACGGTGGACTTAAGATGAAATCCTTTTTTCTAAAAACACCAGCGGCTCTTAAATAAAGTGCAATAAGACAATCAAAATCCTGTTGCCTGTCATTTGCACACAAAAGTGAGTACCTTTGGCACCAGCCAGTGGCACTGCAGCAGTGCTCAGGATGTGAACTACTACCATACCAATGTCCAGGTTTGGTCCACACTGGGACTTGAACTGGGCACCCTCCAGTTCCCAAACTGTTTGATTTGGCCCTCCATACATAAGTGAACCTCCTCCCTGTCAGCAAAAGTCTAAACTCTGCATGCAGATGGTGCTGAGGGTCATCCTTCTGAGTGGTTCTTACTAGAAAAATATTGCCAAGATCATTCAAGTCAACGCCCACAATCTTTAGGCAAACTTTAGCAATATATGCCGGCCTGTTGTAGTTAACGATACTGAGGTTACCAAACCAGCAGATCAACACGATGTTGTGAGATGATGACTAAGAAGGTTTTATTGAGGATTTGAAAGGTCCTCCCTGGGTGCTTCTCTGTTGCTGGTAAACAGGATGAACTGCTGTGCAACTGCACATCACACCTGATGACTTCAGAGATACACACTTACCTTACATTGAACGATCTGTTTTGGGTTAGTAGTGATGTTTCCTGCCTCATCGTGAATTTCTACATCAAACTTGACGGGGTGTCCGTTCTCTACTGTGATCGGGTCGAGTTCTGGTCTCACATGGAGAGAATGCGGATTTCCTGAAATGCATAATCAAACAGCTGAGAAACTATTCAGTCTTTTAGGAAGGTTATCTATTCACCCAGAAATGATGTCACAAGTTGTTGGATTTCTACATTTATATATAGCCCAATCTTACCGGGAAGAAGACTGATCTTGATCATCTGTGTGTCTTCTTTCAGGCCAGGCAGGGTCACTTTGAGGTCATATGTCTGCAACATAAGAAGATGGACATAAAATCAAAGGATAACCAGGCGTTATCTCTTTGGTAAAATGGGCTTGAGCTTGTAAAGCGCTTTTCTAGTCCTCTGACTACTCAAACACCGCAGGTCACACCTACACATTCACACACTGATGGCAGAGGCTGCTATGTAAAGTGACCATCAGTATGAATGAATCCCATTCATACACATTTACACGCCGCCGACAAAGCAGCAGGAGCATCTCTGGGTTCAGTGTCTTACCCACAAAGAAGGCTGCAGGAGTTGGGGATCGAACCCTCGACCTAATGTCTTCTGAAAGTACAAACCTTTATCTGTCGGTAATTTGGAACTTTTCCTTTGGCTCTGACACCTTTGATGGTGAACGTGGTCCCACGGGTGTCTGCTTTTTCAAAACTCAGTTCCAGCTCACTGAACAATAATAAATGATAATGATGTTAATGGAGCGATTAACAGAGAGACTCATGGTACTTTTATTCATGAGTCAGCTTCCCTGAGATCCATATCTGCGTATGCATATGAAATGTTTCAAAACTAAGTAAATGGTAAGTTGGTGACTGACCTGCATTTGAGAACAGGTTCGAGGTGAGGAGGGGGAGGGGTTGAGTGGTCATAAGCATCTTTTATCTGCAGAGGAATGTTGAACGGCACTCCGACATGAATGGTGGGACTCATTGTTGGACCAATGACAAATTTATGAGCACTTCCCTCTGAAAAAGATAAACATGAGAACGGACAAGTTTATGATTAGAGCACTGAAAACAAACGATCAATATCACATGAATATTTCTTTGGTTTTCCTGACCTGTGATACTGAAACTGAGTTCGTAGCTTGGAAGCTCTTTGTCTCCAATAACCGTTACATTGCTGTCATTTATCGCAGAGTTCAGAAACAGAGTATAGTTCCCCAGCTGAGTCAGACCCTCTGCAAAAGAAAAGATGTTTGCTTATTTGCTACACAATTTTCCAGCTGACAGAAATCAGAACATCTGAAATATAACCATGAATAATTAAGTTGACAAATAAAGATACCATTTTTCTTGAACCAGAAAGCCCATTTTGGAGAATGACTTGCAACACAAGTCGTGACATCTTCACATCCTACAGATGAAAGGCAAAGAGAGTTTACTACAACAAACACTGTTAAAAAAAACTGCATTCAAGAAGCTAAACAACAAAGAAAAGCACGAGAACAAAGTAGTGCTGGAAACATAGTTAGTATGAGGACAATTTAAGACTTTAAAGGAGCAATCTGTAAGATATCTACTGAATGAAATGTTAAAGTGACCTTACTATCTGATCAGACATTAAGGAAACATGCTATGTTGAAGTGCTGGCTTCACTGACAACAATGCAGCAGCCAGTATGTCCTCCTTCTAACTTTAGATTCTGGTCCTGAATGGTCTGGATTTGTTTGGACCAGAGAAGGTAGGCGGTTTTAAGGCACCCAAACACGGCCGTTTTGGACGCCCCTCGGTTTGCCAGATATGAGACCAGTTATCAGGTCAAACCAACAGGTGTTGCAGCGATGGAAGCGGGCAAGAGAACTGGTTCAGATAGAAGTGATTGTACCCGACCTAAAAAGCCTCTGCATGTTTCTAATAAGTTCCACGAGCAGAAACGTGCTCAAACTAGGATCAATATTGGAGATGCTTTTGAAAAATGGAGAGAGGTTAGAACGCAGAAAGGTTTACAGACCGATGCAGAGCTGGATAAACACTGAAGCTTCAGTGTCCACGACATGGTGACCTGTACGTCGATTCTAGAGAGGAGGGGGGGGGAGACAGCTCTCTCCATTGTTTTGTATTTGGACTGCAGTACCCATTTCAAACATTAGGGGTCAGAGTTACATATTGCTCCTTTAAACTAAATATACTTTAGTTAGTGAAGCAATTTTTTTTGCTTGACTAAAGGCCCTGACACACCAAGCGGCAAAGAACTAGTGGCAATGAAGGCCGACTGTGGCGTCGCCTCACGTCGCCTTTTGTCTTGGCCAAAAAGTTGCAGTTGAACACACCGCAAAGACTACAGCCGACGGCCAACCATGTACGTTCTGCGCATGCATGAGAGGAAATAACTCTCCATGCCAGCAGGTGGTGGTAGTCTGTAATCGTAATTCCAAAAAGATGAAACCGGAAGAGGACCAGGAAGAATGTGGATAAATAGACCGTTGTTATGATACGAGAAGACCATTTTCTCACCACTGTCGCTCACCAGTCGTAATTTAGATACTTCTAATCAAGAATAATGTCTGATAAAAAGTTGAAAATGGCCCTGGTGTAGTCAGCCATTGGTCTTTTATTAGTGGAACAAGAGCAGAAGATGAGCTTCCGTTTTTCTTCTTGTGTACTGGCTCTCCTGTTTCGTTTAGCTGAAAGGCCAATCAGAGAGATTCCTACCCCAACCGCACCGGCAACGGCTGATTTAACATTTCGAATCGGCTGAAAAAAGTCAGACGGTGGCCGACGGAGCCGGCAAACTAGGGCGACAATCACTCACCGACGATCCAACTAGGACCGACGGCCGACGATCCCCTTGGTGTGTCAGGACCTTAACAGTATCTGTTTTAATATGGGGTTTAAGGCTGTTGATCAAAAACCAGAAACATTTGAATATCAACCGGTTTTTTTTCTACGATTGTGGGCAAAATGATAATGCATGAATAACTAAAAAGACCAAATAATAATTTAATCAATAGATGTCACTGCCTGTAACTTTCATCTTGAACAATTCACAGAATAACACTTCAACTACTCCTCTTCTGTTACACTCTGCAGAGGCTTCACAGAAGTGTGTTTCATGAATCTTACCTTGGCGGACTATTTTGAGGTTGATAACCAGTTTTTTCCCATATCCTCTTTCTACTGTTGGCATCCTGGCCATCGACCCTCCATTCTTGTCGAGAATTTCAACTTTGAGTGGTCCTAGAACGGTAGAAAGATGTTAAAAAAAAAGGAAACAACAACATAAAGATTGGTGTTCTTGCTCCTTTATTAAAGAACAGTTTTCAAAGCTATCATGTTTGATGCATACTGATGTTTGGTGGGCAAATGATGCAACTTGTTACCTAACGAGGTCCCGGCTGGGTAAACTGCATTCTGCTGCCAGGGATTACCTTCAGGCCACTCCACTCTGAGTGTTTCTGGAAGCCTGGAACATACACATGCCATTTACTACAGCTGGTCATTCTTATAAGGACTTAACTGCAATCTACAGGACAAGGAGTCAAGGTCAAAACGACTGAATCACATCAGAGAGATTTGAAATGGATTGTTGAATCCAAACTAAAAGCTTGCAGTATGAGAACACTTTCTTTAAAAGCTAACTCACTTGGCACAGTCATTTTCAATGTGTTTCCTGATGGCTTCGTCGGTGGCTGTCTTGTCTATCTTGGAAATGGAGATGATCTTGTTCTTATCGTGAAGTGCTTTTGGTTCCTGGGAAACAGGTTTTAAGTCAATCAAAGGCAAGGCAAGGCAAGTTTATTTATATAGCACGTTTCAACAACAAGGCAATTCAAAGTGCTTCACACAAGACATCAAAAAGCATGATGACAGAGGAAAGAAAAGAAACATTAAAATAGAAATGATTAAATCTGAAAATATGTTCAAGTAAAAATAATTCAAATAAAATTATAAATATAAAAATAATTAAAAGTTACAGTGCAGAGTGAAAGATTAAAATCTTATTAAAATTGTTTAATTAAAGGCAGCTGTAAACAGGTGAATCTTTAACCTGGATTTAAAAGAGCTGAATCAAAGTGTACGTTTTAAAAGTGAACACAGTACAGTATATACACGTGTAGGGTCTCACACGCGGGCACCAAAATGTTGGGGTTAAAGGAGCTCATACGCGGGCAACATTTCTGTTGGGTTTCATAATAGTAAAATTTGGTTATCAAATTAACATTAATAATTAGCCTTGTTTAATTATTAATGTTAATTTGATAACCAAATTTTAATATTATGAAACCCAACAGAAATGTTGCCCACGTATGAGCTCCTTTAACCCCAACATTTTGGTGCCCGCGTGTGAGACCCTACATATTGGTGCCCCGTGTGAGGCCCTACATATTGGTGCCCCGTGTGAGGGTTTATTAACTCAGTTTAATAATATTGTTGATTTAGATTAATAATTAAATAAAGATAATTATTAATGTTAATTTGATAACCAAATTTTACTATAGAGAACCCAACAGAAATGTTGCCCGCGTATTAGCTCTGCAAAACCCCAACACACGTTTCTACATTCACAGATGAAAGAAAGGTGATTTTAGATGTCTCCTTTAATGAGAGCTCTGCCTCACTTACCGTTAAGTGAGAGATATTATGAAGCAATGTTTAAGGTTCAATCAGTAAGATATCTACTGAATGAAATGATAAAGTGACCTTACTCTATGATCAGACATTAAGGAAACATGCTATGTTGAAGTGCTGGCTTCTCTGACAACAATGCAGCAGCCAGTATGTCCTCCTTCTAACTTTAGATTCTGGTCCTGAATGGTCTGGATTTGTTTGGACCAGAGAAGGTAGGCGGTTTTAAGGCCCCCCCACACGGCCGTTTTGGACGCCCCTCGGTTTGCCAGATATTAGAGCAGTTATCAGGTCAAACCAACAGGTGTTGCAGCAATGGAAGCGGGCAAGAGAACTGGTTCAGATAGAAGTGATTGTACCCGACCTAAAAAGCCTCTGCATGTTTCTAATAAGCTCCACGAGCAGAAACGTGCTCAAACTACGATCAATATTGGAGATGCTTTTGAAAAATGGAGAGAGGTTAGAACGCAGAAAGGTTTACAGACCGATGCAGAGCTGGCTAAACACTGAAGCTTCAGTGTCCACCACATGGCAACCTGTGTGAGCATCCACTCTAGAGAGGAGGGGGCGGGGGGAGACAGCTCTCTGTAATGTTTAGAATTTGGACTGCAGTACCCGTTTTAAACACTAGGTGTCTGAGTTACATATTGCTCCTTTAAGAAAAATATTTTTGGGTAATAAGCTAAAAATTCTGTCCAAAAATGATCTTTGATTTAACTATTTTTCCCCTCAAAAGATTATTAATTAGGCATTATCACATTTATCATTAAGTCTTAAAACGTAGAAACAGAAACCTCCAGTCAGTAAATCTTGTCACTTTATAATTTTTTCCTCCTTACCAGAACCAATTCAACATGTCCTCCTGTAGCAAACACACTCCCATCCGTTTTTTCTGTTTTTCCGTACCGCAAAAACTGATGTATGGTACCATGATGAATGGGCTTTGTTTTCTGAGACTTCACCTGTATGAGGAAGTATAAAGGCATCAATACAAAAACCCAGAATAATCACAATATTACACAGAAAAATAAGGAACACAGACTCACAAGTTGGCCTATCTTGTAGATTCTCCCGTCCCATTCGATGGAGGAAAACGTCTCCCAAGGATGCTGCAGCTTCCTCGTGGGCGCATCTTCTCTTGTTATGGTCTCCTTGTAGCCAACAAACTTGATTTGCTTGTCGTGCTTGTCGTGACAGGTCTGAAGCCAATCTGCAAACTCCCTCTGAATGTCGACTATTCTGCGATTCTGTAGACATCGTAATCAAAAAAAGGTAGTGGTTAACATTTTCCTCACTAGTGTGAGGTCACAATCACTAGATCCAAGTCATCTTCAATACAGAATGATGTTCGGTTTATATTGACAGTAAAATTCACAGTAAACCAGGGTATTCCTCTAGGCCCTAAAGGATAGCTTTATAGGTACTCAAGTACGATCAAATGTACAACCAAAAGAAGCTTTGCATTTCCAGTCTTGTCGATTTGTTAAGTTGAGGCAGGTTCAATGATAATGGAGGAGGTAACTGCAGAAGTGTCATTTTTATTATTATGTAACTCTTCATGTTCTTTAAGGTGAGAACAGCCAATAGGGATGCTCCGAAGAAACCCTGAGTGTATGATTGCATGTTGTTCAAATCATCAGAGATCCTGAGAGAAAAGGAAAAAGACTACCTTTCCATTTTCAACGCGGGTGAAGATAATACTCTTGTTTTTCAGTGTCATCTCCAGGTCCACAAAAGACAGCTTGTTAGTGGTGACCTTGAAGGCGTCATTGGTGAAAAGCGCCCCTGAAAACCGACTGTAACATTCTGCTGGCAGCTCTGTTCTTCCGGGCAGCTCAGTTCTTTTGGACGGATTGCACCAATCAAACCTGCAACAGACAGACAGCACATCTGTTAGAGCAGTGGGTCTCAAGTTACTGGTGGGTCGCGGAGCCGTTTTCAGTGGGTCGCAAATGTGTGCCTGGAAGAAAAATGCTGTCAAAAAGTCTTTGAAGCCGAAGCGTGGTACACTTCCTTGGCCCTGGCACGCTTCGAAGAGGTGTGCTTCTGCACAGTACAGTTCATGCACGAGCACAAGCACACGGGTACACGACGTGGACAGCCTTCATTATGGAGAAATCCCGGAGCGTTCTGGCTGTATCTGACAACATGACTCAAAATAAGACACAAAGTCAGTAAAGTAGCTGTCATGTTCTCTGTGTTCTCCGATGTACGGACGCAGACCCGACAGCGTGTCTTTTTCTTTTTTTCTCCCTCCAGTCCGTCTGTCTTCTAAACTAAGCATGCCTCATAATTACGTAAAGCCATGCTTGTGCTGTATTACGACGTTACGTACAAGGTAACCGTGCTCAAGTCCGCTTAGTCCTGTAGCACTGTGAGTGCAGGCCAGCGGGGGAATGGGGAGGGGGGACAATCGTGCTTTGCTAGTGTGAGTGCGCCCTAAGGGGACCGGAAATGTCTGATTGTCTGAAGATGAGCTCAACAGTAATTTCTTGCCAAGAGTGAACTTAGCAGACTCCTCTTTATCTGTACTTAACATGAAGCTGGGGTCAGGTCGTCCCGATACCAGAATATTAAACTTTGTAAAAATCTAACTATTGCACCCAATATTAGGTCATTTATTGTTTTATAATTACAAAAAACTACAAGCTAACTCCTGCACACTGTCTATGCTAGCTTTGGTCGCCTTCTCGGCTCTCTGTATGTAAATAAGAGACAGACGTTAATTTTGTGTCTTGTATGGGAAGCTTGGACTTGAAAATTGTCAGCAACCTGCTTATTTGAACCGACCTACTGCAGTTTTTCTCTCGCTCTGCACTGCCGAGTCATCAGTATGTCTACTAGCACTTCTAATCCCCACTAAATAACCCCCTTTACCATATTTGAACAATTAAAAAAATGTGTAACTTTAAGAAAACCAACTTCAGGTTAACTAAGACAACTATCTGTCAACCGGTTTCCCTCTGGGATTAATAAAGTATTTCTGACTCTGATTCTGAAGCCAGCAAGAGTCTCTGCTCTTTGCTCCACTTTTCAGTTCCTTCTTCCTTCAAGCATTGTGCTGCATGTAGCTGAACCCTGCTGGCTTCAGCATTATTTTTAGCATACAGACATTGGAGTTGCATCAGTTTTCACATCTGACACACAGCACATAGCAGACGAGTGTTTCCCACCATGTATCAAGCGACACGAATGAACTTTTACAATCAAGACATACAGTCATTTACAATCTTTGAGCTACAATCAAAAGTAAGAAAGTAGTTGAGGTATTTACTCAAAGGATCCATTTTTTGGTATGAGCCGTCCATTCCAGAAAAAGTCAAATATCGACCTTTTCCTTCTTGCCTGACGCACAACTCCAGACTCGTTGTCATCATTGCTGACCTCGTCATCCTCTGACTCTGATCAACAGGTGGAAACAAAAATAAAAAGTTAACACCCAAAGCCATCATATGTCATTAAGTATATGTACGATTTAACGGTTTGTTTACCTTCATTAGCATCGGGGTCTTGAGGGTAGGTTTCCCGGTCGTACAGGAAGGGATGATATCGAATGATACCCTCCACTCTGCCACCGTCGTTTGGAGCGGTGGCCCTGAACTCAAACGTGTCTGCAGCACTATTTATGTACAGACTCTGCATGTCGTCCTCCACCTCCCTAAGATTCATCACACGGGGTAATCTTGGGGGCTTCTCCCGCAAAGTGACCTGATTAAAAAAGTGTTATGATTATTTAATCTGAGAATGTCTGCATTCAATCATGAGCCGGATGCAGAGGCATATAATTCCCTCTCAAAACAAGTGGTCGACCAAACAGATGAGAAGAGTCTTTGGCCCTATTCAGACTGCCGTTTGATATTTACTCCCCTGTGACGTTTCACCTTCAATCTGAATGTTGCGGAGGCCTATAGGGGGCAGGAAGTGATACTCCCTCTGCACTGTGTTCGGCGGTAGTAACGGAGGCGTTACAGAGGCGAGGAGGTTACAGCCTGTCTGTGTGCATTTGGTGGTGTGAACACCCAAAGCATCAGGCTTCTAACAATGTGGCCTTGTATGTATGAGTTGTGTCCCCTCTTGTGCATAAGTTTGATGGGCTGTGGCCGAAAAGAAGTGGGAATAGGAGTGCCCAATAAAAAAAGACCTTCTCCCACTTAAAAAAGCGGGAGAAGCGGGGCACTGGGGGCCGAGTGGTTGGGGCGTGCCACATGTGCAGAGGCTGTGGTCCTCGAAGCGGGCAGCCCAGGTTTTGGATCAGACCTGTGGCTGCTTTCCTGCTCTCCCTGTCCCTGGTTTCAGACTCTATCCACTGTCCTATCTAATTAACAATTAAATCTTAAAAAAACAAGCCCGATATGATACTCAACTCATGTCTGCGCTTGAGAGCTGTAAAATCACGTTTTTATAAGTCACTGTGTGTTCAATTACGTAATCGCTCATGGCTGAATCTGTTGGGTATGAAGTTTCGTTTTTGTCCTTCAGGGTTTTGTTGACCTGCAGAACACTAGGGACTTTTATCATGAGATATTTGTCTAAAATAAATCTATCGTCAATTCAACTGAGCTTAAGCGGAGCTAGAATCAGCAGCAATGAGGGTAATTAGGTATCCTTTGGCCATGACTCACAGCCTTCTTCTTTTTGAGGAAACCTCAGCTAGAAACACCTTCAGCAGGTAGACCGGTTGTTCTAGAGATGCAGTGAACAATGACACTCGCTCTGGTAGCACTACTCCATAAAACACCTCACGAAACAATCTTTTATCCACTTGTCAACATGGCTGGTAGGTATAGCTAACGTCACCATAAGTAAACATCCTGAGGGCGAAACTCAAGATAAATATTGATGGGTGTGCTACCAGATATCTACATAAGGCTACCACAGTGACCAGTCAAGCAGGATAGAGACGTTAACAATGCAAACCACCGCATCACAGTGAGTGGCACGATTATGATTTTCATTAATTCAAATCTTTAGTTGGAGGGAAAGCCAACAACATTGAACCCTTTATAGACCAGCGGACTCACTTGAATGTCGACCTTTGGAGAATCATTCTGGTTTGAAGAGCTGCTCCTCATGGAGTTTCCGTTGACTCCGTGGATGTAATAGTGATAAACATGGCTGAAAAATAGATCAAACCAATCTTTTTTTTTAACATGACAACATTCAGAGAACACATCGAGGGACCTGATGAAACTTTTGGGTGTGATGAGGATGAGTGGGTGTTTGAACTCACGCTAGCTGTCTGGTCAATACTTCATATTTATCTTTCATGAAGTCTATATGATCAGGTTGGACTTCCGTGATAACCACAGCTGTGAAGCTTTCCCTCGTCTTTTCCTCGCGGATGAGGTCCTTGAGGAAGCGCTCGTCATCTTTTGTCACATGTGAAGAGTCACCGGGCTGCAGGAGGGGTGGGACAGACAGGAGAGATGTTTACACAGGGGGAGCTCCGCAAACCACGATGGGAGATCACAAATGTGCGTTTACTCTGAGCGGCTTTTCAAAGCGAGCACTTACCCTTCTGTTTGTGATGACCGTGCTGAAGACATCTTCTTTATTCTTCTCTTTATTCTGAAAGTCTTCTTTTGACAGAGTCAGCTCGTGCACATCGGGGGAGCCTCTTTTTTTACTGATCATCTGTTAAACAAAGAACAACGCGTTATGCTCTCCTCCTTTATTTAGCCACACAAAGGGCCCAGAAGACTACGTTTCACCTTGCTCACTACAACCAAGGACACATCAGACATGTGGCTGCAGAACCCCCGACCTTCCATTTGAGAGGTGGCCGACTCTACCACTGAGCCACAGCCCAAATGCTGTCGTAATAGCTTTTGTTGACAAAGTAAATCCTGTCGGACACGTTGATATGGTTTACTCAGACCTGCACTGTCTGATCTCATGATGTCACTGTTTGTTTTATTGTATTTACTTGAATGACTCGGTTTTAAATTCATGAATAAGACCGCTTTTCATTAACAACTTCTAATATACTACGAACAAGAGCCAGCTCCAACAAATCAAGACTTTTACTAACACATTTTTGAGGGATGCAAAATATTGTAAATTGTGGTTATTGTTCAAATCCCCCCTAACATGGAGATATTATTTTATGTCAATTTTGCACACTCACATCTCCTGGTGGTCTCCTGGTGCTGTTTGTTTACTATTTTTTTTACTTCAGCCCTGCATGCAGCTACGCTAACTTAGCTTGTAGTGATGCATGTGTTCTCTTCTTGTCTGTCCTACTAGGCTCGATCACATGCAGTGAATGTGTGTGGTCTCTCTCACAGAAAGAGCGACATACTCGATACTGTCATTTCGCACCTCGTTCAAACAACAAATTAAGATATCATGTTAAAAGACATTTATCGCACACTCCAATTTGTTACTTTCCCGCCTTTGCAGTGCTGCTGCAATCCTAGATATTTGGATATAAGACTTACCCTGGCTGATTCCCCGATGTAGAAAGCAGAATGTTTCCCTCCAACTCCGAAGTAGGATATGTCACTGTTGAGACTTCGAGGGACATGATCAGGCCGAACGTAGGCTTCACTGTAGAGGACACATATCATAAAGACTCCAGTGTTGACAGAAAACCTTCAAATCACAGCTTATTGGGAGCTTTTGAGGAGTGCACACTTACCTTGCAGTGGTTTTTTTCCTTTTAAATTTACAGAGTCTGTACTTTGCCCAGTCATTGAGGTCCTCGGGGCACATCCCACACCCATTATCTAAAACGATGACTGCAGGTTTCCCAAGAGTTTCATCTAAGAGCTGGAAAACAGAGTAAGTCAGGGTGGAAAAAGTCACACTGATGTTAAGGCCATGATAAAACAAGTATTTGGTTACATGTAAATTGTTGTGTTATGAACCAACCATTCGTATCTCTATTGACCGAGCACCTGTGTTTTTAACAGTGGCTGAAAGCGCGTTGTCGATCAGCTCAGCGAGTGCATATGCTGGGGGGGGGGAATACAAAAATGATCAAATTCTGATTGGTGACACGGTTTAATGTCTCACATGAGCTTCTTTGGCGGTGTTAGCACTTACAGAATGGCTTCTTGCCCTCACAAGTGCTGTACTCGTGCTTGCCACTCTCAATCAATGTGTTATAATGAGGCGTGAAGTCGATGCGCTCCTGTGTTGCTGCTGGCAGAGCCTGATTTTCATGCTTCAACACATACAGGGTGCTGCCATCCTGCAGCTCCTCTATAAAAAAAAGATTCATGTTTTAACTCTCAGTCTGTGAAACACATGACGATATCCTCCTGGAACATGTAAAATAGGATGAAAGAGGAAATGGTGTCATTTACAAGACAAATTCACCGGAGAGGCAGAGCAGGGTTTTCTAACACAACTTCACAAACTACTATTCCATCCACCAAGACAAGTGAACCACAATGAAATAGATTGGATCAATTTTCACGACATATCGTTCACTTCAGCACTGATCCATAAACTCACCAAATGTGTTAAAACCCAAGACTGTTCTGTCCGTCGTAGCCAACACAAACGTTTCGTGTGAATGGATTGAAAACGTCTGTAAAGGAGTAGAGATGTCGTTATGACTTTTAAAGAAACATCACTTCATTGCGTAGACTGATTGATTCATCCAAATACATTTCATTTTTAGATTAGATATTAAGAGGACACATTGACTGTTTGAGGTATTACTGGAGCATCAAATGTCGACCATTGGTTGTGAAAATCTGCGGCTGAATGTCACCGTAAACTTGATTTCACACTTCACAACAATTTACAGACACAACAGTTCATTGAAGAGCTGCATTTGGAGGATTAACATGATGGTTTTCACAACACAAAAAGTCACATCAAAACACAATCTATCAGGAAGCACTGAATGACGTGGGGATCAGGAAGTGAATCATCTAAATATGTTTTACTCTCGTCCTGTGTTGGGAAGGTTTTTGGGGGTTTTTGGGGAAAGTTACAAATATTTTTCATTTACAGAAACAGCTACGTCCAGCCACCAGGATTAGAGGAGGAAAGAGATCAATATTTGAACACAATAATACGCATAGCTGCATTAGAGCACATTACACGGAGCTGGATGGATGTTAAATCCCCGTCTACTAATGCATGGACGTTAACAGAGGAAGAAATTGAAAGAATCACGTGTAGGCTGAGAAACAGAGAAGATGAATTCATAAAATACTGAAGTGAAAGGGTAAAGGAAACAGATGGGATGTAAATAAATTCATTTAAATTAAGAGAGGACGTTAGGACCCGCCCCCCAACACATCTTTACTTTTTTAAGGTGTGTTTCATCTTCATTCCTTTTGTCTTCCTTCAGTCAATACTTTTTCCTCTGTCCATTACTTTGTGTCTTTAACGTATGTATTCTTGTATGTTCAACATGTGCCAGGATGGACAAAATAAAAGATGAAAAGTGACAATATGTGATGTAGAAACCGGAAATAAAGAGCTGCAACACTAAACAACGTGCTGTTTTTTATTACTGACATTATTAAGGAAATGTAAGAGATGTTTGCACTGTTTTCAGATTATTTAAGTGACCATGAATACAAATATTCCTCCTGTCTCTGTCGACTAATGCAGGGGTTCCCAAACTTTTTCAGCCCGCGACCCCCAATCATATAACGGTGCTAGAGACTGGGGACCCCCATTGACCCTGGAGGTGCTTAAAACATTTGAAATTGCACACAGCCACACACACTATCAGGCCTCTCCAAACACTGGCATTAGATCACCACACAATAGCCCAAACACCATCATATTTTTGTATATATTTTCAAATTAATGGGTGAAATACGCAATTTTAAACCACTTTTAAATGGGGGGTCTGCAGCTCTGCAGCATGGTACCCAGGTATCGGTATCGTTTGATTTGCACTACTATCATATCGGAGTTGTTTTCATGACTTTACCCCACCCCACAACACCAACAAAGTGAGCCATTATTGCCTTTTGCAAAACTTGAAGAAAGTCGTTGAAGTCCAAACCGGTCGCTTCCAGACTTCTCGATGTGACCTCTCTTTCGTTGCGGCAGTCGTAAACACAGATCCGTTTGGGGACTCTCTCCTCCTCGGTGGGGGATCCAGCTAAGAGCCGCTGGTCGCTCCTCCGCCTTAACATCCTTAAAACGTTCAGCGTCTCTTGCTAAGCTAAGCTACATCACAGTTTAAATGTATTTAGCGGTAACACGACTTGTTCCCTACAACATGCTGACTCTAATGTTTCTGTGAGTTTGCTCGTTGGCTACGAAGACTGTAAACATTCGGGGATGGCTCGTGCGTTTTTGTTTCTACGGAACATCGTTGAGTACAAATCAGAATATACGTCATCCACTTCCGCGAACTACAGCACACACTCAAGCTGAAAGCGCTCTCTACTTCCTCCGGTATCATTTTCAGTGAAATGAAACTTTGTAGATGTTGTTCCCGGTGGGTAGGGTGTGGTATTTCATAACGTAACCGAGGGGCCGAGGTAGAGGAAACGTTTGCACGATATTATCCCGTTTAAATCATCCGGTTTTCATAATGTCGGTGTTGGTTAATAACAAGCATGGCTGGTTTCTGGATGCATGTTCACTCATGGATCAGTGTTATTCACGCTGTATCCGTTTTAAGGACACTCAGAAGTCACATGTCAAGTGCAGTTTTAAAAGACAGTGTTTTCAGATCTTAAAAAGCCATTATAGTGTGAAAGCAGAGGCTGCTGCTATTGATGGAGCAAACTCGGAGGTGTTGCAGGAAACAGACAAAACATCGAAGGTAAATTGATCCTCGTCCTCCGAGAGATGCTGCCAGAGGACCACTCACTGTGCAGTATTAAAGGGTGCTCCTTTGCATGTATTGAGAATCCCCGTACTACTTTTCTGGGTGGAGAAAATCTGTTTGATTCAACATTAATTTTAGCATTTCATTTGTTTTATTTCGTCCTGTATAATCAGTTGTAGAGGCATCCTTTATTTTCACTTTGGCCTACTGATATTACGTATTTTCATGAATATTGAATGTACTTTTTAAATCTGTATACCATCTAAGTAACTATTCTGGGTTGGAGTTGCTGTAACCATATCCAGGAGAACATTTCACAGAAACAGAGTTATATTGGGATTGGAGCCAAGCGTCTGTTGTAAGAAATGTATATGTCTTATTTACAAGTCAAGCTGATGTTTTCTTCAAGCCTTATAGAGGTGTACCAAGAATAGAATGACTTTGTAAGCTGTTTCTTGTGTAGCATAAAAGCTCATGTAAACTGCAGAATAGCAGTCAGTCAGCTTAGAGTGTGTTAATGATTGCGTTGGTCTGACCTCGGCCGAAATAAACTATAAAATAATCCACAGTCTGTTCCGCGAATTTATTATTATATAGACAGCAGAAACAACCCCAACCTTACACCTACTAAGAACAAAAAGGTAAAAACCTGGCCTCAATAAGATGAGTAAACATTTACCATACAGTAGTGTACATCTTTATATTCAAGTCATCAACAGGAGCACAGTTCTTCTGATTTACACTGAACAAATATTTTCAATACATAAACTGTTACTTTGCTAAATGTTGCTTATTAGTCTTTATCATTTTCATGACTCATTTTGTATTAATCTGTTGCATTAATAATTGTTTTGGTTTTATTTAAGTTCTTGCTTTTTTTGCTTACCAGTAATTATTGAATATCTGTTTGTCTTTCAGAAAAGGAAACGAAAACACAGTGAACTCAACCACGGAGAGCTTGATTTACAGGCCTTTCATGATAAGGTATGTTGCAACTCATACCGTAACTCTACGATATCAACGTGTGCTCCGTTTCATTTGTTCAGCTAGAGAATAATAAAATCAAAGGAAGTGTGAGTCATAGCATTGATAGAGGGACAAAGTTCAAGTTTCTATGTGACAGTTGAATAAAGTCTTTTGTGAGCCGGAGGGAACGTTGTGATATCAGAGAAAAAGGCCTCAGGTGATGTCACCATCAGTTTGGGCTTAGACTTTCTTTATTGTCATTCAAACTGTACCTAACAGTGCAGATCAGAACGACATGTCGTTGCAGTTTGCTCGTCATAGTGCAGGATAGAAACAGCAGCAAGTATTTATATAAACATAAAAGGTGCAAAATGTAAATAGTTATACAAATACTCTAAAAGATATCATATTATTGCACATGTGTAATGCATATATTATATTGTATTGCACAGTCCAGGGAGGCAGTCCTGTGTGGGGTTTGAGAGGGGATGGAGGGATTCTTATTTTGTGTTCAACAGTCTTATGGCCTGTGGGAAGAAGCTGTTACAGAACCTGGCTGTTTCCCTAAAAGGCTGCAGAAGCTCTTTCCAGAGTCCAGCAGCGAGAACAGTCCATGGTGGGGGTGGGAGGTGATCAGGGTCCGTGGTTTATTCTAGTCTTCATAAGTAAACAACAAACAAGCCTGAGCAGAATCCTTCTCTCTCAAACTCTCTGCTTCAAACATCATGGAAAAGTGCGTACTGCATGGGTGTGTGAAGCTTTCTTGATTTACTGTATTTAAAGGTCAGAAAGGCGTAACACATACACATCAATGTACTTTTTATCAACATGTTCTGCATGGCTGCCTCTCTTGGGATCCTCTCCTCCACACCAGTGCAGATTTACGCACCCTTGGAATTCCATCCTGCAGGGTGCTACTTAGGTCATGAGGGAATGAGGGAAATCAGGACTGGAGGGAAAACATACAGAGGCAGAGAGAAATACAAGACAAGAAACACTGAGGACAAGAACTACAAAATCAATCCAGAAACACTGAAGACACAGAGAAGTCAAGAATATAACAACAATAACACACACTGGAACAGAGAGGGTCACAAGGATCCGAAATGACAAAATAACACAGGAAACACTAAAGACTAAACTAGGAAACACACAAGGGAAACAAACACCAGGGAAGAATGAGACAAAATAAAACCAGAAAATCTAACTGTGAAAAGATCCAAAATATAAAACCAAATCATGACAATAATATACTCTCTCAGCAGCTGTTTTAACACATGCAACGCCAAAAAATCCTTCTCCTGACCTGGGTGTTCACATATGGGACTTATTAAATCTTATTCTTCTACTATCCTGATTCATGTTGATTTATTCCTTTTATCTCTTTGTATTGAGCTCAGTACCTTCTACTGCTTCTATCAGCAGTTTTTATTGTTTACTTCGTTTTAGCTCATACCCCCTCCGATGGTTTTGATCTCTCTTATCTTCATTTCTAGCTTCTAGTGTTTTATTGTTTTGATCTCTTCTCTTACTTCTTATCGTTTCTCTTTTAATAGCTCCTTTATCTTCTTACATCCTCAGTCCTCTTGGTCTCAACCTAAGTTGCTGGGTTCCTGTGTTGCCTGAGTTATTATTGAGTTATTGTTGCTTGAATTCTGATGTTTGTGTTCTGATGTTGTTCGGGTTTTTGTTTGGGTTATTTTACTGTCGGGGTTTTGCTGTTATTGGTTGGGTGTCTTTTGCCTTCATGTCAATGCTACGTGTAATTTAAAGACTCAATATATTAACAAAAGAGCGGAGAAGAACATACTGAAGAACAGAAAACATAATGCAGCCATTTCATTGCAGACACGGAGATTGTAGCGATCACGTGCAGACAGTCACCTATCTCAACGTCATGACCCCCTACCACTCACTCGAGGTGAATTCTCCAGATAATATCCTGCTGAGTTCTCACTTCAGCTCAGTCGGTCTTTGAAATGAAGAAAATACTTGGGGTCTGGCAGGAGAAATTCCAGATAAAGTCAGTGTGAAAATGTCGTCTTTTGTTTGCGTTCACACATGCAGCTCCTCCTCCCGGAGTTTTGTGCAAGTGTGAATGCATTTAGTGTGATCATTGATGTGGTAGTGTCTGCAACCCCTTCTGTAGACCTGGGCCCATTGGCAGTCTATGTAAGACCGACAATCACAAACTTGGGTTTTAAGATGGACAGTGATTTTAAACTAGATCGACAAATCAGTGCAGTCGTTAAATCGAGTTTCTTCCACATTAGGCAGCTGGCAAAAGTGAAGCCATCCTCACCAAACAACACCTTGAAACAGTAATCCATGCCTTCATTACATCTCGGCTGGATTACTGTAATGCACTTTATTTTGGGGTCAGCCAGTTCTCCCTTGCCCGCCTCCAGTTGGTGCAAAACGCAGCCGCTCGTCTCCTAACTGGAGCACGTAAAAGGGAGCACATAACTCCCAGTCTGGCTTCCCTCCATTGGCTACCCGTGCATTTTAGAGTCCATTTTAAAATTCTTTTATTTGTTTTTAAATCTTTAAATGGTCTCGCCCCACCTTACCTCTCTGAGCTGCTCCACCCTTACACCCCTTCTCGGTGCCTCAGGTCAGCTGACCTGCTGCTCCTCGAGGTGCCGAGGTCAAAACAGAAGCTCGGAGGGGATAGGGCTTTCTCTGTTGCGGCTCCAAATTTATGGAATGTGCTGCCACTGCACATCAGACAAGACTCTTCATTGTCCATTTTTAAGAATCACCTTAAAACTCATTTTTATTCCCTGGCTTATAACACTGCATGAGGCTCTGCTCTTTTTAGTGTTTGACTGTTGTTTTATTGTATGCATTTGCTTATTTTATTTATTTTATCCATTGTTTCATGCCCTGTGTTGTGTTGGCTGCTTATGTACAGCACTTTGTGTCGGCTGTGGCCGTTTTAAAGCGCTTTATAAATAAACTTGAGTTGTGTTGAGTTGAGTAAAATAAAGACTCAAGTATTGTAGATGGTACTTTGAAACACTTTACACAGATGAACAGCTTTGTCAGTGAGCAGTCAGAGGAAAAAGAACAGATTTGCCTCTGACATGAAGGGGACTATAAGTATGAAGTAGCACAAAAAAAGGAAAGTAACGTATTTAAGCATTTTTTCAAAGTGTTATTTTGTGCATTCAGCCAGCAGCACAAATCTCAGATCCTCAAATTTAACACCTCACTGACTAAACAAACTGCTTTGTGTTCTCATGCAGGTCAGGTCTGTGATCCTGGAGGGAACCAAGTCCTTGGTGGATTCTGCCCGATCTGTGGGACATCTAAACGGAGAGACCGGCCTGGTGAAAGAGCCTCTTCCGTCCCACGAGTGCAGCCTTGTTGCTCTTTGTGAAATGGCTAAAGAGCTCCCTCTAGTGGACGAGGAGGAGCAGGAGGAGTGTGTTCAGTCACTCGTGGCTGAAGACGGCCGTTCGTTACATGTGGATTTGTTCTCCCGGGTTACAGAGAACAGGGATGACAGTTCTAAAGTGGTGACACTTCTGGGAGAGGAATATGTTATACCATCACATACAACCTTCCTGCTTTCTGATTACACAAGAATACAACCTTTAGTCCACTGTGAGTACTGTGTGTCAAAACATTTTTGTTCATGCCATGTGGAACACGTTAGCAAAAGACAGCCTCAGAGCTGTAGTCACAAGATAATTGTGGTGACTTATTTTGCATTAAAGCTGTGAGGTTGTTTTCCATTGTGGCTTAAACATGACGCCCCCCTTTCTGAATGAATTGTTGTAAATAATACTCCGTTTGTTTATGAAGTGACAGCTCATAGACGGTTATAGTCTATGTGACAGCTCGGTTGTTGTTTTCAAGCCTGACTTTGTTTGTCTGTCTCTCACACAGATGGGAGCAGGTTTGACCTGATAGTTATTGATCCACCGTGGGAAAACAAGTCTGTGAAGAGGAGTCGGCGGTAAATTGACACTTAAGCCTTTTTAGAAAATGTATACAAGTTTATTTTCCCCCTTTCAGATCAGGATGGTGTCTACATGTAACTACAGAACCAAGGCAGGGTTGGTAATTTCCTCCAGATCCACTTTTTAAGATTCTGGTTGAACTTGTCTTTAGGTCCTGACAGAAATTAATAACTCAGGTGCTCTGAAAAAGGAACGAAGAAAACTTGTCACCTGTAGCAGTTGTAAGCCTGTAAAAACTTCAACCAATGTCTGCCACGAGGTACCAATCTGATGAACCAATCACGCCTCCCTGTCTCCCTGCTCGTTCTCTACCTCTTGCGTGCTCTAGCCCACACTCAAAGCGCGTCACCGATGACGGAGTTTATACTGTGAGTTTACTTACCGCTGAATGAGACATGAGATGACGTAGTTTCTACACAATGCAAGAGATGAGCTGAGGTCCGCTTCTTGACCAACAGCGCTCGTGCATGTAAGTGAGGGGTGTGGCTTTTGAGGGAGCACAGAGGGGAGGGGTTGGGTGTTGACGTAGCACTGACGGAATTCTAGCTTTCAAAATCATGCTAGTTTTAGAAAATTACCAACCGTGCCTTTAAGGGCAATTTCAAAATATTTTAACCGTATACGTGAATGTTTGAACAAATATTTTCATATATGTGCAAAAAAATGTTAAATCTTATTGGTCCTTAGATAAGACAGTATAATAACCTTTAGAGCAGTGGTTCTCAACTGGTGGGTTGGGACCCAGTGGTGGGTCGTGGAGCATTTTTCAGTGGGTCACGAATGTGTGTCTGGGAAAAAAAACGTGTAAAAAAAAAAGTCTGTGAAGCGCTTTTTAAACATGTTTGTTTTGTTTAGTTTCTTACTTCTGTCACTGAGGTCCAAAGTGCAGAACTTTTCAGTAAATCCATCTGATTGGTCGAAAAATTTCAGAAATTTGGGTCACGATTTTTCACGGAGGAGATGGTGGTGGGTCCTGAGGCAAGACAAGTTGAGAAAATCTGCTTTAGAGAACCATTTAAAGCATAGTGGTTTCATTTCCATATCACCACTGTCTTCATCTATTTCCTCATTGTAGATACAGTTCTCTGCCCTGCACCCAGCTGAAACGTCTCCCTATACCCCTGCTGGCATCACCCAACTGTTTAGTAGTCACCTGGGTCACAAACCGGCCCAGCCACCTGCGGTTTGTGCGAGATGAGCTGTATCCACACTGGGGGGTAGAAGTTGTTGCCGAATGGTTCTGGGTCAAGGTACAGATACTTTGAAAAGATACAGCTCTCAGTGTTTGTAAAGCTCTTCCCTAATGGTACGATTGCAGATGTTTTACGGCCATGCTCTTTACCTTCAGGTCACCACATCTGGAGAGTTTGTGTTTCCACTGGATTCACATCATAAGAAGCCGTATGAAGTGCTGGTGCTGGGCCGATACTCTTCTTCTGCAGATAAATCTGAAAGGTATACAAAGGTTTGAATCCTCTCTGTCTTTTTGATACTCTTATACCTTAATCCTTAAAATGAATATTTCCACATTATATTTACTCATTTTCAAATTCACATTCATTCTTTATGCTTGTTGAACCGCCTTTAGTCCATCAGAGAAGTCAGCGGTTCCTGTGGAGGATCAGCGTTTGATTGTCAGCGTGCCTTCAGCGCTGCACTCCCAGAAGCCTTCACTTTCAGGTACATATCTTCTGTTTGCATACTAGATCTTAGGACAGTAGCCTTTTTGTGTTTAACTGTGCCACCAGAGGGCAATGCTGCAACATCAGTGATTGTCATCTTACTACACAGCTTCAGTGATAATCTGTAAATCCCACCATAGCATGCAATAACACTCACAAGATCTGAGTCGTTTTTTTTGGGGGGTTTGCAAATTAAAAGTGAGTCATTTTGATTTGATACAACTTTAGAAGACGGTTACTGTAGACAAAATGTGTGTTTGGACAAGAAAAGAACATAAATGTGAAAAAATAAACCATTTTTCTAGCATCATATAGACATAGACAAATCAGAGTTTTAGACTTTATAACCTGCTTTACCACTACAGAGAGTTTTCATTAGAGACCCTCATGTTGAATTAGAAACAACGTCTCGAACACACATGCTAGATCTGTGTTGTATTCCTAACAACCGGAGGGATTCAGTCCTCAGCCCATGTCAGGTTTGATTGGTCAGAGTGGGGGATTTCAGCTTCTCACATACGATCAGATATGTGTTGATTCAACAATTGACTTCAACATGAACTCTGCTGCTAAGAATCCGCGTTCAACCTTGACTATGAATATGCAGCAGCTCTGAGCAGGAGAAGCCTTGACGTCATGTTCCTCCCTCTCAGGGGAGCGCGGTTTTATTGTGCAGTATGGAAGCCAGAAAAAAACACGGCTAGTGTTAGCAGAAGCCCTCTCAGAAGCACAGAGGAGCCTCCACCTCACGGACGTGGTTGTGTACTGTTAAAGTAAAGTGAATGAAATGATAACGATGCCATGGTGGAGCTGTGGTGACAAAGAGATTAAGAAGATTAGGGAACAGATTGTGTTCCATCTCCTTATTGGATTCAGAGCCTCTGAGCACGTTTCATGTGTGTTGTTTTGTATCCCAGATACTTTATTTAGGCTTAAGAAAGTGTTTTTTCATATCTTGTAACGCACATAACTAGAGCCCGACTGATTAATCGGCCAGCCGATAACATCGGCCGATATTAGCATCTCCAGTCACTTTATCACTACCCTACCCTTATTACTAGATTTATTCACCAGTTTGAGTATCACTGTATTACACTAGCAGTTCTCGTTCACCAGCAGAGGGCGCTATATGGATTACAACAAGCATCATCACTCTCCGGTGTCAAGCAG